>OY735226.1:41465609-41470609 GCA_963457665.1 Thysanoteuthis rhombus | reverse complement strand
TGTTTTTTAAAATTTTTCCAGACATTTTGATACATTGTTTTAGCACGAATTTTATTCACTGATTGCATTTTCTTTATTATCTATATTCACACCAAACGTTTCCAATTACAGCTATTGGTGTTTAAAAAAAAAAAAAATAGAAGCAGTTCACGGATGGATTCGAACCTACAACCTCACGATGATAAAACGATCACATCAACCAACTCCATCCTGCCAACACATGCAATTATTCATTTTTGAATGTAAATGATTTGTTCCTGGCTTAGGAAATCTTTCATTCACTCAAAAACACGTGTTAGATGTTTAATTGGAGAATCCTCGTTTTTTTTTTCTAGAAAACCATTCACTGGGTCAAAAGATTTGTAATTAGCATTTTTCAGAGCAATTTTCCTGAGTCCGTGTAGTAATAACTGTTACTCACAATAAAGGTCAGTACTATAAGACGAGAATTTTATCAAAAATGTTTGAGTTCCACATAAGTTATTCAAAAAATGAGGTCGTCGATCAGTGTGAAAACTTAACTTACTTCTATTGAAGTTTAAATGCACCTGCTCGGTGCATAAATAATTTGATATTGTTTATGGCATGCAATAAGGCAGTATTACTGATAGTAAATAATTTCACGCACACACACACACATACTGAGTATTGCCCACATAAGGTAATATAATACTTTCAATGTTGCCTGATGAGCAAAAGAAACCTATGTCGACAGTTTTAGTTAACAGTTTCTAATACACAGACAGACAAACAGACACTCACATATATATATATATATATATATATATATATATATATATATATATATATATATATATATGTATGTGTGTGTGTGTGTGTGTATATATATATATGTATCATAATATGGAAATGGATATACAGTCCGACTGAATTATAAATGCGTTATACTTGAATTAATTAGCCACATCCCCGTTTTATTTGTTTTTTCTATTCATGCTGTCTAGGCCAAATGATTCACCCGTGTAATAACAGGGATCATTCCCAAACGATTTTCAAAGTAATATAATGCATTCATAATATATATATATATATATATATATATATATATATATATATATATATATATATATAAACCACGAGAATTTATGATCAGTTGGCCTTGATTCTTATCGAGGAGTTTGGGGGAAAATTAGATCAACACCTATAAATCCGTCTTTGTTTTACGAAAAGCCAGCAAAAACTGGTCATTATCTTTGGGCGACCAATTTCGGCTTCGCTGTCGGGTCCCACTCGATGAATACAATCGTTTCTGCTTGACGAATCTCCTGGGTCAAATACAAGAATCATTGTTTATATAACCGGTTTTTAAGGGCAGTCTGAAAGAATTCAAGTATTCATTATTTTCATCTTCAACTCGAGAAACCGTGGGGCTGCTTATTATATTTCCTTTGATTGACCACTGTCCGAGAAATACAAACTGGGGAGGCGTAGAATGAAAGAGGACTCAAGCGGTGATGAATAGTTAGTAACTTGTCACTTAATATGAATTGAGTTAGTGTTAGGAAAAGGATAAAGGCAACTGACTGGGTATATCTGAGGGTGAATATATTCGCGTAAATCTCTTTTCATGTCTTCAAGCACTGATCGAAGTCGTCTTGCTTGCATCTTAGTCTCCAAAGTTATTGCTAGATCCCCTCCTTAATAAGTTGATAGATAGATAGATAGATAGATGGAAAGACAGACATAGTGACCATCGAGTGAACCTCTCTCTAATCCTGAAATGATTTATTCATGGAGCATTTCCAATGATTGTTATTTGTTTTCCGATTGGTATTTCCTTCAATTAAATCCCATTTTTCCATTGCATCTTCTGAGACACACACTTTACGATCATCAGCAAGCAGCAATGATAAGAAATAAATAATAAGCTTTCAGCGAGGTACGATCGAATCCATTATTCTCCAAGAAACTCATTCGAGCCCCGGTGCGATGATGCGGCTGTCCCCTTCTCTCAAAGGTCATGTAGCGCTAAGCTAAACACCAGTGATCGAAATTGGATCGAAGGAACTAGATATACAGTAAGGCTCTTTCTAGGATTTATACTCGGGGATTAAAGAGTTAGCACATTATAGATAAGCGAAGTATACCCATTCAGCTGGGGGTTCCAGGACACTGTAAGTCCACATGGTCATTTAAATGAATGCACCAAATATCTCGATCATATAACTTCAATGAAATTGAGAAGCAAGTATAAGCCGTCCCCCACTCCTCTGCGTATTCCGTCGTTTCTACCCCAGTTAACCACTTACCTACCAACATGTATGAAAATAAATCGTTGGGCAGGAAATTCGTCCTGGAAACCGGAAATAAGGTTAATCATTCGAGAGGAACAATCTGATGGACGATTCATAAAGGTCTCACTAATGAGGAATTATGATCATCTGACCAACTTGCAAACCTGCTGGACTCATGGCTCTTCTCAAGTGGAAGGAATTGGTCCTCCGGATAAACAGAGGGACAGAGAGCAGAAGACAGAACCCTCCTGGATGAACATATCTATGTATCTATGTATGTCACTCTGTTCGTATTTATCAATCTACGTCGGTCTGTTCATATCTATCTATCTATCTATCTATCTATCTATCTATGCCAGTTTCTTCATATCTATCTATCTGTGCCAGTTTCTTCATATCTATCTATCTATCTATCTATCTATCTATCTATCTATCTATCTATCTATGCCAGTATCTTCATATCTATCTATCTATCTATCTATCTATCTATCTATCTATGTCAGTCGGTAGAGGCCCATCATCCCAACACCCATGTCTCCGTACTTGGGGAAGGGAAGACAATGTTCGACACTTCAATGGGCCTGGGCAGCTGGAAGTGAATCCTGGAAGATCGCTCAAATAAAATTAATCAGAGTGGAAACAGACGGTCGAGAGTAATGCGATTGTTGAATCCATCTCCCCTCGACACCTCGATATACAGAGATAAATAGAAAGATAGATGGACAAATAGACAAGAAAAAGAAAAAGAAAAATACAAGAAGAAAGAGGGATCTTCAACGAGGAATATGGCAAATCGATTAACAGGGATTGGGGGAAGTGAGTTTTCGATGGGTTCCTAAACACAGGGAACACTTATTCGACCATCGACACCTTTATGGGGTCCATGTTTCTTCATCGACCCCTGGTAGGACTGATGAAAAGAATTTATCAAACATACCAAAAGCACACACTAAAAGGTACCAAATCTCACCAAGCCGTACAGAATCCATAGTATACAAATGATATATTAACTGACCATAATTTTGAAGTTTGTATCAGATTTATGTTTTTACCTAAAAAATAACTGATTCCTCCCGGCGTTTATCGACGCCATGCATTTAGCGATGGTCCCATCGTCGCCAAGGTCTCAATATCGACCACTTTTTGCGACTCCAGCCTCAACACTTTCAAACCTTTTGTACAAAGATCGTTGAGGGTAGTATTCTCAGGTTTTAAGTGCTGAATACGAAGATATCCGTTTTTCTATCTGTGCTTCCTGTATTTCCTTATATAACTGTACACATATTTGACATTGGCCTATCTATCTATCTATCTATCTATCTATCTATTGCAGTCAACATGTATGTATGTATGTATGTATGTATGTAAGAGTGACAGTCAATATATATTTATCTCTCAGTCGATATCTTTCTATTTATCTATCTCAGTCAGTTTCTCTCTCTTTCTCACCCTGCCCGACCCGAAAGGGTTTTTTTAATGTAAGTGTGTGGGGCGGGGGCAGTTAGCCACGTCAGTTTATGCTGAATTTGTCGCTTATTTGTTCTAGTTTCTCTCTCTCTCTCTCTCTCTCTCTCTCTCTCTCTCTCTCTCGGAAATTCAATCTCTTCAGCGAACACTGGTTAACAAAAGGTGAAAGAAAATATCATTCATTGATCAACCTTTATTTTTCCAAATTTTTAATTGAGCACCCCCAACATAGAATGCTGCCACAAAAATAACGTTCGTCACGTGACGCTTTCCATCGAGTGGTTAGCCGGACCTGTTTATCATTCCATTCATATTTCAGTCTGTGTGTAAACAAGATTCAGATTCAAAAGCGGGAATCCCCCGGTTTGCAAAAGGAAATCATCACAGGTATCAAATCGCAATTCATTTCATCTTTTTTTTTTTCTTATTTGGCATCTCACCGCCTCGAACCCCAGGGAGCGGACTGCAGTTTACCTCTCAGGGTTGGCAAAATATTTCGTTTGAAAATGAATCTTCTTGGAATCTCTGTCTCGACTTCCTGGATTTCTGTTTTGTCTGCAAACCGAACTAACCTGGCTGTTACAGGGTCGGAAACCACTCCTAATTCTATTCCGGCTGAAGATTTGATTTCTTCAACATTTGCATTGCGTATACAATATAATGAAATAAAAATGTCCGTACTTCACATAAATGATTCACCATAGCCCATACGTGTACAGGAACTAGTTATCTTGAAAAAATCATCTCACATCATCTTTTGAAAATAGATCGTTTTTCTAAAATTATGTTTAAAAATAGATCTTTCGGCTGAAATTATCTGAAAAAAAAAAACAGCATAAGATTTGGGCAATGTTCGTCCCCAAATGACCGCAGGGACCCCAAAAAGCACTTCAGAAGTCGCGTAGAGAGCCTGGAAACACACACACACACACACACACACACACACACACACACACGCAAACGAATATATAGATGGATGCAGACACTCAAAGAGAGAAGAATCTGTAGCCAACTTGGCTGGTTGGTCAGGCCATATATGATAGAGAGCTCAGGGTGAGACAAAGGCCCAAATAAAATCTTCATACCCGCGTTCTCATCTTTGTTCATTCACTGTCCATATCTGCATCTGTCTCTCAACGTAACTTTCAAATAATCCGATACATTCATAATTATACTGTAGGATCATATATCCATTTCTAGATGATATAATTGTCCGCGTTGAGGAACGATAGTGCAGATATGGACAGTGAATGAACAAAAATGACAACGTAGAGCTGT
>OY735226.1:41458109-41460609 GCA_963457665.1 Thysanoteuthis rhombus | reverse complement strand
TTTAACAAGGATTCATATTCTAAAACTAATTGTTCTGCAAGTCGAAGAGACTTTACAAACAGAGAAATGAATATCTGTCTTCATTCAGCAGCGGAAAGTTCAGAATACGGCTTCTTAATACAAAATATCTCAAAGGACAATGAGATATCTTTAAAACTGAAATTAGGCGCCATTTTTCGGATATATTGTGAAAGAAACCGGGAAAGAATATTTCGCTCTGGTTTGAAAATCCAAAAATGTTCTCACAGGCGTAATGATTTTAACGTATGGTGCCAGTGATATGGCTTCCTTCTTGGGCTTCCGACTACGTCTATTTTATGCTAAAGCTTTTGGGAAACGCTCAAAAGAACGCCTCCATCAATCACAATTTCTAAAATCCAAAAGAGGAACTTTTTCAAAAAATACCAAGACATATTTATAGAGGATAGAAATACTTAACTTTTTGTCAGAAATGTTCTTATGATGTACTCTTAATCATCTTATGAGTATAAAGCTAGATCCTGATGTTGATCAGACTATCTAAATAGTGAGGTTTGCTATTTTAATAGTCTGACATACAATAGGAAATGATACAATGTAATACAAACTGAAATCCATCTTTATAGAACTGGAACATCGATTGCCATAAACCCGACACTGGATAGTGTTTTGAATCTAACAGTCTTTAGATTAATTAGGATCCATCTTGATTCCACAAAATCACGTGGAGTCGGAGTCCTTACTGCGCTGGTAGTTGGAGGCGTCCCGAAGACTCCTACTCAATTTTGCTATCTACTATCTTTATATGTAATATCTTTTATTCATTTATGCTTACATTCTATACATTCATATTTTATATATCTTTGTTTTATCTTTAGCAATATCTATTTACTATCCTTTCGAATAGGGGTGGGTGTGATTCAATTACAGATTTTTCCGCTCTAACCACACAGCTCGGGGTGTACTCAGCTGCTGAATGTACAGGAAAATTCGTCCAAATGAGGAAAAATTCTCTTATACGGATTCTTCTGCGTATGAGGCAAGCATCGCCATCTCAGCAGACCCGAATCATGAATAGTCACAAATTAGATATTTAACACAATCAGCACCAATATTCTTTCCTCTAATGTGCGTAGGTGAAAATCAAAAAAACAAAAACAAAATAAGAAACAGACTAACAAACAAGAAACTATTTCACAGAGAGTATATACCATCTCTGAAAAGCAGATATTAGTCACGGCAGTGGACGGAGTATAAAATGAAGACAAGGAGCGATTTAAAAAAATTGGGACGCTCAACATGTAAACTGGCAAAAATGTTGATCGATATCCTTTGAATGTGTTAATTTGTTTCAATCCAGCATAGTGGCATAGCAGCCAGATTGACAATAGCCAAGATACAAAAAAAAATCCCCACTTGAATTCATGAGTTATGGCAGTGTGCAGAGGACAAAATGAAGACAAGGCGCAATTTCAAAGGGGGATATTACATAGTAAACATCTAACAGTAGCGAAAACGGTAATTAAAATCCTTTTCATTGAACATAATTATAGTGTTCAAACCTACTCAACAGCATAATAGCCAAATTTACATCAGCATGAGATATAAAACAATCTACTTGAAGTCATAGCACCAATCATGACTGATAGGGTATTTGACGTTACAGATGGTACAACCTGATACATCGGTGAATGACCAGCTTTTGTCAAGGTTGATAAGATGTGTAATATCTTCTTACTCTTACCACTGCTACGGCATCATTAGAGAGTAGTTTGCCCAAGGGCATATTCACTCATCCTGTTGAACATGGTGAATTAGCCTGCAATGGGAGATTCTTGAGACAAAATTTCGTAATGGTGCAGACCACTGCTGAATGGATACATGCAGCCTCAACCTGAAGTCAAACTTGGCTGGCCGATGCTGTTTTTCTCATTAACAACTGTCACGTTAACTCGTAGCACCATATTCTAGAGCCGCAAAAAAGTCACATTCGGAATGACAAATGACTGCAATACACACTGATCAAATCCATCTTGATATCCCTTATCAGCAAAGAAGAACGATAAAGTACGCACATGCACATTCATTTCGAGATTTTCTAAGTATTTTCATTGTAAATAATTAGATATGAGTTTATATATACTGTATTTTACGGCATACAAGACGCGCTTGTTTTCTAGAGTCTGTCTCAGGAGGCGAACTTCTTATCAGTTATTCGGTAACAATTCTGTGCTATACATATAATGTAAACAGTCAACCACTGTGGGGGTTTAATATAGATTTGGATTGATAAGAGCATTTAAAATAACCCTATAGTGTGAAGAGTCACGAAGATCAGGGGAAGCGGGGGTTCTTTTCAATTTTTTTTTTTCATGAATATGCCTGGAAAAATTGCGGTCTTTTGTAAAATGTAACGAATTTTGTAATTGCTTGTATGTAAAAAGTATACAAAATGGCTATAACCCCACCTAAGTATATCTACACACACACACACACACACACACACACACACACACTCATA
>OY735226.1:41425609-41453109 GCA_963457665.1 Thysanoteuthis rhombus | reverse complement strand
TTGTCAGGTGGTAATTTCGTCCCGTGGATTTTTTGTCCGTATCCCCATACCTATGTAGCCCACCGAGCCGTCTTGCAAATTGAAGAAACTTATTTTGACAGTTTTGGTTCACGGACAAACAGATAAACCGACCCAAGTGAATACATATACCTCTCCCATCAAGAAGATAGAAGAGAGAGAGAGAGAGAGAAAGAAGAGCCGTTATGTAATTGCAGAAAAGTCGAATCAAGTTCAAAGTGAACCGTGCTCACTGGCTTAGCGCAGAATGCAAACAATCTCCAGGGTTCGTCGGGGCTAAATACTAAATGTGATGGTCCATCAGAGCACAAAAAGGTAGGCGGTTGAGGCAAGAGCAAGGCTGACAGTACACGGGAAGAAGCCCAACAAATAAGATGAATGGAAGAGAAACGGCATGGACCAATGCCAATTGGGAGGACGGCAATTGCATTCCCCACAACGTACAATAAGTGTACAACTCTCATAAATCTTCCCTTCCAACGAAGATGAAGGAGTGCTAGCCTCTGATAATTGTCAGCAGCCTTCAAGACCTTCAATCTTTTTTCTACCCCATCCATTAGTTGGTCAGTCATGTTATGGTAAATATGGGATACATAGTAGATTATTTATCGATGAAAGACTATTCCTATACATTTACTAGTATTTGAATCTATCTATCAATTTTATCTATCTACGGTCTATTTCATCGATCTCTCAGTCTATTTTATCCATTTATTAATCTCAGTCTAGTTCATTTGTCAATTCTATCAATCAGTCTGTTTGATCTATCTCAGTCTCTTCATGTTTATCAATCACATTCTCTCCCAATCTATCTCAATCTGTTCAAATCTCCTCATGTCTCTCTCTCTCTATATATATATATATGTGTGTGTGTGTGTGTGTGTGTGTGTTTGTGTGTCCGTTCAAATATATACATCTCTGTTCAAAACAATATAAAAATGCGAATATTCCCTTTTTTGTTTCATTTGAGTGCTCTCTTTCTCTCTCTCTCTCCCTCTCTCTCTCTCTCTCCTTCTCGATCGCACTCAGTTGGTCGAACTAAAGCAGGTTTCGACTCAGACACAATTTATAATGTTTTTGACTCTTTTGATCAAACGCCCGTCCCTGTGATGAAAACTGCTTTCCCAGTGCTAATTGCGTTAAGCCATTTTTATAGTTGAATAGTCTGTCGACTCTCCCAAGGAAAACTTCGTCTCTAGATACAAATATATCGTGTAGGTCTAGTAGTGTTAATGTGATCATAAAGCAAAGACTAGCCAGCGGCCAAGTTCTTATTGAACAATAAAATTTTATTATAAATCAAATAACTATGTAACTATTTGTCTTCTTGTCGACTTCATATGTTCCTGCATAATATTTTTACATTCCTAATGTTTGACCTACTCCCTAGGGGACAGAACACTATTCTAGACATTGTACTATTATATTTAATTGTTAACAAGTCTCTGCAGCTTAGGGGTTACTTCTTGCCGTACATATACAGAGCTACAGGTTCGAATGCCGCCAAGCGCTGTCTCTGAATATGAAATTTACGATGTAATATGCATAATCTTAGATTTGTTTTTTTGAAATGAATGTATATTAATGATAAATAAAAGCTTATATTCCAATAATGAAAAAATGAAAACCAAACAAGAAATTCAGTGTTGAGATTATCAAAACGTAAAATTTTGCACAGAATTAAACTTAGTACAAATGTGCCTCTAGAAACACACAAAAATATCAACATATATGAGATATAGATATTTTATACTGACTGGTCACTGAAAGCTAAAAATTGGGTATGATGACTGCATTTTTAGTCAAATGGTTTTGAGAAGTCAATTTACTGTTATTGAAACCAAGCCGTAGGTGAGGTCATTTTTATGAAATGTATTGGTTACAGAAGTGCCCAACACCTCGGAAATTAATAAAGATTGAAGCATGTGGTTTTCATCATACGATAAGACTATCAGACCCAGCCTGTTTAAAAGCCTAATAACTCGGAAACTGAGGAAGATTGGAACACAGAGTTTTCAACCTTACTTTATTTTCTAATTAAGTAAAGATTATTTAATTTTTAGTGTATCTTGGGAACGGGTGAAGTTTTTTTTCCGATATGTTATTGCTAAAGAATTGCGCAAAGATAAATAAAAACGATGTTGCAAGAGTTTACTGAAACTGACAAGATTTAATAGTGAAAAATCATTGTTTACCTTCATTTTGTAAACGAGGGAGCATAATATCCTCACTATAAGTGAGGATTTGTTACTGTATATATATATTCATATAATTAACGCTCCACTATTCAGGGTTGAGTGAGGTAACTCACCCATTGTAAGCTTATGCAATACTCTCCCATAGAAATAGAGCACTCTGGTAGATGGGGAATTTACGTGTAAATAAATATATCGCTTCAATTCGGCCTTATTTACCGTCCAGTTCCGTAGTTCGGAGGTAGGATATCGGCCTCCGGGTCTAAAACGAAGGTTTCAATCCTGCCTCGTGGTACTGGATGGTAAGTCTATAAGAGTTGTAATACAACAGATCAGCTGTCTGTGGATGACACAATAATATACACACACACATATATATATGTATACATATATATATATATATATATATATATATATATATAAATGTGTATGATTTTCGGATGAATAGGTTACATATAGAGAGTGACCCCGCATCATGGAGATGGAGAACATACACACAGAGATTTCTTTTGCACAGAAAAACCAGAAGAACCAACACTAACCACACCCTTACACACTTGCCTATCAACCTTCCAACATAGATTGCTCGATGACAGAACTATGAATCCTCAGACAAAGATTTCTCTATCTCATTGATGATGATATGGTTATTACCAACGAAACTGCAATCATCATCTTTTTAGCGTCCGTTGTTGAACATAGACCATCCTAAAGACTTGACAGACCCCTCTACCATGGGCGTCGCGTTTGAGTTTTCAAATCGATTTGATGATGTCTCGAACCCCTGTTTTTTCCCCTATTATACTGTGCTGTCTTGTGATCACTCCAAGTGATGTTGAGTATGATTCTTTCCTTTGAAGGTTGCATGCTTCGTAGTTTTCTATCTTTTGCTAAGGTTCCATGTTTCAGCTCCATCGGTGTCTATCAAGGGGATGCATTGGTCGCATACCCTTCTTTTCAGAACTAATTGGATTTTTCCTTGCTTCCGAAGATTGAGCTCACTCGATCGAAAATAATGTTCCACCTGAATCTCCACACTTACCAGAAATGGAACTTCAATTGAACTTTCAAATGAAATTTGTTATTCCACCAAAAAGTCTGACATTTACGCTTTTCTTTTTTGTTGTTTTGACTCGAGAATTTTCATCACGAGAATCTGTTTTTCCTTATCATCCACACAAATATCAACACCATGATTATCCTCGTTATCACCATCATTACAGGGTTTTCGAACCGCTTCAGTAATACGATTACGAAGATCCGCAAGATCTTTAATCTGTCATACGGTACACTTCAAATTTAATGAAAGCCTTGGCAAAAACGTCTGAGGATGGTCAGTCAAGTGAACTTGCCGCAATTTGAATGTAAAGAAAACATCCATACCTCGCATAAATGAACCACTTTAGCCCTCACGTGTCCCAGAACTATCTACTTAAAAAATATCTGAAATCATCTCGAAAAAGTTGATCTTTTATCTATGATGGTTTTGAAAAAAAAAAAAAAGAAGATCTTTAATCTGAATTTACCTAGAAATAATACCAGCAAAAAATCGGGGTATTGTTGGTCCAGAATGACCATAGAGGACCGATAATCACCTTCTTGGATAAAGAAAACAAAACGTTTTTTGATGTGGTGTACTAATGCAAATGTTAAAGGTCGCAACTCAAAAAATGTGATCAGGACAGCTCTCGCGCGCATGCACACATACACATACAGGAAAAAAAAATCTGTAGCCCACTTGGCTAGTCAGGCGGGCGGGCCATTTATGGGGATACAATGATTCGACAGCAATTTATCACGGGATAATGTAAGCCTCAATATTCCACCAAAATGAAATGTCTGAAAGTATGTAAGAAACCGTCACTCAAAACTGTCACGAAAACTTTCATCATAGTTTTCTTCAGTTTTCAAGGGAGTCTGGCCGTCTGGCTGGTTGGCTGGCCTACTGACTTGATAGGTCTTGCAAAAAGTTCATGCTGAAATAATCCATCGGTAGCATTCATGATTGTTTTCTGAAAATTCAGACTCTCTTAATGATCACAACAAAACAAAAGGCGAAAGTAACTCATTTATTGATGACCTTTTTCCCCGTTTTTAATGAGCCTCTTTTTTCATTTTTTATTGATCACCCCAATACAACATGCAGCCATAAGATTTTGGTCACGCGACGGTTCCTAAGAGAGAGCCCCACATATTTCAGAATAGACGGTTACTTTTAGGACAACCCGTATTTCATATAACACTAACATTAGTTCCAATATCATCATAATCAACCTCTACGAGAGGATCATCATTAGTTTCTCTTGTTCATCTCTTGTAGATTCGGAATTTTTCATCCGGGCCATCGATTTCCGGCTTTGTCATTCTTTTCCTCGCTCCCCCCCCCATCTTTTCCTCTTTCGTTCCTGCAAACACTGAACAGTTTTCTAAATATTTCCATCCTATTTTTCAGGAATTCTTTTCCAAAGCAGCACCAATAGTTTCTTTAAAGACGCTCCTCACATAATTTTTTATACCCACAAAAACTTCATTCCGAAAATGCATCTGAGAATTGCACTCAACAACATATATATATATATATATATATATATATATATATATATATATATATATACATATATATATACATATATTGTATCTCTATCAGCATTCCTCCAAAGAGGTTTCATTGAAAAGTATAAAACTAACTAGAAAAATGAACAGACATTATATATATATATATATATATATATATATATATATATATATATATATATATATATATATATATATATACTGTTTTCATTCATAGGAGTGGGCCGCCTTTAATAGTCTTTTCAAGTAGTGTGTTTCGCATGCATAAGGGAGAATGTGATACCAAAAAGTACACAAAAGATCCTAAAAACAACTTATATATATATATATATATATATATATATATATATATATATATATGTGTGTATGTGTATGCGTGTGTGTGTGTGTGTGCGTGTATATATGTGTGAGTGTATGTATATATGTACAGTTTATGTTTATATATACATACAGATAGATACACACACACACACACACACACATATATATATATATATATATATATATATATATATATATATATATATATATATATATATATATATATATACTTTCCCATGTACTTATGTATTGTCAATAAAAAGTGGAGAGACGGTTCGTCACAAAAGTCACTCCCGAGATTCGTTTTTCCAAAAAAAACTTTTAAGATTCGATTATTTTTTCCGAACTGATGTTTAGTTTGAAGGGAGTTTTTTTTCTTGTCCGGTTGAATAGAGGAAAAAATAACACCTAAAAACAACACCTTTCCTGATGTTTCTATACATACTAGCTGTTTTCATAGCCCTTGATATCACAGGAAAGATTTATTCGACTAATTGTACAAAAAATATGTATTGATCTTTGGACTGAGTTGATGGACAACAGACTTGCACTGGAAACAAACGTATTTTTTGCTAAATTAAGAACCATAAAGGTGGCACCAATGGTGCTAGAGGGCTGAAACATCAATCATGACGTAATCTAAGTTAATTTTGGATGACGAAAAATGACTTTGGAAACAATCTCAAGTCTGCTTCAAGTACACAAACCTTTTTTTATGACCATCTTTTCTTTTTTCATCTTTTCTCTTTTCTCAGTTAAAACAAAGATTAAATCACCAAAGAAGATTAATGAAAAGCTCCTCAATTTTTAAAAAAATAAAATGGTCTATGATCATTGCTATAATGCGTAATGTTTTTGATGCTCACCTAATTGATGTAAATATCTTATGATTTAACCCATTTAATACAGAATACTTAGGGGTTATGGATGCGAATTATAAAGAGAGTATCTTGTCAACACGAAAATAAAAATACGGGACATTCCATACGTTACAATATAATGCATGAGCTACCGTCATATTTGGTACCATTTCCTTGTTTAGCTCAATACTATCATACATTAGCAACCATCATATTTGGTACCATTTCCTTGTTTAGCTCAATACTATCATACATTAGCAACCATCATATTTGGTACCATCTCCTTGTTTAGCTCAATATAGCTCAATACATTAGCAACCATCATACTTGGTACCATCTCCTTGTTTAGCATAATACTATCATATATTAGCAACTATCATATTTGGTACCATCTCCTCGTTTAGCTTAATACTAACATGCATTAGCAACCATCATATTTGGTACCATCTCCTTGTTTACCTTAATACTATCATACATTAGCTACCATCATATTCGGTATCATCTCCTCGTTTAGCTCAATATAGCTCAATACATTAGCAATCATCATATTTGGTACCATCTCCTTGTTTAGCTTAATACTATCATACATTAGCTACCATCATATTCAGTACCATCTCCTCGTTTAGCTCAATATAGCTCAATACATTAGCAACCATCATATTTGGTACCATCTCCTTGCTTAGCTTAATACTATCATACATTAGCTACCTTCAAATTTGGTACCATCCTCTTGTTCAGCTTAGTACTATTTATGGTATGAATCAGTTTTTGGGCGTATCAAGTAAGGGGGATCAGCTAAATGGTTATGTTAGAATAGATATGGACTATTCCATTAAGAATACAAATTCGATTAGAGGTAGAGAGGGGGGGGGAAGAAGAACGATAAGAAATGAAGAGTGAAGGGATAGGGGATAATGGAAGAAGAGGAAAAACTAAGAACAAAGAAGAGGGGGAGGTGAAATAGAATGGAAAAAGAAGAAAAAGAGGTGGATCTGAACTTGTTTATGATTAGAAAGAAGAAAATAAGCTGGCCAAGATAATGGGGGAATACGAAGAAGGAATGGTCTAAGGAATGAGGTAGGAGATTCAGAAAAAAAGGGAGACGAAAATGATGATGTAAAAGAAAAGGGTATCAACATAATGAATGATAAAAAAGAGGAATAAAATTGAGATGAAGAAGAATAAAGCAAGGAAGGAGAAATGGAAAAGGAACGGAAGGAGTGGAAAAAGAGAATTGATCACAGAAAGAAAAACAGAGAGAAGGCCAGTTGAAAAAAAAACTGAAGAAAAACGTCGAAAAAAAAGGGGGCAAAATTAGATGGGAAAGATAAAAAGAAAGGAGAAGAGAAAGAAATAAAAAGAGAAAGAAAAGAAGAGAAACTGAGACGGAAAAAAGAAAATAACAAAGAAAGTAGGAGAAAGAAAAATGGGGGACGAAAACAAAACGAAAATGAAATGAACGATAAGCAAAAAAAAAGGAAAAATAAAAAAGGATCAAGAAAGAATGAAACCCTGAGAGACAAAAAAAAAAAAAAAAGAAGAAAAAAGACAGATGAAAAGAAAGAAGGAAAAAGAAAAGAAAACAACAAGGAATAAAAGAGAGAAAAGAATGAAATCAGTGGAGCGGAAAAAGGAGAAAAAGAAAGATAAAACTTAAAAAAGAATGAAAGCAAGAAAGATGGAAAAAAGAAGGAAAAAAGAAGGAAGAAAAGACTGGGTAAAAAAACGACAGGAAATGAAAAGGAGAAAAGAATGAATTCAGTTGAATTAATATAGAAGAAAAAGAAAGAAAAGACGAAAGAAAAGGAAAAAATGGGAGAAAAATGATACGAACGAAAGTTGAAACAGAAACCCCACCAATATATATATATATATATATATATATATATATATATATATATATATATATATATATATATATTATTAAGAACAATGTAGGGTCACTGATATCAGAAATCCAGACAAAAATACTTTTGTATTTGGCGATATAATTATGAGATGACCATTAATGAACTTCGTAACCTAATAAACTATAATGAACCAGTAGATACTTGGATGAAACGCAAAAAAAGTAAACACCAAATCTACCCCCAGGGACCCCCAACATTTTATCTCCGGACTTTCCATACAGCAGAGCCGGGACATGGATGGGAGTGGTAGGGATTGACCATACAGACATGGAGAGATAGTGCGCAAATTATTTACCAAATAGATCTACTAAGGTCATCCATTAGTCTGTGTCGGCAATTAAAACATATACTGGTATACAACTGAGGGTCTCTATAAATAGAAAAGCCAAATGATATACAATACATGTACTTGCACAGATGCATACGTATATCGATGCATCCTTATTGTATTTTGTAATATATATATATATATATATATATATATATATATATATATATATGTATATATATATATATATATATATATGTATGTATGTATGTGTGTGTGTATTGAGGGATGGATGTACATGATCTGACAGAATGATTGTAAATTGTGTTGTATTATATAGAAACTTACTTGAAACGATCTCCCATCGTTACACAGTTAATGTATAACTCAACCTATACAATGTAAATAATAATCAATCAAAGAAAATCGGTCTGTAGCAGGAAACGAACCTGCCACCGATTTGTCATCTGCTTCCACATATTCAATTCTCAGTGCATATCTGTGGCGTTGAAAGGAGCGATTACACCGAGAATGAACGAGATGGGAATTCGGGTTAAAAACAGTTATTTGAGTCTTTGCATAACCGGTCGGTGTTTTACTCAATGATAAGATCATCGCTCTGGTGAAGCAGTTACCCTATTGGTGACAGGTTCGATTCCTGCTGCAGCCCTATTTTCTTTAATTGTTTTTTTTTCTATTTACGTAGTCTAGATTGAGTGGTACATTCACCGTGCAAGTTTTTTTTTTTTTTACATTATATAACACAATCTCTCTCTCTCTCTCTCTCTCTCTCTCTCTCTCTCTCTATATATATATATATATATATATATGTCTGCTAATTATCTATAAATCTATCGCAACGTTTATCTATTTCAGTCACTTCAGATCTATCTCAGTGTGTGCATAGCTATCTATCTCAGTTCGTTCATCATCAATCTACCGCAACCTTTCATCTAGCTATATGAACTTCATCTACCTATCCCAGTTCATTCATATCTATCAGACTATCTATCTATCTATCTATCTCAGCTGTTCAGCCATCTATCTCAACGTTTCATCAATCTATACATCTCAATTTCCTTCTTTTCTCCCCCAACTCTCTTCCTGTGTCTATGTTTATTTACTGACAGCTGAGACCATTTTGTCGGTCCGCTGAATCGTCGGCAAGGATGAGGGCACTCCTCACGTACAACACAAATAGCTGTACAAACAAACCGAAATAAAGGTACCCCTTGACACGCAGCAGGTAAATCTAACCGTCTGCTAGTGAAAGTTTTATCTATTGTCTTGCCTAGGTCATCAGTGTCTTCACTTACAGAACCGGATAGATTTTATATTCAAACGCTTCGCTGTAATAAAATGTATGCAGAACAGCTTACACTAGCAGAAAGCTGCGATAACACCAAGCAACATATTCTTACTATTTTTATTCCAGGGTAATAGGTGTTATTTTCTCATCGATTGTGTATTAAAAGTACAGAAAACGTCAGTTATTCGATCTCATTCAGAAGCAGCATTCTGCATTTCGTGGAAATCGTCGCCTGACTGTCTGCAGAGTTTCAGAAGTAAAAGTCAGGCGTCGATTTTGACGGATCATAGAATGCGATAACTCAATGGAATCGTCGTTCGTTGTTTTAAAAAGAAAAAAAAAAGGCCAAATGCAATACACAAACGTTCATGAAAGTAAGTGCAGCTCAAACATTAATCAACCTGGCACTAAGCAATTTTTTTTCAATAAGTCTAAGTAACTGCTACACATAATTAAGGTAAAAAGCACGCTATAACGTTTCATTGATACGCTATTCCAAAAGTTCGGTTTCCTTTTGGCCTGTCCACACACACACACACACACACACACACACACACACACACACATATATATATATATATATATATATATATATATATATATATATATATATTTGATTGTTTATTCTTTTGTATAGGGATTGTTCTACTACAGAGTGCTTCATACTTTAACGGTGATTATTCAAATAGAGTGATTCTTCGCTTGATTTCTTCATCTTTTTAGGATTTCATGGAGATTCGTTGTTCTAAGTGTATGTAGTGGTCTACTTTCCCCACAGACGATCCCAATAATCCTCAAAAGAAGAGTATACAACCAGTGCATTCTCCTGATAGTAACTTATGGAGCTGAAACATGGAACCTAACCAAGAGACCGACTCACAAACTGAGATACATGCAGCGTGCGCATGAGAAAATCATGCTAAAACATACATGGAGTGATCACAAGACAGCACAGTATATCAGGAAGAAAACCGGGGCCCGAGATATCATGGAATCCATTAAAAAACTTAATAAGCCATGTTGCGAGAATGGTAGACAACTGATGGACCCGACGACTCACAACATGGACCTCCAGAGACTACATGCGAAACCGAGGCCGACAGAAAACAAGATGGAGAGATGAACTTGACAAATTCAGAAAATACTGGCTCTGCAACGCCCATGATGGAGAATTGTGGCGAATCCTGGGGAATTTCTATATCCAACGATAGACGATGAAAGATTGATGATGATGGTTCAAATAGATCTTGCAGGTATCATTCCAGCTAAATTCTGCTTAGTATATCTCTGATTTTTTGAGATGAGGTATTATTATTAATTCTATTGATATTCGGACCAGATGATTCCTGACGAAGGCCGTAGAGTGCAACGGCCGAAACGTTGTATGAAAAACAACCAAGATGAGGATGGTCCGAATATCAATAGAAATAAATTCTGCTTGTTATCAAGTAATACTTGCATCATTAGGTCATACCATTCATTGTTCATATTTTCTTCTCGTTCATGCTTTCGATGTTTTAATTCTGTGATGCATTGGTCGTTTACATATTTTGAATAGTAAATTTTTGGCTGTAGCCTTGTTATTTCTTTTCATGTTATTTGAGGGCCTTTGAGTTCAATTGACCAGCTGGGTTATTAAAATTGATGTTTCGATTGATTTTATTTGTTCTTAACAGATATCTATTCTCATATCTACATTTTGAAATCATTTTGTTCTTTTATTTAATAATTTTCTTTTTTTCTGAGAGATGTTATTTCTAATTTTTCGTACAAGTATAGTGTGTACAGACACAGACACAGACACACACACAGACACACACAGACACACACACATATATATATATATATATATATATATATATATATACACACACACACACACACATATATATATATATATATATATATATATATATATATATATATATATATATATGATTATAATTTGCTTTACATTGTTATGAAACTTTCCAAAATTGATCTCCTGCCATTACACGGCCAATATATCACTTGGCCTAGACAGCATTTATAGAAGAAAACAATTAAGAAAATGTTTTTATCACCAGCGGCTATTTAGTTCAATGATAAGAGCATTGATACATTGTAGAAGTTACCCTATCTGTAACAGGTTCGATTCCTGCAGCAGCCCCATTTTCTCTAATTTCGGTTCAGGGTAAGTGATATATTTACGGTGTAATGACGGTAGAACATTTCAAACAGAAGTTTAAATATAATATAACACATTTCATAGTCATTCTGTCGGATTATATAACCATTATCTTCATACACATATTTTCTCAAATGTATATATGTATATCAGTCTTCATTTTCCTTCCCTTTTCTCTTTCATTCTCCTCTTTTTCCTCAAGGTTTGAATATTTTCTTTATTCAGCATAGTCTGGAATAGAGTTAAATCCGAGTAAGAAAGAACATGTGCAAATTCTTCAAATGAACAGGTTATACTTGCCTTGAAAATCAGCATTTTGGCGCAAGGATAGCATTTTAGTGCAACTAATGTGTATCAAACGCACTACAGAAGTAATCGTCAGCTTAGATAGTTTACTGCTCAGTGCTCCACGGTGGGACACACTCACACTCGCGTACAGAATATACACATATTTCTCTCTTCTACAGTCTCTTCATTTTCAATTGCACTCCTTTTCTCATTTCCTTACTTCTTTCTTTCTTTTTTTCTTTCGACTTTCTGTCTTTCTTTCTCTCCTTCTTTCTTCCCCCTTCCTTCCTTCCGCCTTTCTTTCTTTCTTTCTTCCTTTCTTTCTTTCTTTCTTTCTTTCTTTCTTTCTTTCTTTTTTTCATTTGTCCATCGTCTGTCTTTCTTTTTTCATTGATACATCAAGAAATACAAGCTCCGCAACACCCATGATAGAAAATTGTGGCGAATCCTGGGGAAGGTCTGTGTCCAACAACGGACGTTAAAAAACTGATGATGATGATGATGATGATGATGATGATGATGATGATGATGATAAAACATTTGTACCATAATAGATGTTACATTTGCCCAAACACACACACACACACACACACACATACACACACACACACACATATATATATATATATATATATATATAAAATACGCTTAACGTAACAACTATTATGAGACAGTGGTAGTATTTTTCCAACTTCCTTCCCCCTACCTCCACCCTTCAATTCTCCAACACTTCATTCTTTTTTTCTTTCTTTCCGCGTTATTTTCTCTCTTCCTAAGGGT
The DNA here is from genome assembly GCA_963457665.1 of Thysanoteuthis rhombus. Classification (NCBI taxonomy): domain Eukaryota; kingdom Metazoa; phylum Mollusca; class Cephalopoda; order Oegopsida; family Thysanoteuthidae; genus Thysanoteuthis; species Thysanoteuthis major. Next base: position 41,440,419 of record OY735226.1, on the reverse strand, counting down.
ATCATTACATTACCAATTGTTTACCCACCCGGAACACCCTATCCGCATCTCTTTGTTCTTTGGAGGATAGCCATCACCCGGTTACGTTTTTACGACCCATCTGCCACTTGCTTATCTGATTCGTAAACTTATACTAGTTCCCTTTAGATGGGATATTTTTAATAACGGGAGGAAGTTGTTTCTTGTTTTAGGCTACATTACTAACACCATTTTTTCTTCACTTTATAGCATCGCCTCTTATTACTTCAAGAACTTTCCATTTGTTCGTTAGAGGTTCGTTTCCCTTTACACACATTCCTTCCAATATTTACAAAGCCAAGGTTAGAACGACACACGGCTCGAGGATCATTTTGGGATAGGAAGATTGTTTTACCTCAGAGTTTCAAGTGAGGATGACCTGCTGGCCTCTCTGTCTCGTAAACCAGCATTCGAATTCCTGGTACTTGTATAAATACATAACCTTTTCAATCAGTTGAATGTCTTGCCGTAGTGTAATGGGCTGTAAGTTATCCTCATAAATGATTACCATGGAGTAGTATGATTCTCACTAACTACCCTATGTTTGTGGCCCTGTACCAACACTGAGCTTCGTTTAGTAAATAACTATTCCCTAAAAGCTGGAAGTTAATTTCTAGAAGCAAACTCGCTAATCTATTCAACTTATGCCTCAAACGGAGTAAATTCCCAGAAGATTGGAACACTGCAATCATAACGCCGTTTTATAGAAATGGGAACCCCAAATCTAAACTGTGGACCAATAAGTCTACTCAATTGCATCTACAAACTTTCATTAAAGATTATCGACAGCCAAATCACCAAAAAGCTAGGTGAAAGCCAACCAACCAACCATCATGCTTGGCATCACATTGAGAGATCACAAGGCAGCACAATATATAAGACAAAAAATCAGGAGTAAGAAACATTATAGAATCCATTAGAAGACTAATGGCAATGGGCTGACCATGCTGCAAGAATATTAAAACAACCACTGGACATAACTCACAAAGATTATATGCAAAACTGTGCTTGGCAGAATACAAGATGGTGTGACAACCTAGACAATTGCAGAAAGTATTGGCTCTGGGACGTCAGTGATAGAGAAGTCTGGCGAATCTTGAGGAAGGTTTTAGTCCAACGACGCACCCCACTGGGCTGATGATGATATTTGTTCGCACATGAAAGCGCTCATTGTGAATCATTGTTACCAAGGTAGTTTCATAGATTATTACTACTAAGTAGTGAGTTCGATCAACACTAGATGTTCTGTATGTGGCCTTGTGCAAAAAATAAGTTACGCTTAGAAGATAGCCACTAAAAACCTTAGGTTGCTTCGTTGTAGTGTAACGGTCTGCAAGTTATCCCCATTGATAATTACTTGTGGCAGACTGTAATACGCTTGGTAAACCCTCAAGAGGTCGGTGACGAATCCTGGTTTCCTTTGGCATGCATTGACCTTTGTAGGAAACTCTAGATCTCAAGTCTGGTCGAGACCAAACACCATTCTCAAGTTTTCATGAAACTCCCGCTCACAGAATGCAAGTGCAATCGAAGGGACCGCTTACAGTGTACTCAGTTAGCACTGGGAAATCTTTCCTAAGGAATAGTTTTCCATTCTCTTCGTTCATAACGGGGATCGAACCAAAGACCTTCCGAGTCTGCACAAGACGTGCTAACCATTATACTATCTGAACAGATAACCTTATCAATTTCTTATCTATCTGACATCTATTCTTCTAACCCTTTTTATTGATTCTCTCCATCCTTTCACTCTCTTACAAATTATTACAACTTCCTTCCTACCTCGGTTTTTATTTACATGTTAACCTTTTTGATGCATTGGCTTTTGCGAAACAAACTTCTGAATGGGCGTTCCTGTTCTGGTACCTGCCCGCTGATGACTGATGTGGTCCATACAGGACAGGCATATCTCAACACGGCAGCTACAGAGGTAAGGGAAGGTTTGAGAGGTAGGATGAAACCGTATCAGATTTTGCAGCCTTGTCTCTTCTCAAGACTGGCTTTGCTGGGTTTTTTTCTAAACTGAAGAAGACAATCGGAAACACTGTTTATTACGATGTTTTCCTGTCAGCAACTTTTACTGCTCGCGGTTGATAATCAATGGCACAAGAGATAAAGTTATTCTCCCGGAGTCCTTACTCCCAGTGTTGCCGATTTAGTGCTTTTCGTGCTACATTCAGCATGCTTCTTGTTTTGGCTGTCCATAAAAGTGTTATATTAGCATGGGCGAGTTTTAACATTTTGGTAATTTTGGGGCGTGTTTTTGAGCTTTTCAATTGCTTTTGGTGTATTTTGGACATTTTTGGCGTTTTTTTTAAAAGCATATTTGTCTATCAAACTAGCGCACAAATATTTTTTGAGTTGGTAACACTACTTGTACCTCTCCAATCCCCAACGCATACCTTGCCCAGCGAAGACAGTACCTTACTGAAATCGGTGCAAACACTATAGCTGAACAAGGCCCCAAAAGATAAGTACGAGAAATATTTCAATTTAAAAAAGAAAATTGCTAGAAAAAGTCAAATTCTATTTTCGAGGTGTTATTGTGCTACATAGGAATAGATTGTCGATCCATAAAGGAATTTTACAATATATGCAACATAATGGTTTTATTTTTAAAAAAAAGTCCTTTGTTCGAAAATAATAGCAGAATAGAAAATTAGAAGATCCCCCAAGGAATGTTATGCATCGTGGCTCCCTCATTCATGTTGAATTTGGCCCTTATGCGTAGGCGTATGTATGGAAGCCTTGATTCTTGTGACCTTTGCAATCTCCACAAACCGATGTGATAAACGAAATCGCTCCGTTGTACAATAAGTATAATGCCGAGATGGTGTCGTTAGAAACATTCAAGAAGATAACAGCAGTAGACGAGCTGGTAACATATTGGACAGTATATACAATCTGTTACCTGCTGGAAACCACCAAAACATCCTCTTAGTAATCACAGCGATGAACCAAGAGGAATCACAGGCACATATTCCCGTTGAATGTTAACATTTCGTGCCCTTTGCTTTCATCAGCAACTGGCTGTATGTTGTTCATGAAAATAACCAGCCGTTTTTCATTTGAATAACGTATTTTACTATTATCTGATCAGGTTTGAATGGTTCCTGAAGCCGTATTTTCAACTATTACTATTATGTATATATATATATATATATATATATATATATATATATATATATATATATATATATATATATATATATATATATATTATATATATATATATATATATATATATATATATATATATAATATATATATATATATATATATATATATATATATATATATAAGAACAATCCATCAGACTTACCTCCCCTTTTCCCAAATTACCAAAAGAGAACTGTATGATCATTCTGCCTCTTTTTTGTTTTGTATACTGCACATTCATTCTGGCAAGTTTTCACGTATTTCATATATATATATATATATATATATATATGTTTGAATACTCATGACATATATGTGTCATAAGTATTTGAACAAACAGACATTTTACTTGAAATCACTTGATTTTGAGAGATAAAAACGGAAACATTATGTAAGAAGAATCGATTTTTCCAGTTAACATAGCAAAGCATGTACCAAGTCATGTTTTGTGGTATTGAATGTTAAATTTCTTGAAAATGTTTCTCTTAATAGGATTGAACTGATAGATGGAAAAAAAGAGATGTTTTCTCTTTCCATTCTTGTAAGATCTTATTCAGAATTGATCAAGAAAATGTGCATTCATATTTATCATCATCAGTCTTTTAGCATCCGTCGTTGGACGAAGACTTTCCCCGAGATTCGCCTGATCTCTCGTTCGTTGGCGTTGCGCAGCCAGTGCTTTCTGAACTTGTCTAGGTCGTCACGCCATCTTATATTTTGCAGACTACAGCTTCGAATATGATCTCCGGGAATCCACGTTGTGAGTTGTGATGTCCATCAGTTGTCTGACATTCTTGCAAAATGAACAGCTCATTGCCAATTGGGTTTTTTCCTCTTATATCTTACTCCTATTTTCTCTAATATGCTATGCTGTTTACGTTCCTGTGCACGTTAAATGAATTTCATTTTGAGGGTCAATATTTTTTTGATATGTAGAATATCATTGAAATTGGATTTTGTTGTGTAATATTCCTGTTTTTAAATGTCAAAGCCAAGTGATTCAAATTGGCTGTTTTGTCCGAATACTTATGGTAGGTATTACATATATTTACAATAATGTACCCGTTCAAAATGATGGGACTATTTAGATATGGTTCAACACAAAAGTACTTAAAGCTTTTTTATAAGGTAATTTATTTTTAATAATTCAAGAATCCTAATTTTGAGATTTTTTCAGGTCTCTTTTCATTTCAAACTGCTTTAACGTATGATCAGAAATGAAGTCGTAAGAGTTTCTATGATGTAATTTCTATCGTTATATGATAATAGGAAGGTAATTCAACTGATGAGATCACCCCTTTTGAGCGCAAACAAACAGATGAGCTCATTATATATATATATATATATATATATATATATATATATATATATATGTGTGTGTGTGTGTGTGTGTATGTTTGTGTACATAATGTTGTCTAAAGGAAAGAAGGAAATGAAATGTAAGCAAACAAGAAAAATGATCACTAAAAAGGCCGAATTAAAAAAAAACTTGCGGGCACGAAATAACAACTCAATTTAGCATAAACTTGCATAGTATATTGAGCCCCCATCCTACTACAAAAGTCATATTGGGTGGAATTTAAAAAAAAACAAAAAGCAACGTTTTTTCTACGCATAATAAAGAGTGAATGTTTAAATTTTCTACCCTCTATCTTCATTGTTGAAGCCTGTACGCGTCATATATATATATATATATATATATATATATATATATATATATTCAAATCGTCAGTCAGTTGACCGGCCAGCCGGACCAACTTGAAAACTGAAGAAAGCTACGCTGACTGTATAGATGAAAGTTTGGTTGACGTTCTTTAATAATGAAGCGAGAAAAAAAGGCGATTTTAAAAGACGTAAAAAGACAAAAAAAAACCCAAACTCTCTGAAGATATACTTCGAAATAGAAAAAAAAAATCCTAACGGAGAAGTGTAACGTTTGCCAATAATGTTTTGGCGAAATACTCGTAAGAATAGAAAAAGACAGAGTGTTACACCCAATGCAATTTTGTTTCAACACATTTTCGTCTTCACCCCACCCGAGTACGTTGGCCACCACCCGACTATACAAGCCCATTCTATTCCCCCACCGGCGTATACTGCCATAAATTTGGTTCAAGTCGGAACGGGTTATTTTTTCTTTACTACCCATCATGCTACAAGGGGTAGTAGGGTTGAGGTACGTTAGCGGTTCGTAATACGAACACGTATAAAACCAGGCTCTTTTTCTTTCTTTCTGGTCATCCCTCTCACTAGATATTTCCGGTACTTCCCACACCCTCCACCTTGGCATTTCTCGTTCTTTAATTTTTTCCCTCTTCCCTTATTCGTTCTGTCGTGTTTATCTTCTTCATTTTTTCTCTCCTTCCATCTGTCTTCGCTTTCTTTGTCTATATTCCTTCTATTTTCTTTTCTCTTTGTCCCTTCCTTCCTCTAATTCTTTCTTCTATTTTCTAATTTCTTTTTCCTTCCTTTCTTCCTTCCTTCCTTCCTTGGGCTTCCTTCCTTCTTCTCTTTCTTTCCTTCTTTCCTTTCCCCTTATTTTAGTACTTTCTTTCTTTCCCTCTTTCCTTTCAATTTTCCCTTCCTTTCTCCCTTATTCCCTTTAGTTCTGTCTATCTTTCCTTCTTTCATTTATTCTTTTTTTTCTTCCTTCCTTATTTTCCTTCCTTCCTTCGTCCCTACATTCCTCCCTTTAGTTCTTTCTCTCTTTCCTCCCTTCGTTCCTTTCTTTTATTTTCTTTCTTCTTCTTTCCTTTTTCCTTCCTCGGTTTCCCTCCCTTCTTCCCCTTCCTTCCTTCCTTTCTTTCCCAATCCACCAATTCCATCGTAATTGTTTAACCGTCATCCACATCGAATGGAAGAGGTGCCTAACGTTGTCAAATGGTTTCACGATGATTAGACAAAAGCCAAACGTAAATCAGCAGTGGACATCTGCATTTCTCTGAACTTTCGGCAACACTTCTCGCCATTTTGGGCTAATTAGTGACTGGTGATGATAAATGGATACTTTACAAGAATGCAATTCAACGCAGACAATGGCTGAAGCTAAAAACTCAAAAAAGGCCGAAATCCAAGGAAAGTTTCGGTGAGTGTTTCGTGAGATTGCATTGTGGTCAGCAGTTGAAATAAGTAGGTGATGCCCAGTACTGGATCTCATCTTGAGCAAATACCTTTCAAGAACTATATGTCTCGTCGCATGTTAAAGCTGAGGGCTGATTAGCAACGTTTTCTATGTCTTGTGAACCAAGGCAAATAAAAATGAAATAATGGCCATACAAGGCTATTAAGATACCCTGTTTTTTTAATTAACTGCATTTTCCGGCATATGAGACACACCCCAATATTTGCAGGTATATTTTGAAAAAATGAAAAGAAAAGAAAGATCCCTCTTTTGCCCTTGATATTAATAGACCCCTACGCTATTCGGTTATTTTTTGTTCTTATCTCTTCAAATCCTTATTGCCCCCGACAGTGGCTGACTGTTTCTGATATTTGCATAGCAAAGTAATGTTACTAAACGACTGATAAAGCTTCCTGAGTAATAAAAAAGTGCACCTTATATGTCATAAAAACGATGCTTAGATGTTATTCATTAAAGACGTAGATACCTACATAAACATCCATGTAATATCAATCAATGAGAACTATGAAATACTTTTTTGGGGAGGGCAAAAATATAATTAAATTGTGATTCTGATTTTGCAGTTCCCTGTAATCAAGACTTCAAACAGGTTTAATACCCATCATCGTTGAAAAAGCTTCTTTGAAATAAGTAGGTGGTGCCAAGTGCTGGAACTTTTCCCTGAGCAAATACCTTTTGAGAACTTTGTGCTTCGTCACATATTCAACGAAGTCGGTGGGCCGTATAAAACGAGGCCACGAGTCGGATTTGGCTCTTGGGTACTAGTTCAGCGACCCTGCACTTGAACACTGCATTAAAGGAAATGAGGCCCTGCTAGGTTTTGATGTATTTTTTATGTAGTGATTTATCAGTCATAGATTAATTTGGGCACCAGGCCACGAATATGGGGCACTCACTAAGAGTAGAACTCACCAGACAATAGTGATAATCTCAAAGATGGATTTGCCAACTATTACACCATGGTGGGGTACTCTTATCAATTGGACTCAGAAGTGGCACATGGCCACAAGTGTAGAGCATCCAATGAAAATTGATAAAGGTCAGCAAGGAACGTGTTAATCATTGTGCTATGGCACGTGCACACATACGCATATCACTAGTGTGAATTACGATTAATCCGACAATATTACAGTGAAATGACAATTTTAGAAGACCAGGTACTGTATAAATGAAATTTATCTATTTCTTTTCAATGTTTCACCGGTACATGCTGACTTTATCAAGACCGTATAATGGAGATAGTGTAGATGTTGTGTTTATATAAGGTAGTGGGCAGGATGAATGATTAAGTAGGTTCTGAATACATGGAATCAGGGATTGGCCTCTGTTGTGTATCAGAGGTATATTAGAGGACGTCTTGGTATAGAACCAAGCCAGGGAAATTATTGAAAAAATTTAAAGGAAATTCACTTGTAAATTATCTGGTCTTCTGAAATTCTCCTTTCACTCTAATATATATATATATATATATATATATATATATATATATATATATATATATATATATATATATATATATATATATACACACACACACGTTTCAATCCTGCCTCGTGGTACTGGATGGGATAATGGAAAGTCTATAGCTACACTGAAGAGATGTAATACATCGAAAGAGCTGTCTGAGGATGACACAATAATATATATATATATATAGAGAGAGAGAGAAAGAGCAAGAAAGAGATAGATAAATAGATAGACAGAGGGATGAATAGATAGATAGACGACTACAGAGAGTGAGGGGAGCAAGTAAAACTGAACATAATGACCAAATATACGAGGCAATAAAAACTTTCGATAACGTCCCGGCTTGGTTGAATTTTGTTTGTTTGTGTGTGTATGCGCGTATGCGCAGTATATGCATATGTTTCTATGTGCACATATATTTGTGTGTATGTATGAGTTGCTGTATGTATATGCGTGTGCATTAATACATATATATATTTGCAAATGTCTGCTTGTGAGCATATCTGAATGTATTTTTCTGTGTATGTGTATGTGTGTGAGAGAGAGAGAAAGACAGTGCATGTGTGTGTGTGTGAGTGTGTATGTGTGAGTATGTGTATATGTGTGTTTTCCCATCAGAATCAAGCAAATCTGCTTTTGTTCGTCTTGTCTGTAATGAATAAAATTAAAAAAGATAAAAAACCAACCCAACCATCTATACGAAAAAAAAAAATAAATTGATCGCTCACTGAAAGAAAAATACTGTTGCAGGCTTAGACAAAGTTCAAGGAAATCTGGTTTGAAGTATGTACTTCTCCGTAATGTGTAGTCACTTACACGCAGGCACACACACACATACGCATGCACACGCACATACGCACTTGTAGATATGCATAATTGCAGCTAATGTTTTTTTTAGATATAGGTAACATATATAAAAGATTACATTATATAATCTGTCATGTATATCCAACCACAGTATTTTGTCTTGGTTCTTTTCATATGTAGATATGTACGTATGTATGATTTGTTTGAAGTTTTGTAAGTTTATCTGCTCATAAAGAGTCCATTCTTGTAATATTTGTCTCTCTCGGAATCTATCTCAGTCTGTTCATATCTATCTTCTATTTACATCCCTCAGTTAATATCTCTCTTTCTCTCTCTATTCAGTCTTCATATTTATAAGTATATTCATCTATCTACATATGAATCTACATCACAAAGTTATTCTATCTCTCTGTTCTGTGTTCGCATACCAATCTATCTATCTATCTATCTATCTATTTATTTATCTATCTACCAATTTATCTATCTATCTATCTATCTATCTATCTATCTATCTACATCACTCAGTCAATCTCTCTCTCTTTCTTTCTCTTTCTCTGTTCAGTGTTCATATTCATAGGTATATTCATCTATTTATCTATCTAGATCACTCAGCAAATCTCTCTCTCTCTCTCTCTCTCTTTCTCCATCTTTCTCCCTGCATGTCTCTCCCTCTCTTTGTCCTGTGTTCATATTTTTAAGTCTCTCTCTCTCTCTCTCTCTCTCTCTCTCTCTATATATATATATATATATATATATATATATATATATAGATAGATAGATAGCTATCTCACCATTTTAATCAATGTACAGAAATAGCCGAAATAGTGCGGTTTTGGTTCATGCTGATTTTGATGGAGTACGATTACGGTTTTGCTGTACGAATTATTTTAATTAAGTAAACGCAGAAAAAAGACGCATTAACCGTCATATGTATAAGCAAACGAAGCATTCATCAATGTAAATATACAAGTATCATTTTATACTTCAAAATAGTGATTCTGGTAAACCGGTACTCGGTAACTCTTCGTATAGAAGAGGAAACGAAAGTATAAATAAAAGGATAATCATATTCTAATTTATTAAAATCTTTTGTTTGAAGCCTTGAAATGAAGTCTTTGTTTTATTCTGCGCAGTATTAAATTAGTAGATTGATGCCTGAAGTACTGAGCTGGAATATTTTCATTATTCCGCATGTTATTCAGTCTAGTATGGTAATGACTGTAGCCCGAAGTTCTGAGATGAAGTCGTTTTATTACGTAACACATTACCCAGACTAGCTTCTTCATAAATGTTCTCTGGAGTTCTTACATCAAGTCTTATCATTTTTCCACTCATTATTCGGACTAGTATCTTCATAACTGTGTTCGGAAGTTCTAAGATTAAGTCTTTTCATTATTTTGCATATTGTTCGGACAAATATCTTTATAATTGTTGTGTGAAGTTCTGACCCGAAATATTTTCATAATTCCACGAATATTTCGAATCATTTATGCCTTTTTTCGTGAATTTATTACTACGTTTTGGGCTACACCTTTTTCCGACGTACCCCTACCCAGCAGTCATTTGAAGTTGCTCAGGACTCTTTCATCTCCTCAAAAGGGAAAATATACTTCACAAATCAAAGACGCATATGACAAAGTTTTAAGTTTGTCAAACGAGGATGATTCAAACTCTTTCTGTTAGCATTTCATTGGTTGTACAAAGAGCAAAGCAATGAAGCGAGTGGCTTAATACTGGCTGAGATTATACTACAGTTTTCTTCATAAAAGATAGGCCTCAGCTCTTACTCAGGGTTGCCAACTTAGATGTTCTTTCCATTGTTATTTTTCGAATTCATGTATTCATACAAGTATCACTCGTACAAACTGCACCCACGGAGCTATGACGCTGAAAATTAAAACATATATACTTCTTATAATGTCTAAGAAAAAACGTTAGTTTTTTAAAAATTCCACCCAGCTTGGGTTTTTAGTGTTGGGTTCAATTTACAATGTAGGTTTTTGTTGAATTTATCTCTTGTTTTTTTTTTCTTTGTTGAAAATTCACACTTGTTCAATGATCACTACCTGGGTAAAGTTGAGACACGTAACTTATTCATTGATCACCCATTTTTTCATTTTCAAAAACGACATGCTCCCAATAGATATTAGTCACGTGACGGTTTCCATTGTGTGACTAACTAGACCTTCCTTTTTCTATTCAGATAAAATCAATTATGAATCCTTATTTATTAAGCAGGAACTACGAGAGGAATTTTTTTAAGGCGGTGTGAAGTTGTTTTCACTCCCCTCCCCCCAAAAAAACACATTGCACTAATACCTTCGTCCTTTAGCCAACCCATTTTTATCTATTGTAACACTTTTAGTACGCCCTACAATGGCAAGGGGCTGGCCATGTTGCAAGAATGGCAAACAACCAATGGATATCACGACTTAAAACATGGATACCCAAAGATCATATGCGCAAACGAGGCAGGTAGAATATGAGATGGAGAGACGAAATAGACAAATTCAGAAAGTATTGGCTCTGCAACCCTCATGATAAAGAGGCGTGGCGAATCCTGGGGAAGGTGTATGTCCAACGACAGACAATAAAAGACTGATTATGATGATGATGATGATGATGATGATGATGATGATGATGATGACTATATTCACTAGCTGGTAAATGATCGGTTTAATTCATTTCATTTATGGAAATATCGTATCGACATTGATGTTTCCATAGACAGCTCTACTAAAGAAACTCCCCCACCTTGACTCGCGCGGTGCCGGTGCCGCACACTCGCTGCCCTCCCCCGTAGATATGTTTTGAGGGTTTGTAGGGAGCATTACGTACACTGTAGCTATACAAAGTTCGTAAACTGAAGTTTGTGTCTCTCTAGGAGGGAACACTACATAATTATAGCGATGTTCAAGATACTGCAAAAATTTGTACCAAACGATATAATATCTCATTTCTGCACAGAGAACGGAGGGTTATTCACGCCACTATTCCAAATCTTGTCCATGGGACAACAAAAAGGCCTGGTCCAAATATGATGTGTCTTTCTCGGTACTTGGACAAAAAGTTGGGAACTATATTCCCGTGGAGACCTTAATAACTAAACTGCTGAGCTCCAAGATTTCCCTGGGAAAATTCCTCGAGCTTATCCTTGACAATTCACCGACACAAGGATACACATGCATGAACGACAATAGCATACTTGATTATTCTATACGGGGTTGAGATTCATGGTGATGACGTTGAGGCACCCTCCTTCATCATGTCAAAGTTATCAAAGTTGAGGTTAGTACGTTCAAACAAGATTATCCACGAGTTTTTGATACTGATGTCTTTTGGTACATTAGCGAATGTGAATCATTGTTGATAATTTTGGCGTTTTGATAGACTACTAATTGTCTTGCTTCCTGTTTCATTAAGACAATGTAGAGTTATTCAGCTGTTCGGCTTCAACAAATGATAATCATTACTGGTCTGGATGGTCTCTCAATAGAAACTGTCATGTGATCAAAGTCTTTGGGCAGCATGCTGTGTTGCGGGCGATTAATTAAAAAGTTGGAAAAAAGTGCAATCAATGAATGAGTTACTTCTCTTTGTTGGGCAGTGATCACTAAAAAAGTCTGAATTTTCAAATAAACAAGCGTGAATACCAACAGACAAAAACTAAGGGATCAACAGGAATTACATTGCAAATGCCGCCCCCCTAAAAACCTATGTAGGTCGTATTTAAAAAAATAAACAAACTTTTACTAGGCATGATTGAGAGTAAATGCTCAAATTTCAAGCCCTATTGCTCCATTGGCGCGGCCTGTATGTGTGATTCATACATACATACATAGCCAGTTAGCCAGTCAGATCAACTTGAACACTGAAGAAACCGATGTTGAAAGTTGTAGGTCACAGTTTTTTGTTGACGTTTTCTATTATAAAAGCATCAGAAAATGTTTGCTGATAATAACGTGTGGATTTGTTTTGAGCAAGACGAAAAAGGAAGGAAGAAGGCGGTTTTAGAGTCATTATCTCTGCCAACGAAGGGATATATGTATTCGGTGGCATCCTTCCGACCGTCCAACTGTTTCTCCCTCTGTCTTTCCGACTGTCTCTCTGTCTATTTCTCCAAAAGCACCGATCGGATTTCACTGAGATTCTCCGGAATGGTGAGCAATGGGTTGAGGGGGAATTGTTTAAATTTGGGGGGCGGATCCAGGAATACTTTTTTTTTTGATCCAGAGGAGATTTTGTTCCATTTTTTTCCTTATATTTATTTATACGCTTATGTCTGTCAATACGATATCTCCAAAAGTTCTCAGTGAATTTCAATGGCATTCTGTGGAAAGGGTGAACACTTTTGGATTTCGGGGTGGATCAATCCCCAATCATCTACCCTACATTGCAGATATATGTCCACACCAGATAGTATTGCCAAAAGTTCATACTTGTCCACACGATATCTTCGTGCAAAACTTATTCCTCTGACAATGGCAAAGCATCGATTGATGTAGAATTTGTCATTCAATTTGCTTATATATGTATATATATAAATATAAATATATATATATATATATATATGTGTGTGTGTGTGTGTGTGTGTGTGTGTGTGTGTGTGTATTCCCATTCCACCCCTGTCAGTTTCCCGAAAGATGCTCTCAAGGCGGTAGTCGGAGAGTATCTAAATCATTTGGGATTAGCCAAAACGTTAGAAGCATTTGAAGAATTACAAAACATGTTAACTGATCTAAATAGGGATAGTAAAAAAATGTCGGTTTAAAGATGGACAGAACAAAGACCAAAGTAATGTTCGACTATGAAGTCCTCAAAAAGACCATAAAAATAGGAGTTGGGACTCCAAAAGATGTAAACGGACACATTGACGTAGGCCAGGTAATAAAGTTCAAGACCATAAAATTAAAAAACAAACAAAACAAAGACGATGCATAAAGATCAGTTGAAAATCAATGTGCTCCAAGAGTAGAGTGTGCAATGTATACATGATACCAGCAATTACTTATGGATGCTTAACAGAGAGATTAACAAAATGGATTGAGAACTCACAGAGAATCGCTCAGAGAGACATGAAGAAAGCAATGCTCCGAACAATTCTAAAAAAAATTGGAAAATATCTACACAGACAAGAGGGGTGACCAAGGTGGAGGATAATGAACAAATAATTAAGCAACTAATCTGGAGATGGGCTGGACACTTAGCAAGAAGAGATAGAAACGGATGGAGTGGGAGACCGACCGATTGGTGCCCATAGGTCAATGAACGGAGCAGACACGTGATGGGGTGATGGTGATATAAAGATTTGTAAGCAAGACATGTTAGGCGTTAGCATGATCGCGGACGTAATGGAAAGGGATAGGAAAAGTCTCTGTTTAACAGTGAAGTTATTGTGGTTGCTGTTGATATATGTTTGTGGGAGCGTATATATGTGTAGAGTAAGAGAGAGAGAGAGAGAGAGAGAGAGAGAGAGAGAGAGAGAGAGAGAGATGTCACGCCTGAAAGGACAAAAAGATTTGATAGATAGATATGGACAGACAGATATATATACATATACATACATACATATATATATATATATATATATATATATATATATATATATATATAGATAGATAGATAGATAGATAAAAAGAGAGATTGGTTTGTAAAAGAAAAATATCAGGGGGAAAACCAACAGACCATTATTCAGAAAGAAAACTAAAGGGCATATACACATATAATAGCATTTTTAAACTTACACACACACACATATATATATATGTATATATAACTCTTGTCCATAAACATATACATGTATGATTTTTTAAGATATTTATTATTAGACACGCTACGATCTGACAAATTGTTTCGATGTCTTTACGTCTTTTCAAGCGAGTAAACGCCAACAAGACGAAAGTTGATTTCATTTCATTGATTTATTTACAAAAATATTGAGCACTCTAAATTATCTACATATGCATTAAAACACACATATGCATATGCACAAATATGCATATGCACACACACATACACAGCCATACATATAAACATATATATATATATATATATATATATATATATATATATATATACATATGTGTGTGTGTGTGTATATATATATATATATATATATATATATATATATATATATATATATATATATATGTGTGTGTGTATGTGTATGCGTATGTATAGTTATCGATATTAAAAAGCCGGATTCCAAAAGTTGATT
>OY735226.1:41398109-41420609 GCA_963457665.1 Thysanoteuthis rhombus | reverse complement strand
ACTTTAAGTTAGATTTATTTATTGTATTTTTAATTGCCAAATTTTTGGTGAACCATTCTCAGCCCCCTGTTTTTACTACTACAACTAGCAACGCTACTACTACTACTACTACTACTACTACTACTACTACTACTCGTTGAACTTGAGGTTCTTATTTTTATACAAAAAGTCAAAGTCATTGCCATAGAACATGAAGGTAGCGCCATTTTAGAAGTTTAAATTTCCTTTTGGACAGCCCTCGTATATGAAAAGGCATTGACTAGGCTTAGCTCAGTCTGACACAAGGCTATAAACGCGGAGCACTCTGTGCAGATCGAACTCACAAAAGTAGTAGTAATGGTCTGCTAGACTAGCTTGCTAACCATTGTCCTACGGCGAATTACCCAGCCTATGACCACAATAACGGGGCACCTCGCAAAGGTAGAACTTGCTACACTGCAATGATCCACTAACCATCGCAGTTACGGCCCAAATCGAGTTGGACAGTCCAGATTTCGAATGATTACGGCCAGTACCTAAATTGATGAC
Organism: Thysanoteuthis rhombus; assembly: GCA_963457665.1. Classification (NCBI taxonomy): domain Eukaryota; kingdom Metazoa; phylum Mollusca; class Cephalopoda; order Oegopsida; family Thysanoteuthidae; genus Thysanoteuthis; species Thysanoteuthis major. The sequence goes on along the minus strand of OY735226.1, from coordinate 41,420,081 downwards.
CATCTGGGAATACCAGATGCTGTAAGCAGCTGCAGATCAGACAGAAAGCTTCCCATTGCGATCCTATTAATCCTCATTAGGAGGAGACCAATCTCTATACCAAGCTTCATAACATGAACCAAACCCACCTTCCTTTCCTACTACTTGAAACCTCTGACTGCCCTTGTCTGGCCTTGAGCGACAAGAAATGAATGGTTAACAGGGGGCATACCTTTAAGAAACCGTGTATTTTTCCGAAGCTGCGTACGTAGCGATCAAAATTCTCTTTGCTTGTTCTTCGAGAACATGAAGACAGAAAAAAATACAGAGGACGTATTCTTGCCAGCATCAAAAAAAAAATTACCAAGACTTCCGGCATTTTATCGGTACTTCTAAAAATGTACAAAAAAAAAAAAAATCCCAGTGTCTCTCTGTCCGAATTCGAGGTTCAACTTCAGACTTTAGTCTCTTTGTCGGGGAAAAAATGCAAGTTAGACGTAAGTTTTTAAAAATCTTTTTTCACTTGCTTTTAGTGAATTAACTCGAAGACAGTTTATTTATTATGGTCGAGGGCTTGGTCAAGCGGTGTGGACGGACAAAGAAAGGTCTGTTTGAAAAAAGGCACATTGAAGCCCTAAAGATAAAATAAAGTTTAACAGGCTGAAACATGAATTTCCATCACCGAGAAATTACAGATGCCCATCGCTTTATTTCTGTTAGAAATTGCTTTAAGGTTGTAAGTCTTTGTGATAAAATAGCATTCAAGTCTGGGATAAGTTTTCGAGGAGCGACAGAGAGGTCAATTATTTAGTGTTCACTTTTTAATCAGTAAATACAGGGTGTTTTAAAAAACGATGCAATGGTCTTTTTAGCAACTTGCATTTAGACTATAACAAGTTATTAGGAGAATAATGGCCGATTGTTTATGCAAATAGTTTTTGTTGAGTCAGTGAGGTACCCTCTTATTGAACTTCTCAACTTATTTATTTGCCTTCATCATCATTATTATCATCGTCATAGACCTTCCCTAGGATTCGCCACATATTTCCTGAACCTATCCAGTTTTTAGTGGGGGGTCAATTTTCGATATAAGTTCATACTAGATGAATCACTTAGTTTAGGTCCGTTAGTTCTTGTGAGTCCAGACTTGTTTCAACGACCGCAGCCAAGGGTGGGGGGTCACTTATTCCTTGATTACCCCTTTTGACCAAATTGATCACCCTCAACACAACATTCTATTTATGATATCCTTAGCGTTTTCCACTGGGAAACATTCAAAATTGAGTTGAAAAACACCCAGATATATCTAGATTCTGAAGAATCTAGATGTTATTAATAAACCTGTCAAAATACGGCCTCAAAAAAGGGTTTTAAAAGCTTTTTTCTATGGTGGGCAGTATACACCGCTCATGAGGTAACATAATTTCGTCTCAATTTACGTATGTACATGCAAATCACGTGAAGGCAAACCCAAAAGGCTTGAACTACACAGCTCGATAACAGGGAAAATAAGTACTGAGTGCAAGTTTTAAAATGCTGTTGCTATTATTCACCAAGCTTAGCATAGTCTGGCACAAGGCTCCAAAAAGAGAGCACACATTAAAGATCGACCTCATTGCAGTACTAACTACCTGCGAGAATAACTTGCTGACTGCTCAATGACGAAGTATTGTATTATGTATATTTTATAAGCTCAACATAGTACGGCATACTGTCACGGGGACCGAACAGTTTGTTATAGTTTAACACTACAGAAGTGGTGGTTTATTAGACAAGCCTACAAACTAGCGATAATTACTGTATTTTACAGCGTATAAGACGCGCTTTTTCCAAGTTTTGTTTCAAGAAGCAAACGCTATATCAGTTGTTGACGATGCTTCGTTATGCAAATATACAGACAGCCACTGTGGGGGTTGGATAGACGAGAAAAAATAAAATGATAGTGTGGAGGGCTACGAAGATCAATTGAAAAATTGGAGAATTACTTTTAATTTTTCAAGAATATATTGAAAAAAGGTGTGTCAAACAAATCGTAAATTACAGTAATAAACTTAATGTCAATCTCCTAATTTTGCTTAAACCTCAGATGCCAAATAAACTTAGCACTACTAATGCCATCGTTATATTGCGAATAAAAGTCAGAGTATATATGGCTACGTTTCAGGGGACGTGATTGTAATGAATTCCCTAATCTGCCCGAAATTTTGATCAGTCTTACTCAACCCTTTGATCAAAAAATGTCATTGAAATTCATTGAGAACTTTTGGAGATATTGTGCAGACAAATCTTCTTGGCAGAAGTGGGTGTAACTGGCATATTTTCTTCGTCAGGGAAGAAAGAAAATATTTCTCGGATTACAAAGTGTGATTGATTGTGTTTGCGTTGTTTAATCTCCATGAAAAATTATTTTGGTTTTAGATAACAGAGAAAAACAAGTCTGGTTAGTCATGCAATAGAAACCGTTATGAGACCGGTTTCTTTTGGCAGCATGCCGTGTTGGGGATGATCAATCAATAATAGGAAAAGGGGGTGAATAAATAAGATACTTCCCACGCCTTTGGTTGGTCAGTTATCACTAAAAAAATCTGAATCATTAAAAAATGAGCCTGAATACTGCCGATCACGGATCGTGGGACCAATTTACCACAAACGTATATTACGAAATGAACCCCCACTAAAATCCTATTCAAGGAGTGGGGATTTCTTCTAGAAATAATAATAATTATAATAATAATAATAATAAATGTTTAAATGTTCATCACTCTAGCTTCATTGGCGCGGCCTGTGCACATGATACATGCATAGCCAGCCAGACCAACGTAAAAAATGAAGAAACCTACGTTGGTGTTGACTATGATGACGATGACAGTTTTGATAGACGGTGTCTAATAAGTGCATTTTGAATCAACAGTATCTTTGCCAATGTCTTAAAATTGTGCAAGGTTGGGAACAGATAGGATTGTCATATTTCATCGAAATAACTTGCTTCCTCCGCATTCACCAGACTCATCAGAATATGGCACAAGGACAAAATTGGATGGAAGATTATGTTACGCCGATCCTCCGTTATGGGTTGCATAGCTGCATTGTACATCAGTGCGTATAGTTCCAGACTTACCATCGCTCGACGTACGATATTTCAAAGTTACGATCATATTGTCATCCGGGTGTCTGTGGTCGTCAATTGTCATTGTCTGAATTGCCTAGCGTTATTCCTTAATATGTTTCCATGAAATTTTGTATGCAGGCTTGTGGAGAGTTTCTATGTGGAGGGTGGTGAGTTATGGCCGGTCAGATTGTTAGTTAGGGTTGTTCTAGTATATAATTGAGGAAATTTCATAAATCTTGAAGCTTGGCTTTAATCTTGACAAAACCCTAAGAATTGAACAATGGTGGTCGACGGTTGATCCCATTGTTTGTTTACATTTCATACGTGAATAGCTATATGTCAACGTGCCAAAAATATAGAATGGGACTGAAGCGCCGATTAAAATTAAAATTGTTATATAGGTTCTTGGGCAGTTGATTGCTAAAAATGTATAACGTTTTTAAAGAATTTTCTATTAGGATATCGGGTCTGTCATTCACGTTATTCCTCAGTGTATTTCAAAGATGTTTTGCATGCAGGCTTGTTGAAAGACTCAACGTGAGGAAGGGTGATTTATAGCCGATCCAATAGTTTGTATACATCTTATAAGCAAACAAGCTGTTTTTGTTTACGACTGGGGACTTTTCTCAAATCTTGACCGATTTTGGTGAGATGGAGGGGTTGTCAGAAAAATCGTTTTTCTCCAGACATAATGAGGAACAGATGTTTACATTTTTTACCCTCTATCTGTCTCCCCTCCTCTCTATTCTCTGTTGGGTGACCATTATATTTTCAACATTTATGTTCTTTAAAATTGCAAATAACACTGAATGAACAGCATAATTCAAAAGCATTCTACTTGGAGCTACAAAGAAATCTACAAAAAAAAAAAAGAAAAAAGAGGGGTCTGGCTAGTCGCTCAATAAAAACCGTCACGTAACCAACGTCTTTTGGCAGCATGCTTTGCTAGGGATGATCAATTAAAAAAATGGAAAAAGGGGGGGGGTCAATGAATTAGATACTTTTATCGCATTTTGTTTGAACAGAGATCACTAAAAAAATTCAAGGTTTCCGAAAAACAAGCGGGCACAAATTAAGGGATCAATTTAGCATGAGCCTACTTTGTAAGTTGAACCCCCATTGAAAACATATTTAAGGGTAGATTTCCAAAACAAAAAGATGTTTTTTTTTAGACGCAATAAAGATTATGAATTCAAATTTTCATTTCTCTAGCTTCATTGGTGCTGGCCGAATACATGATACATACATACATAGATAAATACAGACTGACAGACCAACTTGAAAACTGAGATAAACCTATGTTGACACTTTAAGAGACAGTTTTGGTTGACAATTTAAAAAAAAGAAAGAAATCTGGTCAGTCATTCAATAGAAACTGTCTTTGCAACGTCTTTGGTAGCATATCATATTAGGGATGATCATTTGAAAAATTTTAAAAAGTGGTGATAAATGAATGTATTACTTCTCTCACCTCAGATTTTTCTTTTATTCAAAATCATCTAAAAAAAAAAATACCAGCTCAAGATTTAGACATTGTTGGTTCCTAAATGTCACAAAAAAGCAAATTTTTTGGGAAAAAAAATTTTTTTTTAGATGTTGCCTAGTGCTGTACTCATGCAGAATTTCAATGTTGTAGTCCCCAAAATATGACTATAAGCGTCTGGGAAGACACACAGACGAGCAAAGGGAAACGTCAGCGATCCACGTGGCTGGTTGGTCAAGCAGGCCATTCCTGTGGCTACAGTGATTATACATATATACCTATCTCTCTCTCTCTATATATATATATCTATATCTATATCTATATCTATATATATCTATATATCTATATATATATATATGTATGTATATATATATATATGTATGTATATATATATATATATATATATATATATATATATATATATATATATAAATAAATATATATATATATGTATATATTCTGTGTAAAACATTAAAAGTGACATAAAAATAGATTTGTTGAATTAACAGATATTGGGTAATGAATGACTAAAATGACATAGATATTTGGAGATTTGAAAAAAAATAGAATCTAGAGCTGTGATGTTTTCTGGAGTAGACGAGGCTGGCTTGCCCAAGGCCAACCTCCCCTTTTGAAACAAGGGTTGGCATCACCCAGAGTGGAAAGGAGGAGAGTAGGATTCTAAGGTCGTAGGTTTGACTGGAGTGTCCTTTAGGTAGATGTGAGCAAACTATGAGGGTTTTTAAGGCTGATATGTGGTAGTCCCGCGAACAGTTTGCATAAGTGAGGTAACTCATCCATTGTAAGCTTATGCAATGCTCTTCCATAAGAATAGAGCACTCTGGTGAATGAGGAATAAATATATCGCTTAAATTCAGCCTTACTGACTGTCCAGTTCCGTAGTCCAGAGGTAGGATATCGGCCTCCGGGTTCAAAGTGAAGGTGCTAATCCTGCCTCGCAATACTGGATGGGAAACATCGAAACAGCTGTCTGTGGATATATATATATATATTGATAGTTGAGTTAGCCTAAAACCTGGAGTCACCATCAAGAGTAAATCTCTCGGTCCACACTGTCTGTGTCTGAGTGGATCTCTCGTAAACATACTGCAAGATAGTGAAGCACTAAGAAAAAAACTTTTTCAAATCACAAACACAATTCGTCTGATTTTTTTTTCAACTGGGGGCTTATTGGTATGTAAATGTATTTTTCTCGTCTTGGTTCATCTCTTGAACACAAGGTTTCAGACGTTATTCTCAACAGCCGTCTTCAGGTGATAAATGAGTATTTTCCCACCGTCTCGCCGAACGTCTGGAATGTATTAATTCCACTGGCTAATTTTGGGTGGGGTTAATCTTTAGGTCCGAAAAAAACCCTACTTGACACATAGACCAGCTTGAAATGATGCATAAAAACATAACCACTCAGTTTTGCGAATAGAAAGGTACCATTTAGCTTCATGACAACGCCTTCGTTCATGTTGCACAACTGACGTTACTCATGTTGAATCAGTTCAAGACTGTGGCTTTATTGCACCCTGCTAATTCACACGGCCTCTCATCTACGGATTTTGTTTTTTAAGCATCTAGGCCACTTCTTTTCAGACGAGAATCTCTTCAATTTTGATCAGATTGAAGAGGCCTTTAATGAATGAGTCAGTCGTTTGAATGAAGAGTGCGAGATAAATCTTGGAGGCGTCTGAGAGAGAGAGAGAGAGAGAGAGAGAGAGAGAGAGAGAGAGAGAGAGAGAGAGAGAGAGAGAGAGAGAGAGAGAGAGAGAGAGAAAGATATGAAAAAGGAACCCCCTATAGAAAGTTGGTTATAATTTATTATTTATGGGTTGGTTGTAGTCAAACTAGTTATGGACTATACACCCCCGGATCAAAAGTAAAAAAAATGAGCTAAACTTTATTTATGAATTAATTTTGCAATCACTCTCTTATTCTTATGATTATAATTGGAATCCTCGACAATGTTACATAACAATGCATGAAGAGTACGCTTTAGTGTGGGATAGTTTTTCCTCAGTTTCTTTTCAGAAAACTGAGCCGTTTGGTCAAGCTGTCCAATAGTTGTTTACAGTGTACTGTACAATGTTGTTCCATTCATCTCAGATTGCTTCCCATAGCTAGTCAGTGCTCCAAATTTTCTTCTCGGACAATTTGGCTTTAATATCAGCCCATGCATTCTCTCCTGTGTTAAGATCTCTAATATGATGGAAAGTGCATGGACCCAATTTTTTCTAGCACAGATGTGTACAATGGTACAATTCTACCGCTCAAATGAATTTGTTTCACGAAAACAGAGCGACGTTTTCACAAAAGTTACATCTAATTTCTGATACAGAGTTAATTCTCATTAATCCTGTTTTAATGCATTTATTCCAACTTATGGTGAAGACTGACTCTATGGTATCAAGATTTTCTGTTTTTCAAAACCAAACTGACAATCGTTCCACTGATGCATTAGGAACCGTCATCTTTAGTTTAACTATTTTTAAATTGGCCATTTTGAATGGCTGAAAGTGGTTACATCTATATAATCGTTCAAATACCGTTATCTTCGATTTTAAAATGTCCTTTACTTTGGGGCCAATACGACATGTTGGTAAGGTTTCGGTTAGAGTTAGAATGTAGGTTTAGGGCTAGTAGGTAAGTTGTGGGACAGGGTTAGTTGGTAGGGTTGAGCACAGCAGATAGGTTTTGGGCTAGTGTTAGTAATCAGGTTTAGGGTTAGCGCTCCAAATTTCCCAATTATCTATCGGTGTTATTTAATTACCCGGAAATGGAATCTACCCAAAATCCATTATATAAAATCTGGCCATTTTCAGTTATTAAAAAATGGCCACATTCGAAAAGTATAGCTAGCCGATCTGAAGAGGTACAACGATTTGAAGAGGCAGGAAAAGAAAGCAATTATTGCATTAGAGTGTCCAAACATTGCAAACTTATAACCTTGAAGTGTTATTATGAAACGGAGAGCGGAACATTGAAGCCTTGCAGACTCATTACATGCGCCTGGATAGCAGTAACTTGTCCCATCTGTTCTCTGTTCGCTTCGAAGGACATCAGTCCAGTTTTGCCAAATTTATTTTAAAGTTTACATCTAAAATTAAGTCCGACACATGTCAGGATCATGTCAAAAGTAGCCCCCAGTGAGACTTGAACTTGCATCCCTTATCCTATGAGCTCATTTTATATTGAACGGTACATTAACTAAACGGGCTTCAGCAGTGGTATTCAAACTGTGTTCCGCAGAACCCCAGGATTCCTCGCCAGTTTTCCCGAGGTTCAGTGAAACAAAGTGGTATTTTCGCAATGTACCGTAAATATAATATATAATTCTTCGTTGTTTTAACGATTCTCCCAAATCTTTACCATAACTTTATTTTAATTCTTTAACTCGATTTTACGGATTATGCTTTATATATATATATATATATATATATATATATATATATATATATATATATATATATATATATATATATATTTTGCTTTTTTAATTAAAAAAATCTCGGTTAATTATGTGATACGGATGCTGTTAAGTCAATAGTTGTTCAGATGCGTACAATGAAAATTAAGAAAACAAAACAAAAACAAAAAAAGCGAAAAAAAGGGCCAATTTTCAAGTTTTTAGAATAGTTTTATGGTCGGTAGCGCTGGGACACACAAACAAACACATAAATAGACAAAAACTCACGCACATAAAAAAGATAGAACCTTTCACCACCTTTGGATTCATCTCTCTCTCTCTCTCTCTCTCTCTCTCTCTCTCTCTCTCTCTCTCTCTATATATATATATATATATATATATATATATATCAAAATATGAATTTCAAAAAATCAATGGATATAAATAAAATCAATAATTGAGTCATCTACAGACTGTTCTTTCGTTGTATTACAACTCTTCAGTGTGGTTATAGACTTTCCAGTACCACGAGGTAGGATCGAAACCTACGCTTTACACCCAGATCTAGACATTCTATCCCTGCTCTACGCAGGGCTGGACGGTGATTAAGACTGAATTGAACGATACATTTACTGACGCATATTTCCTCATCCACCACAGTGCTCCATTCTATAGCTGGAAGAGCATTGCTTTATAGCAGTGATAGACGAATATGAGAATAGCAGAACAGAGCACACGATTATGTTCCCGCTGCCATTTCTCTCCTCAAATAACTCAGCCATATTGTTTTTTACGATCTCGTTTTATTGCAATAGTCTGAAGTTATTTGAATATAGAGATGAAATGTTTTGGTTGTCAATTCTAATTAGTTTTTGTCTAACTCCTTATGGGTTGACTTCATTTCCTTGACCTAATAACAATGACAATTCCAGGCTTTAGGTTGAGCCTAAAAATGAAAAGATTAAAATGGTGGATAGAAAGAGAAGGGAAAAGGAAGAAACATATTCTAAGATTAAAAAAAAGGGGGAGATGGTAAGAAGTCAAGAGTGAATGAAAGAGAAAGAGAGGTTGAGAAAGGGTAAATGGAAGGTGTGGACGATAGATTGAATAATCTGGTGTTGCTAAACAGATTCGTGTAATCAAAATTTATTATTTTTTTCTTACTTTAAAAAATCTTTTTCATGAATTTTTCCTTTTTTTTTTCCCTTTCTACTCTCTTCTTTTTGACTCCTGTCGACCCTAGAAGAAACTTGAGAAATTTTACACATATCACTCCTTCAATGAGTAGGATAACCTTTTTTTAAAAAATTCGGCTCAGTTTGCCCCGGAAGTAGACAGTTTTTCTTCATTTTGTTGTTTTTTTCTCTTAATCACACGATTCTTAAGATTCCATCTTAAGTATAGCTAAAATATCTCCGATTCGAAATAAAATACTTCACCCCAGAATTCAAATCACCGAATTAAAGTAATCAGTTTAGCGACACCAGATGATTCAATTTTGCGTCCATTGTGTCCATCTTTCTCTCTTTCCCTCTCTCACACCCTCTTTTTCTCTCTTTCTCTTTCCTTTACTCTCCTAATCTTTCCAATTTCTTCTTCTTATTAGGCTGATCAAAAAGTAATAGCTTTTTTCCTTCTCTTGACAATCTCCTTGTCTTTACATTTGTCAACGAACAAAGCATTTCGCATGATATAAACAGTGCATAGCAAATTATTTCACATACGACGAATGTTCATTTACAAGTCTTCACAATCCACTGTTGGACTTTTTTGTAATTGTTCATGTTTAACGTTAGCGAGAATGTATTCAATTACCTGAAAAGTACTTTGATTAAACTTGTTATCCATCACCCATTTTATTCTTACTACTTCTAGGTAGTAAATAAACAATATGGTTTGAAAGGAGAAGAGTAGCAAAATGCCAATAAATCTAGACCCTATCTACTCATTAGGCTTCTGGGACTAGAACAGTCAAGGTATCATTAATTTGAGACGAACTCTTGAGATATTGGATACAAATTTAAATATCGTCGAAAATTATTTTTTATTTTAGTTCTCAATATCCAGACCTGATGTGAGGTCAATGCTTCCGATTTTGAGTTAATAAACTGAAATCTTTAATAAAATTAACGATTTTAAGTCAAGTGCTACAGCGACTTCTAAGGATTATTTTTTTTTTGTTTTCTAACCCTACCCCAGTATGTTTTCAGTGAGTGGAATCAATCTGCAATGTAAGTGTATGCTAAATAGAACCCCAAAGCCTTTGTGCTTGTTTTTCCCTCTTTTTGATTCAGACTTTTTTAAGGATCACTGTCCAACAATACGCGAGACAAGTATGCTCGAGAGAAATAACAAACCGCCCCTTTCCTCATTTTTAATTGATCATCTCCAACGTGGTCTGCTGCAAAAATACGTTGGTCCTATGACAGTTTCTATTGCGTGACTCATCAAACCTGTTATTGTTTTAAATATACTGTCGTATACGTGGCACGAAATGCAGTGTGGTATATTTCGCATTATTCTAATTTTCTCAATCCAAAATAGATTCATGTCGTCAAACACTTTACTGATATTTATATGATGTTGAAAATCTGATTTTTTCTGTACTTGCAGTCACTCTGCTTTGAATCCAGGAGTTTTGAATCAAGGCCCCATCACATAAATAGAGAGAAGAGAGAATGACAGACGGGGCGAAAGTTTGGTTGGATGGCGCCCAAGGGTTAGCAAACGCAGAAGGAGAAAGCCATACAGAAGACGGAAAGATGAGATGAAAGGATTTTCTTGCAAGTCATGACAGAAATTAGCGCAGTCACATTAGGTATGGAAGGTAGCAAATTTTCTTTGATACATCTTTCATCAAAAATGACAGACAAGGAACATTTTTCAATGTTTTAGTTATCTTTGCTTGTTTTTATACAAGTGAACGGATTTTAATTTCAATGAATATAAATATTTTTCAAAGGGTGAAGAGTATTGTGTAACTCCACCATAGTGCTGTCGAAAGGGACAGGAGGCATTTGCACCCCTCAGCCAGACCTCACTGAGGGCGTGGAGATTTGAAAGTTGGAACATTATAGTTGATAGAAGATAATGGTAACCGAAACTAAATGTAATCATATAAGAGGATGGAATTATTATTTACTGGTATCAGGGTTGCTGCTAAGATATGTTCCAAATATATCCTCCTGGAAATATACTGGATGCCAATAAACAAACAAATACAAAAAAGAACAAATGAAAAAGAATTCATAGTAAAAAAAACAAAAAAAAACAAAAGAGCAGTAATCACCAATAGATAGATAAAGTTTAGATAATGATACCAAAATCCACAAACCAACGAGAATATTGCTAAAATTGAAACCAAAAAATTAATCAAAAAAATCTAATGCAACTGACAAAACCAGAAACTTGAGATACTACAGACTGAAAAAAAAATAATCGAACTACTACAAATGGACTAAGAAAAAGGGAAAGGAAAGATAAATGTTATGGGGTGGAGCTCTCAACATTGTAGAAGAAACATGAATCTCCCAATAACATTATAAATAGGGATCCGAATATATAAGATCATTTGCCTGAATTAGCCCCAAAGGCAAAAACATAAACGTGTCTGTCTAGCCAATCGATTTTTTCAACATATTTAAAGCTGTACTTAGCTCATTCTAAATGTTTTTGTATCCAGCACTTTTATGAAATAGTCCTATCTCATCATATATAGAATTACAGATTTGCACTTTATATATATATATATATATATATATATATATATATATATATATATAGAGAGAGAGAGAGAGAGAGAGAGAGAGAGAGACTCGCCATCACAGTCTGTTACTGAACAACAGAAGCGTTGAAATTTGAAGTCAAAATTGCATCAAAGAATAGACATCACTAGCGTTTTCCGCGCCTGAAATAGACTAAAAAACAATAATCTAAAAACATCTAGATTCTTGAGAAACTAAACGTCATTAATAAACCGGTCAAAATAAGGACCCCATAAGGTGAGAAAAGCCTTCCCCTTTCCCCCCCCCAAAAAAAAATCCCGGTATGATAGCGTACTGGTGCTAATTTCCTGAATCTATTGACAAAACGTATGGTATGGCCAGGAGAGCAGGAACATAAACAAGCACATCTAAAAATGAAAAGGACATTTCGCTACCTTTGGTGGCTACTGTCGTTCAAGAATATAAGAGTATAATACGAATACGAGAGTTAATAGAATCATTTCAGAGATCAAAGAAGAGAGGCTTGATGGTTATCCTTGAAGGCATTTTCAATGGAGCAAAATTTCACAAGAGAGGTATTTCATAAAAGGTTCCGTTCTTTTGCTCATTCGGAAAGGTACAAAATTAGAAGGATTCACGGTAGAACCATCAAAAAGGATCACAAAGGGTCAAAAGGGGCCAGAGATACGGAGAGGAGTCGGAGCAAGACGCAGTTTGGAATTGGAGGAAGGTCTCTTGAGAAAATGTATAGAAAAGACGCGTAATGTAGCGAAAAAAAAAAAGATGTGTTGAAGAAAGAAATGGTACTATTGGTATCTGTGCCTCATAATGATTGTTACACTTGGGGTTTGGAACGTACATGAACACACACACACACACAGATACACACACATATATATATATATATATATATATATATATATATATATATATATAGAGAGAGAGAGAGAGAGAGAGAGCGAGGATTTGTTACACAAACACATTTGTTTCTGTCCAGTTTAGGCTTCTCCAGGCAAATGATTCCGTTTTGCCTGGATAAGCCCAAATATGGCAGAGATATGAACGTGTTTGCGTAGCGAATCTTTCGTCCATTTTATCTCAAGGTCTACTCTAAATCAGCTTGATGTTGAATGTATAGAACACCTTATGAAATAAACCAATCATACATTGGATATTGTAATATATTATATCATATTACATTGTATTCCTGATTTGTACTATATATATATATATATATATATATATATATATATATATATATATATATATGTATATACATATATATATATATATATATATATATATATATATGAATAACATTTTGGCAGCAATATTTTTTACCGTATAAGTTTGATTGAATATCATTGACATTTCCGGTGTTGGTTCAATTTTTCTTTTCCGTTATCATCCATTTTTCGAAAGCGGTAAAAAAGTACAAAATAAAGATGAAATATGAGATACACAATGAATTTTGGAGAATTTACTCGCTTCTTTTAAACTGGCGATAATGAATACCATTCGAAATTGGGGAAAAATTCGCAAGAATCCAAACGACTAAAAAATTAACGTTATTTGATGAAATATATAAATACATATAAATCGTGTATATAATTATAAACTGTCATGTTACATTGAAACGATTACGCAGTCATTGTATCATTTGGCCTCGACAACACAAATAGAATTAACAATCAAATAGTGTTTTTTTTTCTATTTGCGTTCTCTAGGCCAAATGATACATTCACCGTGTGATAACGGGAGATAATTTCAAACAGATTTTCAATATAACATAACGCCATTAATACTGATTCTGTTAGATTATATATCTATTTCTTTACATATATATATATATATATATATATATATATATATATATATATATATATATATATATCCGACAAATACGAAAATACTCGACTAAAAATTCAAAAAATTTAAAAAGAAAAAAATTATCTGGAGAGGTTATTTATAGTCAGAACATGTGTTGTGATATGAAAAAAAACTTCTTAAATATAATGTATTTGCAGAATTTTCTTTGTTTTGATGTACACATGTAAGGCGTTGCACGAAATTCCAATGAATTCAATTATCAAAAAAAGTTACTTACCCCAGCAGGTAATTCATACCGTCCCATTCAATTTATATAACTGGGTATGTATACGGCAATTTCACTGAGGATACTCTTCACTAATGGTAGCAGGTACTCCATATAAAAGCATATATCCTACTAATGTGAATTTGTGCTGTTTGAGCAATCCTCCTATCTACAATTTAGTTTTCAGGCTGTTTCGTAAATATCTATAAAGTTTTGTAAACACATATGAAGATAAATAGAAAAAAGGAAGATTTTTTAGAAAAGGTAGAGTTCCTTAAAGCGGAAGAGGAAAACTGCGGAAAGACGCGAAAACGAACGACCGAACAATTTTCTAAACAAAGAAACGGCAAAATATCAGGAAAGAATGTTTTCGCAATTGGAACCGTTGCTGTGACATTTTAACGGAAGCGTTTTCTTCATTATAATTGTGCATGTGGTCTAACGGTTGGCGGGTAACCGTGTGTCACGCCACACGGGAATAACCGGGCCGTGTTTAATTTTCGTTCGGGAAGCGGGGCGGTGCTGGTGTCTGGCATTTTTTTTTCTAAAGAGAGCATCAGCTGTTTACAAATAAAAGTAATGACCCATGTGATGCTAATTGTTTTTTCTTGTTTGGGGTGGGGGGAAGATCAGTGGGAGGGAAAAAAAGAATAGATAGGAGATGTCTATACACGTATTTATAACTGACTTGTTGAATTAATTGGTAACGTCAGCTAATAGATATTCGATGACGGTGTCTGCATCTTAATAGACCGACTCCCATTACACATACGCAATTGAATTTCAACATCACCACCAACATCATCATCATCATCATCATCTTTATCATCAACGGTCCTTAGAGGCCTGTCGTTTGAAATATCTTCCCCAAGATTCGAAAAAAAAAACTCTCGATCGTGGGCGTCAGTTAGCAGAGGCTTTCTGAAGTCGTCTAACTCGTCATGCTATCTTTAGCCAGTTATAATTTCGAATTTGATCACTGGGGATTCTTATCTGAATCTTGTTAGATGGGGCAGCATTAATCATTGTGTATGATATTGTTAGAGTATTTTCTCCATGACATTTTCGGTCGAGCACACTCCAGCCTTCGTCGGGTGTTGTTGGTTCAAGAATATGTAATCACTACTCAGAGCGCATGCTCGATTGGACTGGAGACATCATATTCGGTTCATTTTACCCAATGCGATGGAGGAAACACGAAAATAACTCGATTACACAAGAAATTAAAAAAAACAACGACAAAACGGATACGATTTGTCCAGTCCAATCGAGCATACGCCCTAAAAAGTGATTCTTGTAACTAAAAACAAAAACACCCGACGAAGGACAGAGGATATACGTCCGAAACGTTGTGAAAAAATGAGCACATACACGAGGGAAACAGTCCAACCCAACCTGGGGATCTATGCTGGGGGTCGTGATGTACAGCGGTTACGGAACCAAATACTGTAAGTATATATCATGAGTTGTATTTAGCGTGTTGATAATTTCGCAATATATATGTATATATATATATATACATAATACATATAATGCATATGGTACAGATCAGGTTAGCAATATAACATAGTATAAAGCAACTTCTGATAAGTGATGGATTTATTTCATAGAGTGCTCGATACATTCAACTTTATACTTCAAAAGTCAAGTTCTTTTAGAGTAGAGCTGGAAATATATATAATACGATGTGGATTTGCTACACTAACAAGTTTATGTTTCAGCTCTCTCTCTCTCTCTCTCTCTCTGGGCCTCATCAGGCGAAACTTGTTTGTTTAGCAGATCCACATCCTATTATATATATACATATGCATATATATAAGACACTGAACATAACTCCAACCTGGTTAGTACTGCCGAATGCGCTCTACCTTTTGGAAAATATCTCTATTCATTGAAACTGAAGATCTATTCACTTGTACGAAAACAAGGAAAGATTACCAAAAGATTAAAAAGATGCTCTTGTCTGCCATTTTTATGATATATGTATTCAAGAAAATATACTGGTTTAGTATACAATATATATATATATATATATATATATATATATATATATATATATATATATATATATATATATATATGCGTAGTTTCTGCAAGGGGAAAATGTTTTGATTTGATTTAATTTTCCACCGTATTAATTTTCAACGTAACCAATTAACACTCTACCGAGAGAAGATGCTGGGGGTTTTCTTGCGTGCCTTCCAAGAATGAAAACATTAGTAAAGTTGAACATTTCTTTAAGTCTGGTTCATAAAATTTTATGCCTCTGAGAAGAAAACGATGTACAAATTACAGGCGAAAAACAAACAAACACCTTATCTAGATAGTGTTCGCCTATTCATCATCTAAATGTTCATCTGCGTCAGTATTTGACATGACACGATTATAATCTGTCCCACACTCATGGTCATAGATATCAGTTGAAAAAGAAAGAAATAATTTATCAATTTAAGAGAGTAATACATTTAAACTGCTCCGTCCACATATATAGCGCCGTTTAATGCATTTTTTGTATCTGGGCAGTGAGTCTTATTCTCAAATTGCTTACGTGTAGAAAGTCTAGAAAATGGTTAATATTCCGTTCAAACTTTGCTTTTTGGGGCTGGAATAGAGCTACTTATATGTAAATAGAAAGTACCCGTAAAAAATGATGGAGTTGTTTAGGTATCAGTCAGCAATGAGGAGCATAAAGCTGCTTGTCAGGTAATTGACTTTGAATAATTCGAATACCCTAATTTGATTTTTTCAACTCAACTCAAACTGCTTCAAAGTGTGAACAGGCAGAATCTTAAAAGTTTCTATGACGTAATCTTCATTGTTATGTCAAAGTAGGAAGGTAAATTAACCAATGAGATTAATGCACAACAAACAGGAAATAGATTTGGATATATGCCTAATACATGATTGTTTTTCTCTCTTTATATGATTACTGTGTGAAAATAGCAAATTCGTCCATAGTCCAATTGAAAATAATTAGATTTCAAATTATTACTGTCCTGGTCACAAAAGCAAAGTTTGAAGGGAATAATTGAGATTTTAGACGTTATCATTGAGAAAATAATACGTATCACTATTACCTAGAAATAGCGAAAAAAATCCCAAAATCCCACCCAAGGGAAATATAGCTTTACAAATCGCTTGGAAAAGAAAGAAAGGAAAGAAACAATGGTTTAATGAAACAAGGGAAATTCACCATCACAGTCAATAATTGAAGTCGTGTAAAAAAATCCACCGATGTAGAAATATGGTCAGAATGAATTCTATTTATGACATAACTAGCGTTTTCCATTAGAAAGCATCTAAAATAGAGTTCAAATAAACATTTATAAACTTCTAAAGAATCTAGATTTTATTGATAGAATCGTCAGGATAAGGCCCTTAAAATCTCAAAAAAGCTTTTTTCCAGAATTAGAAAACAAAAACAAACAAAAATAACACATTTTTAGAAAGGGTTGAGTCGAGTGCTGATACAAGTTTTCAAATCTGTTGACCAAGAACACTGGAACACACAAAAATGTATACATAAAAGAGATATAACCTTTTTCCACCTTTGGTGGCTACGGTCGTTTGACACTATTCTTTGGTAAATAATATTGAGCCATCCGTAGTATTTTATATGAATTTGCTGTGAAGCTATTCTCTTCTTCTATTACCCTGTATGAGTTAATATTGTACTAATATTGATATATTATTGATAATATTGATATATTAATATATTCAACATGTTTTCTTTCCTACAACTTGCAACTTGAAATATACTTCATCATACTTACCATATACATGGCGTTCATGTAAATTATTATATTGACAATTCCCTCACCCAATTGAAGCCGTCACGTGACCAACCTATTTCGGTAGCAAGCTGATTGGTGGTGGTGGTGGTGGGGGAATTGAAAAATCGGAAAAAATGAATAAGTTATTTCTCTCGCCTATCGTTGGGCAGTGATTACTGGAATTTCAACCCCCCCCCCCCAAAAAAAAACTTTAACAAACAAACGTGAATACTAACAAGGGCAAACTAGCATAAGCCTATATGAAATTTGACTCCCCCACCTACTAGAAAATCTTTTAAAATGGGGTGGAAGTAACCTCCCTCAAAGGTAAACAAAGACAAAACGATTTTTGTAGACATGATTAGGAGTAAATGTTCAAATCTTCAGCCTACATAATTGTGGTCTGTACACGCGATGGATACGTAGCCAGCCAGCAAGCCAAAGACATCAACTTGAAAAACAAAAACAAAAACAAAAACAAAAACAAAAACAAAAACAAAAACAAAAACAAACAACAAAAACTGAAGAAACTTATGCTGACAGATTTGGTGGCAGCTTTGGTTGACGGTCTCTAAAGACAGGCTCCTAAACAATATGCCCACTAACTTTCAGAGAACACAAACGTATCTAAGATATTATTTTGTACAATGAATACATGACATCTAATTCATCCAAAACAAACACTGTTCATTACAGAGCCTTATCTATTGTTCAAACATTCTGAAAAAACTGGTATTACAACGAAAGAAAATATATCAGGACCTCATTGCAGTTGGTTTCTTGAAACTGTCACGCCTTTAATGACATCACACTTCTTCTTTCCTTCTTTCTTTCTTTCCTTCCTCCCTTCCATCTTTCCTTCCTTCCATCTTTCCTTCCTTCCTTCCATCTTTCCTTCCTTCCTTCCTTTCACTGTTGGGTAACGTAACTAAGACAGACTGACTGACCTACCACCTTATTGAGCGTGAACACACCTAAGAATTAACAGATACAGGTTTCCTCGCTATACGAAATTAAAGCCTTCCAAGAATAATTTTTTTCAATCTGGATTGGCGTGGAGCGAAGAGGTAACTACTATAAGTTTATATGGGAAACATTTTTGAACTTTCACACACCCCCTGATTGTAAAGATTGTATGTTAGGCTAAGTCATCAGAGGTTTTGGAGGTGGGAAGTACAGGAGACACAGGTATAGAAGTGAGAGAGGTGTTTCAATAATGGAAATCTGCAAAACAGAAGCTGAGAACTGCTTTCACTTTTCGCCTTTTTCGTAAAAGCAAAAAGTAGATTAATGCAAATTTTCGAAAAATGAGGTCCACCAGTACTTGAATTTCATAAGATCATTAAAAAAAAGCTAAAAAAAAACAACTCGTACCAGAGGAAGAGTCCATTGTTTCTGAAAGTGGGGAAGATATATCCATTATAACCTTCAAGTTGAAGAGTCCAGTGTTATGGACAGAAAATCACGAAAAAACACATCGTTCATGATAAAGAAGTAGACATATCTTGGCTTAATACAGCACAAGGAGACAAGTGTGAGACACTAACCCTGGAGCAACGATCTGGGTGACTTGCTTGTTGACCACTACTCTATGGTGAGATGTTCCCAAACTTAGTTCAGTCTTGCAGTATGGGGCAGCCATAGAAGGTGAATTTATTATAAGAATGAGAGTCCACTAACCACGATTCTAAAGTGAGTTCACCTCACACAAACATATGTATGTACGTACTTATGTCATTGCGGTTGATAAATTACATGGTGTAATAACTTTTTCTATCGTCGATAAATTACGAAGTATAACTTTTTCTATCGTGGTATTTCGAAAAAAATGTCCCCGGAAATTAGTGTATGAGCTGCAATCATCTCAGAATATTTTGTGCTCCCTCTTGAATCGTAAATAGGAAAGATAATTTACAACAGGAAATCGTTTAATATTGCAATTTCACCAAAGATTAAAAAAAGATTATGTTAACCCTTTCAGTCCTGACCGTATTTCTAAGACCGACGTGTTAAAAACTTCCGTGGATATGTTTGTGTCTGCTTTCTCCGGCGGGTTTTTTTCCCTGCGACAGAGTGTATTAGTTTTTCTATCCGATAACTAATGGCGTTTTGAGTTAATAATGGAATTCCGGCGTGAAAGACTTTTTAATTAGTATAGTGTCAACTCTAATGAGCGAAGACAATTGATTGAATGTGCCTCTCGGCAATATTGCACCACAGATATTGCCAAACTCAAGTTGAGAGACTGATTAACCGTAGCCATCAAGGATGACAAAGGGTTCTCTCCTTTGTTATATGAGAGTGTATTTGTGCTTTTTGTTTATTTACTGGTATGTTCCGGTGCTTCTAACCACATTGTCTTGTCTACTGGCATGAAAACTGTCAAGAGTACTCGATTACATCCCTCTCTGAAATTTTTTTCTCGGAAGCCCATTTGATCGGTTTGACGGGTTAAATAATAACATCTAGATTCTCCAGAATAAATATGTCTCTGAATGTTTTAATTTGATTTATTTGACTCTATTTTAGATGGATTCCAGTGGAAAACACAAGTTCTGTCATTAATAGAATTTCTTTTGACCATATTTATTCAACAATTTTAACGCAATGGTTGTTCAATTCTTGCCTGTGATGTCGAGGAGTTTTATTCTTCTATATGTCCTTGAAGTGTTCAAGATCTCATTCCCCCGTCTTTTTTCCAATATCTTATCACTTTGACGGATTAAAATCAGCTTCAATTGAGTGGACTTATAAAAGTTCTTTCAGGACTGAAAGGTTGTAAACTGTGTAAAAAAAGTTCATGCCTATTCTTTGCCTAACAGAGCATATAAATTCTTATGACATATATTCTTAAATATATGTTGCACGAATAATAATAAAATGCTGAGTTTTGGACCCTTTAGTCTTTCTTTCTTTCTTTTTCTTTCTTTATTTTGTCTTCCCTTTTCTTACTATTATTTTTTCTTTCTTTTTTTGTCTTTCTTCTTTTTAACCTATTTCTTTATTTGTATCGATTTTCTTGGAAACCGTCAACCAAAACTGTCAACATAGGTTTCATCAGTTTCAAGCTATTCTGGCTGGCTGACTATGTATCATGCGTACAGGCCGCACCAATGGAGCTAGAGGGATGACATTTTCAGAATTCATTCCTCATTATGTGATGGAAAAACTTTTTTTTTCTATATTTTCGAAATGCCACCTAAACTATATTTTCGGACAGATGGGGTTCAATTTACCAAGTAAGTTTATGTTGAATTGGTCCCTAGTTTGTGACTGGTAGCGTTTGAACTGGTTTTTTGAAAAATCAGGGTACTTTAGCGACCCAACAAAGGGTCAGATGAGAAACTTATCAATTGATCAACTCTTTTTCGATTTTTTGTAATTGATCATCCCCAACACAACATGCTGCCGAAAGACGTTGGTCACATGACAGTGTCTATTCAGGGACTAACAAAACCTGTTTCCCTTTCTTCTATCATGTTAAACTATTCCCCTTCCTTTCTCTTTTTTCAACACACCTTTTTACTTCTCTTTAGTGACAATTCTTTCATTCTTTCTTATTTATTTATTTTTCTTTCTTATTCATTTGTTTATTTATTTGTTTGTTTGTTTGTTTGTTTCTTCGATATTTACTTTTTTGTCCTCTGCCCATCCACCAAAGCTGAATCCCATCCCAACACTCTCCGTCCAATCCAACAGACGCTCCACACCATCCGATCGACCTGACAATTGTATAACAACAAATCATTGTGCACCCAAGTAGTAAACTTACAAACGGCTAAATGTACCTAATCAAGTGCACTGAAGTAAACGTTGAACTCTTCCAAACCCCAACAACCCCCTTGTGGCCTAACGTGATCAAAGTCGTCGATTATCTGCCCTTGACACAAATAAATTGTCGTTTTGCGTTCAATAAACGCACTGGGCATAAATCATGGGCCTTGATCGAAAGATGAAAAGAAACAAAAAGACACTTCGTCTCTCTAAATGTCCACCACTTCTTGCCGGATCGATCAAGTAGAAACCTTTACAAGAAGAGGACTTAGTAATCAAATTGCGTTCTGCTAAAGAATTGCTTTCAAAATATTATTCAGGGCTGTGATGCCATGGGCGTGGATAAATTGTAACTGTTACAACAGTGTAGTACAAGTTAGCACAAAAGAAGCCAACCATTTTGATTCTTTTGGTGGACCGCATTTATCTTTAAAAAATTGTCGACCAAAACGGACAACCAAAACTATCAACACAGGTTTCTTCAGTTTCCAAGTTGGCTGGATGGCTGACTGACTGGCTACGTCGGCATGTATCAGGCATATGGGCTGCAACTGTGGAGCAAGAAAGCTACAAATTCAAAATAAAATACTCCTCATTATATCCAGAGAGATTTCTAGTG
>OY735226.1:41345609-41393109 GCA_963457665.1 Thysanoteuthis rhombus | reverse complement strand
ATCATTGTGGCATAACATTTGTGTGCACGTAAATTTTACCCTCTCATCGTTAGGTTTGGGTCCTTTATGATATATATATATATATATATATATATATATATATATATATATATATATATATATATAATTGTATCATCCATAGACAGCTGTTTCGTTGTATTCTCTTCAGTGTGGCTATATATATATATATATATATATATATATATATATATATATATATATATATATGTATAATTGTATCATCCATAGACAGCTGTTTCGTTGTATTACAACTCTTCAGTGTGGCTATAGACTATCCATTATCCCATTCAGTACCACGAAGTAGGATCGAAACCTTCGCTGGCATCTTTTCTCTGCCCCACACAGAACTGGACGGTCAGTATGGTTGAATTTAAGCGATATATTCACTCATAATTCCTCATCCACCAGAGTTCTCTATTCCTAAGTTGGAAGAGCATTGCATATATATATATATATATATATATATATATATATATATATATATATATATATATTTATTGAATCAATGCAGTACATTTTATCATCATTATTCATAAGGTGACATAGCATACACAACATGATTGTGTTCCCACCTGCTTACCGTAGGCGAGAAACTAGTGAATGGAAGTCTGTTATTAATAATCGCACCTGAGCAACGGACTCATTTGCCTAGAGTGATATCTAAACCGTTGTTTACACGGTGGATGCAGGATCTCGGTTCGACGACGCCGTGATTTGCTGAGGCAACTTAAAATAACAAACAAAGTAACTGTAATATCATAAACAATAGCGGTATTATACAAAACCTGCAGTATCAGGACAACTGTCCCCAGAACGATTACCTCGATAGGACAAGTGCCCCATGGATAATCCCCTCCAAATCAAATGACTCTTGACAATTGCCCACGGGACAACCCCCAACACCAGTTAAATCACTCTGGATAATTTCCCCCTGGGCGATTCCCAGATGAGTGTGATCATGTATATAGTATATAGTAACTACTTCCTTTCCACAAACTATAACTCAATTAAAACTGTCAATATAGGTTTCTTCAGTTTTTGAATGATTCTGTCTGACTGGCTATCAATCTATACGTCGCAAATGCAGACCACTCTAATGGGGTTAGAGGGCTGAATTCTAAAAATTCACTCCTTTTGATGTCTTGAAAAATAAAACATAGTTTTTTACTAAATTGGTTCCTTAGTTTATGTCCGGTTACGTTCACGTTTGTGTTTATGAAAATTTTTGGATGTTTTTAGCGATCACTGCCCACGAAAAGGCTAGAAAAGTAATTAGTAAATTGACTACCTTTTTCTAATTTTTTGATTGATCACCACTTGAACAGCATGCTGTCGAAAGAGTAAGTCGTTGGTCATGTGACAGGTTCTTTTAATTGACCAATCATACTTGTTTATAATTGAGTTATTTCATAATTGACTTTGATTTAATTTGCAATTTAATTTCATGTTCCATTTAACCAAGATGTTCCATAAGGAAATAATGACCACACCCACTTCTTGAACAGCAACAACAAGATAATTAATTCACAGGTGCATAAAGAAGATGAACTTAGCCACAGGTGTATACTAGTGTACATTCTGTTCTTATTTAAGGCTGGAACGAAAGATGTGAAGAAGAGCAAGGAGTAGCAGTATTGAGAAAGTTGAAGGAGAAGAAAGGAGAAGTAGTTTAGAACAGATGATGATTAAGAACAAGAACAAAAAGCAATTACTAAAGAGCACCCAGAGAGAGCATACCTTGGCCAACGCCATACACTAATAATTGAATGAAAATCAGTTCATATATAGCTACACAATCCTCAGGAAATGACTGTGCAGCTTGACAAACGTAACTGAATACATATCAATATACAAAAAAAAAAAAAAAGAAAAATGAAAAAATCTCCCTATCAAAAAAATCTTGGATCCGCTCCAAAATGTAATTAATTCATCAATAGCCAAAGACTAATCCTTCCTCAAAATTTCATTGAAATTGACCAAGAACTTTTGGAGGGAAGCTTATGGATTGATGCATTTTTTAAAATTTCTTGAGTGGTTATTTTGAATAATTAAAAGTGGCTAGATTTAAAGAGAATTGCTATTTTGAATAGCTGAAAGTGACCAGATTCAACTTCCATATAAACAAATAGCTAAAAATGTTATGTACACCCGGAATACTCTATTTTGATTTTTCATATGAATACGAAATTGAATAGAACTAGATATTTGATGACGGATGGCTGAGGGGCTTACCAACCGTATCTTCAACAAATATATTTGAATAAATAAAACCTTGTTTAGATAAAGAATAACGTTATATATTTATTGTTGTATATTTTTCATTTTGTTGTAGCCTTTGCGTGTTCTTTTTTTTTAGTGTATACTGTTGCCTGGAAATTGAATTTACCCAATTTCAGCCATATTTTGAAGACGAAAAAAAAAAAAAAAAAAAGAGAAAACTTGCCACTTTTAACCATTGAAAATAGCTGATTCAAAATGGTCGTTCAAGTAATGCATCACTCTAAAAGATTGCTCCTTTGGTAGTTATCGTGTGGATAATCAAACACTGAAAATGTAACTCTTCCAACTTCGTAGGCTGAGACAAATGAAGCTGGACCTGTGAACCTTCTACGAGAGTTTATAACAAAACTATAATCTCGCACATATATTTCTTCTGCAATTACAGACTAAATAGGATTATTATATCCTTATTACATGTAATTCTATATGAAATAAACAAACAAACGAATAGAAGATAAGCAGGTCTGGGTTGTCACTTAGTAGAAACCATCACCTGACCAATGACTTTTTGCAGCATTTTATGTTGGGGGTAATCAATTCAAAAATTGGAAAAAAGTGTGATCAATGAATAAGTTACTTTTCTCGTCTTTTGTTGGACCAATAAAAAACGCAGCTGAGCACAAACTTGGGGCCAATTTAGCATAAACTTACATTGTAGATCCCATTAAACCTATTTAGGGTTGGATTAAAAAAAACCCAAACAAACTGTAGACTCATCAAGGAATAAATGTTTACATTTTCGCCCTCTTGATCAAGTGGTGCCAGCCAGCCAGCCAGCCAGCCAGCCAGCCAGCTGGGCCAACTTGAAAACTGAAAAAAAAAAACTATGTTAACAGGTCTAGTGACAGTTTTTGTTGACAGCTTCAAATGAATAAGGGCGGCTAAAAAGAGAGAGAAAAGAATGAAAGAAAGAAAGAAAGAAAGAAAGAAAGAAAGAAAGAAAGAAAGAAAAGGTACATAGATGTAAGGAAAGAAAAAAAAAAAAAAAGAAAGACAGATTGACGCCACCGAGACACTTTGGCGACAGGCAACTCCGCAATGTCGATCAAGCCTTGGTTATCAAGCTCTGTCCTGTCAGCGAAGCGTAACACTCGTGCGTACAAGCTAGAAGAATAATGATATCATTATTACAAACAGTACACCTAAACCCTGCAATCCACTTTGTCCTTTTCTCAATCGTAGGTTTACGTTATATTTTGCAATCACTGAAGTTAAGTAAAGTCGAGCCTGGTCAGTTCTTAGATGGGTGACCATTTGGGAAAACCGGTCGCCGGAAGCGAGAACGGTGAGGTGAGAGATGTAACTTCGGTTGCTCGTAGCTATTTCACTTATTGCTATCTGAAACAGAGGCTTGTGATATGAGAAGCCCAATCAGGGACGACTGATCGGTAGCTAGTTAGCTATTAATTGTGATAATAAGTAAATGTATGATCGTAAAGTAATACCCCTTTATCTACATGCATATATTCCCAAACCTCTAGCAGATGCCTGAAACCGGACTCTCTATATAAGGCTTATAGAAAGCTATACAACTGAAAATGTATTTATAAAAGAATCCAAAATTTTATGTAATTACAATCACTCAATCATTCCTTTGTATTTGTTGATGTACTTTGTGTATTTTTTTAGGGTTTTATTTTCTATACAGAATTAGACATTTTGGTACTATCTGTGAATTCTATCTTGAAACGATTTTGGAGATGTGAGAACAAAACAGTTATATTAACAAAGCTCCCCAGCAGTATTGATTAAACTCACCTCTCCTTGAGCTATGATTTCAATATATTGCATATATATATATATATATATATATATATATATATATATATATGTATGTGTGTGTGTGTGTGTGTGTGTGTGTATGATGAAGATGAAGAATGTAGATCCTTCAGAATGTTGTAGAAAAGTTGCTAATATGGAAAATTAAAAACATGGGACTACTTAATTCATTTTTTTTTCATTAAAGAATGTAATAGTTTACATATGTTTCACCTGTTGTCTCGGGTTACGCCAGGGCTTTGAAAGCAGAAGTTGGTTTGAGAAAAAATGGAAAAAATTACAGAAATTACCGGATGGGAGTTGAGGTAGAGAAATTGTTGAGTATAAATGGAGATTAATGTTTTTTTTTTATTTATTACTGTATTTGTTATATTAGACGGGAAAGTTTTTTTTGCTGTATGTAAGTTGGTTTTCTAGACAAGTGGATGTCCTTTTTAGTAGATGAGGTTGTTTTGGGGAGGTAAATAAATGTTTCCTGACTATGTTGAAGGTGTGGGAAAACAGGTTAGGGTTTTTTTCTTCTGGAAAACCATTTTTTGGAGGGGTTATGTAGAAACGTGTATGCGAGTGGGATTAGGAAATCACACATCTAACCAGCATCAAATTTGATATTTTCATTTGTATGGGGTGTTACTTGATGTAGTTTAAAAATTAATTTTGCTACTGGCGGGGCAATTGGAAATTACCTGGACGTTTGATAATCGTATTGCAGATCGAAATCAGGGCAGATCCAATGCGCTTATGTCTTATGGAGATGTATTTGAGTTTGATCATATGTGCTTTTTTAGATCGAGATTTTGAGACAATGTAACTAACTACTTTTGTAAGTCTTCCAACGAACAACGTTCTCTTTGATTCCGAAGAAAATTTCAGTCGAATAGAAAAACAATATTCAGTTCAACTTATTACAAATTTCGAAATTTTACCCCTGTAAGAAAGAAGCATTCTGAACCACCAGATATGATTAAATTAGTGCCTTGTTATGTTGATTGCAATGAAATCTTGTTCTTGCACAATATTCTTTTTTAGAAAATCTAAAAATCAAGCGATCGGAAGCATAATGTCTGTTAGTTCAAATGCTTATGTTGAGCACTTTACATATATATTCATATACACCTATAAATGCATGGGTTTATATCTCCATAATTGTTTTCATGCACCCCACGAACCTAAGATGGCAAATGTCAGGATGGTCTTTGATTACTGTTTTTCTTCTGGTCGACCAACCATTTTCAGGATCGGTGGTTAGTGGTGTTAGTTAGATTTACAGCTGTTAGATTAAATTGTTGGCGTTCTATATTGTGTTGACTTCAATGTACACACACGCACACACACACACACACATATGTGAGCGGTCACGCATGATAAGTGCCAAACAAACCATTTCAAAAAGTTGATATTTTTTAGTATTATTTTTAGAGCTACTATATTCATTTTTTTTCAAAATTCGGAACCTTGAACACTCAATGAATCAGAATGTGAAGTGTACAGGCTAAACAGCCGCCGGTAATACAAAGGTCTAACATTTTCTGTAATTGTTTATCCTACTTACGTTGTCTAGGCCAAGTGAGATATTCACCGTGTATTAACAAGAGATAATTTTCAAATAGAGTTGCAGTATGATATAAGGCAAATCATAATCATTCTGTTGGATCGAATATTCAATTCTTGACCACACAAATGTCACATTGAAAGAAACAGATAGGGAAGATATGGACCATAAATAAACGAGATGAGAATTTGGAGTTGAACAGCCATTTGGGTCTCTGCATTACAAGCGTCTGTTAAGCTCAATGGTAAGAGTAACGCTACGTTAAATCGGCTACACTCTCGGTTGCACCTTCAATTTCTGTGGTAGTCCTATTTTCTTTAATTATTTATTTCATTTACGTCGTTTAGGTTAAATGATAAATTCACCGGGTAATAACAGTGGGGATGGTCTTATTCAATTACTCATTAGGTTTTTATACCCTCTTATCCGTACGTTGTTTTTTCAGTATTTTTAATTTCGTATGAATTATGAGTTATTACTTCCTATGTAATGTCATATATATATATATATATATATATATATATATATATATATATATATATATATATATATATATATATATATATATATATATATATATATATATACATAGGAATAAGAAAAGACAGTTTTAGGAACTAAATTTTGCTCGAAGCGGATTATTTCCGCTTGTGAACTAAACAACGGTGATAATTGACAAATAAAGAAATCAGCCCCGGCTGGGATTTGAACCGACATCCATCACCAAGGGAGCCCTAGACGGGGCCTTGGTTTACATTAACCGATAGAGCCACCGGGACTCTAATGGAAGACTGAGGCCGAAATAACACCCTCAAGTCATTCCTTCTCTTACCCGATCGCTGACCGGTTTTGTTCGTACTCTATTAGTCTCAGATCAACAGGTATACACATATGTCTACGTATATATAATTGTTCCAATGTCGACAGTCTCATAAGTAATGGATATTAGTATCCAACAATATGAATAGGGGGAGATAGTATTAAGAACTAAATTTTGCTCGAGTCAAAAACTTCACATTTTATCAGGAAAAGAATTCTAGTTGAGAAATTTCATTATTTCAGTTCGAATTGTCTTCCTAATCATCCTAAGATGTCACGTCGTGCAAGTCAGTTACTTTCCAATCCCTTTTGATTTACTTTGTTCTGAAATTTGGCCTCATACACAAAATATTGGATTTTATCATATTCTCATATTCTTTACACGTACTTATTTGAATTGTGTAGCAGACATATTTCTTATGATTTAGACGTTTTTTGAAGAATATGTTAGATCAGTGAGACTTTGGCGTCGAAGTTTCATGTGTTGCAAATTATATTACAAAATTAATTCCACTTACCATTCGCTTTTTGAGACATAAAACGTGATTGGCACCATATTTGGCTCGCAGACAATTCTTAAGCATTTGCCAACCTGGAAATAAATTAAAAACAAATACAAATATGAAAAATGCAAATCTAAATATAAAACACGATTGAAACGAGCTATTCTTTTTAAAGAAATTGTCCCTTTGTAATAAGTGTTGTTTTTTCATTGATTATGCCTAAAAGTGTCAATTATTTCCTTCAAACTTTGCTATTGTCTTCAGGACAGTGATAATTTGAAATCTTCTCATTTTCAATGGGACAACGGGTAAATTTACAAATTTTCTAATTACAAATATTGAATCAACAAATTGCATTTGAGTATCACCGATCGGATCACAAAAGCAAAGTTTGAATGGAATAGTAGCCATTTTCTATACTTTTTACGCATAAGTAATCGAAAAATTACTCTTACTACCCGGGAACAAAAATCACGTTGCTCGGTTTTATCACCACTTCTAACATCAGGATCGTGGAAAAAATGGTGAAGGATTATTTTGAGTTGGAAAATATTGTCAAACTTTAGAGTTTTTGTAGAGTGACATTATTACCTCAACTAAATCTGATGAGTCATACACACAAAACCATGACGTACTAAAAACTGATGACAAGTCAAACCACAGCGGAAAGGCAGGGTCAGATTTCTTCAGATTTTATTTCACCAAACAAACAAAAACACATTATCAAGACAAGTGATAAATTTAACAGATGATCAATTCTAAAACTGTGTGGCTGGTAGTATTTCATTTCTTTCAAAGTTTAAAATGAGTTTCATTTTTTATTTTTTAAACATTGAATTCTTAAAAGGAATTGAAAAGAGACACGTATTTTTGAATGATATTGAAATAAATTCTGTTTTATTTATCTTATAGATTTTAATGAAGCGAAAAAGTTTGACTCTAGCGCTACCACGCTTGTTATATTTTGATTTTCCGTGTGGAACCAATCTAATAATCATCACAAAAATTAGAAATCGTTGCTGTATTTCTATTAACCCTATTAAAAAAAAAACCTTTACTATATAAAAAAACTTTGAAAAAAATATAGTTTGAAGGAAAAAATCGGGTATTGCAAAGTCAACGGTCTTAACATCTAATTTCTCGCCTGCCCCCCCTCTTTCTCTCTCAACTGTTTTCTGTTGGGTACATTCACGCGGAACCTTTAACCAAAACTGTAAACATAGATTTCTTCAGTTTTCAAGTTGGTCTGGCTGACTGGTTATATATGTATGTATAACGCATTCAGGCCACACCAATGGTGAGTTTATGCTAAATTGGCTCCTAGAACCGAGGCCGGTAGACACATGAAAGTGTGATAGTGAGACGAACTGGACAGGTTCAGAAAATATTGGCTCCCTGATGTCCACGATAGAGGAATGTGGCAAATCTTGGGAAAGGTCTATGTCCAACGACGAACGATAAAAAAACTGATGATAATGATGATCTTCCACTAGGTCAAACAAACCGGTAAAACAGTGTTAGAAGAGAGATAGCTTGTGGTTTGGTAATCGTTGAGCCATACATTGATTCTGCAATGGCATGACGGATAATCTTTTGCTTACTTTACGACCGCGCCCTGAAAGAATCTACCCAGGAGCATCAAAGAACAATTTAGTTTCTGTTGATCAACGATCGCTTCGGTTATTACAGGTCGTTTGTGGCAATTCCTGACACTCAGATGCTATCGACATTTAACAACTCAATAGGAGTGACGACAGAATGGTTGGTCAATGGATTCCATTGTTCCAAAGACATCCTGCCAGATATAAGAATCTCAACAATTGCAGTTAGTATCGTATACTTGTATCACTACTATAAAATAACCCCGCTGAGGAGAGGCATTGAACCATGAACACCTTACGTGGGTAAACTCGTGCACTCGAATATATACACCCAGACACAAATACTTGACCAACTATTTCAATGCACGGAAACGCCTTTAGAGAAATCAGGATTGTATGAGTGGCTGCGCATGATAAGTACCGAACGGACCATTGAAAAAAGAAGTTGATATTCACATTATTTTTTAGAGTTACATTGCTTTATTTTTGTTTATTATAAAGTTTTTGCGAAAAGATTCATGAACTGTTCAAACTGAGTATTGCACCTCTAAGAATAACTAAATTATCTACGGTTAAAAAAAAAAAAATGATTCGTTGAGACGTTATCATACTTGGTTACTCATGTATAAGTCATATATGCTGTGCGTGCGATTGTATGTTATTGATATGTATTGCAGTAGATTAAGGGGGCAACGGTTTCTTTACAGGCGACTACGCATCTCTATAAGACACTTTTCGTTCCGTCCCTAATAAATTAAGAATCAGTTTTCTCGGTCCTATCATGTTGGATATATGTAAGAATTTTGGGTGAACCATCTTCATCTTCCTCTTACTACTACTACCTGAACTACTTATGCCAAATATCAATTTCATCAGCTGTATCACGTTGGATTGATGTGAACCATCATCTTCTTCCTACTTCTCTTCTTCCTCTTCCTCCTCCTACTACTTTGTTTAGAATCCATCAGGAATAGGGACGCATCATTCAACTTGAATTTTTGCTCTGGGAAAATTGGATCATTGTTGGCTACCGTTTTCCCAAGTTCTCCGTCAACTGATTTTTTTCTCGGTCATTGTGGTGTGCTAGTGACGAGAAGAAGGACAGAGTGCAGAGGAAAAATGATTTGTTGAGATTAAAAGACCACATCGAGAACATATTTATCATATATGTATAAGAAAGAGAGAAGAACAGTGAGAGATAGATAGCAAAAGAGGATGAGAGGTAGGAGGAGAGAATGAGATTGCTAGGGAGATATGAACGGTCCGAGACGGATAGATAGATTCGCCACCACAGTTAATATTTGAACAACTGTAGCATCAAATTTAATAAATTTCTTTGGAAATAAAAATGGTCATAATAAATTCTATCTATGTCATCTTTAGTGTTCTCCACTAGAAAACATTAAATAAAAGGTAATATATATATATATATATATATGTATGTATATATATATATATATATATAAAACTAGACCCACAGACACATCTATGAACGCAAAATTTAAGGGTTGAATAAGGAGTTTATTGTCAGAACGGATTTTTTCGTAGGTCAGTATATACTTTACACATATACATTCATAGGTAGGGAAAATATTGCGGGTGGTCTGGTATTTTAAATACTTTTTCGTAAATGTTAGTCGATTTTCACAGCATTAAGTTACTGTGTGCATCTTTTATTGGTCTAGTTTTTCATACGAACCTATACACACACACACACACACACACACACATATATATATATATATATATATATATATATATATATATATATATATATATATATATGAATTCAATATTCACATCCTTGAACATTCAATAGAAATATCACGGACAGCGAGTCATGTCTGTGGTTATACTTGCTGATTCCTCATCTTTAAATATTTTCTTTGTGTATACTATATAAGTAAATCCTGGTTCAAAGAATAAACGATATTACTACAAAATAATATCCATATACAATCCTCATAATACTCTATATAAAATGACAAATTACATAATCTATATAGTAAAATATAACTGGAAGGAGGATGGTGTTTGATTAGTACTGCTGGGGTGCTATGTTGATGTCACTGATTTGCTTTTAAAATCCCCGAAACGGTTACATAATGAACAACTGATGATCCCAACAAAAGAAAAAATATACATTGTAACATAACAATAAAGAATATTTGAAACAGGGAAAAAACACCGAAAGAATTACGTAAATTATAATGACCGATATTGGGAAATAAGAGACTGATATAACACAAGAAAAACTTTTAAAAAGTTTTTCTAATGTTAACTGTTTAAAGCTGTAAAGCTTTCTAAACAATATATATATATATATATATATATATATATATATATATATATATATATATGGTCGAGTCGATCTATTTAATGCACAATCGATCTATTTAATGCATATATCCTAATTCGAAATTCAATACAATATTCCATGATGAAACACCCGTGTATAAGTAGACAGAAAGACCAGGAAATTGTTAGATTAATACTGAATGACGAGTGAGCAGGCAGATGTGGACTGACTGTACATCAAACGTAATGGGAGGGAGGCGTGGTTTCATTAATGTTGAATATTGTGTGGCGATCGTGAAGAAGGACTTATGTAAACCGAAGTGAGCAAATGTTGATAAAGGCAGTGAAGGATGTGCCAACGCTTAGATGCGGCAAGACAAAGAAAGACATACAACAAGAGAGAACGGAAACGTTCAAACAGAAGTTACCCTACGGACAGTTCCTAACAGCTATTCAATAGATAAGAGATGAGAAATCCAGGTCGTGGCTTGAGAAATGGAGAATTAATTCGAGGGACGGAGGAATTCATAATGGCACCCTAGAATCAAGCCTTGAGAAGCAATTCTATGAAGAACAGAACAGACAAACTAGATGTGTCACCAATGTATAGTTCATGTAAAGGAAAGTGAATAAACTATTAACCATATCACTTCGGAAAGTAAGAAGTTCACTCCAAATATTACTAAGATGGAGATACGACAATGCTGGATAGTTAATACATTGTAGACAATGCCAAAGGTTTGGACTTTCGTGTTCAGAAAAATGGTACGGCCTTTGTCTAGGGTTAGTCTCTGACAACAATATCATTGAAATGTAACGGGACCTTACAATCTAAACTAATCACTAAATCGAACATAACAGTTCAGACTTTGCCATCCGTGATAAGGGGAAACGAAAACGCACCATAATTGACATAGCATGCCAATTTGACTGCAGGTTATGTGAGAGGGTAGTCGAAAAGGTGGGGAAGTACCAGGACTCGAAAAAATATTTGGACTTTGGGGGTGCAGGACGGTAAAGGTGGTGCCTGTGGTAATTTGCACATTTGGAGCAATTGCAAAATGGTTAATGAACTTACTGAAACTCTTAAAAGTCGATGGGTTGGACCCTCTTTGAAACAGCAGGAATGGTCAGACGTGTCCCAGATATTAAGACCAGGGAATTGGCTTCCTATCAAGCATAACAACCACTTGTGACGTATAAAGTGTGATGATGATGATGATGATAATAATAATAATAATAATAATAATAATAATAATAATAATAATAATAAGAAGAAGAAGAAGAAGAAGAAGAAGAAGAAGAAGAACATGATTTAAACTTACTTCCCAAAATGTATGTTCTATTAAGGAAAACGAAATATAACCAAGAAATCACTCAGCGTGATTTCCAGGTTATATTACGTTTTCCTTGACAGAACACGCATTTCACCTTTTCAACTTCAGAATCACTCGAAAAAAAAAGCATCACTCTATCAAAACTTCAATGTGTCACGTTAAAATTCTATTCCGTTTTTTTTTCTTGCAGAGAGTACCATTAACATTTTGAAAAATGTTTTACGTTTGAATTTTGACTGACTAAGATTACAATGTATTGGACATTTGCAGTTTGGATTTTATCATATCAAGAAATTTAAAAGAGTCGCGTTTTTCTTCCTTCTTCTAAAAGATTAACAAGCAATTATTATTATTATTATTATTGTCACTCGGCCTTCAGCGATAACCACTGGGCAACAAGGGAATATAGTGAGGACATAGGAATGGAGTTTGGAATAGAAAAATGCGCAATCATGGTGATGCACAAAGGAAGGCTTTCAATGACTGAGGGAATTGAACTCCCGGACAACAGCAAGATTAGGGCATTGACTGCACAAGACCGATACAAGTACCTAGGTGTCCTTGAATGTGACACAATAAAACGGGAAGAGATGAAGGAGAAAATAAAGAGGGAATACCTCAGAATGATAAGGAAAATATTAGAAACCAAATTAAACAGCAGAAATCTAATAAAAGGAATGAACACCTGGGCTATGTCAGTAGTTAGGTATACAGGACCATTCCTAGGATGGACAAAGGAAGAGCTCCAATCAATGGATAGGCGAACAAGGAAACTTATGACGATGCATAAAGCATTACACCCTAGAGATGATACAGATAGACTATACGTTAAGAGAAAAGAAGGTGGCAGGGGGCTCATCAGCATAGAAGATTGTGTCCAGAGAGCTAAAATAGTCCTAGAAAGATATGTGCAAACAAATGGCGAAGAAATCATAAAGAGCGCGAGAGATAGTGCAACAAGCAATAAAGTAGAAAACAATGGAACAGTACAGCAAACAAGAAAAGAAAGATGGGAAGGGAAAAAATTGTACGGCGAGTTTAAAAGGCAGATACAAGATATAGCAGACGAGAAATCATGGACGTGGTTACGAAAGGGGAACCTTAAGAGAGAAATAGAATCGCTCATCATAGCAGCCCAAAACAAAAGCATAAGAACAAACTACATAAAAGCAAAAATCGACAGAACACAGACAAACAGCAAATGCCGCATGTGCGGTGAAAGAGATGAGACAGTAAACCACATAACTAGAGAATGTAGTCAACTCGCCCAGAAGGAGTATAAGTATAGACACGATAGAGTAGCAACGATGATACACTGGGAACTAAGCAAACAAATGGGATTCAACCATGTGGAAAAGTGGTATCAGCACAAGCCAGAGGCAATCTTGGAGAATGACAACCACAAACTACTGTGGGACTTTGACATCCAAACTGACCACCTCATCCAGGCAAGAAGGCCGGACTTAGTAATAGTAGACAAAAAAAGGAAGGCCTGCCAAATAGTAGACGTTGCTGTACCTGCAGACCATAGAGTAAAAAAGAAGGAGGGTGAAAAACGGGAAAAATACCAGGACCTAGCAAGGGAGTTAAGGAAAATGTGGAACATGAAAACAAGGGTAGTACCGGTCATAGTGGGCGCACTAGGAACTGTCCCCAAAACGCTGAGGGTGAGACTAGAGGAGGTCGGGATTAGGGGAAGGGTAGAGACCGTACAGACCACAGCACTACTGGGAACTGCACGGATACTGAGGAAGGTGCTAGAGATATAAGTACTGCAACGAATAGTAGCTCTGTCATGATATGCGAAAGAGGGAGGAGACGTTAGCTGAGGACCTGAGGAGACTTATTGTCACTCAACCTTCAGCGATAACCACTGGGCAACCAGTGTGAAACTGTAAATCGTAGAATTACTGCGACCTATGAGTACTAGGAGAGGAGGGCTGGAGACTTGAGGAGACTTGCTGTCACTCAAACTCCAGCGGTTACCACCAGGCA
Source organism: Thysanoteuthis rhombus (assembly GCA_963457665.1). Classification (NCBI taxonomy): domain Eukaryota; kingdom Metazoa; phylum Mollusca; class Cephalopoda; order Oegopsida; family Thysanoteuthidae; genus Thysanoteuthis; species Thysanoteuthis major. The sequence continues at coordinate 41,378,924 of OY735226.1, read as the reverse complement.
ACTGGTGTGAGATTGCAAATGATAATAATGATAATAATAATAATAATAATAATAATAATAATAATAATAATAATAATAATGAGATTCCAAATAATAATAATAATAATAATAATAATAATAATAATAATAATAATTGTATTGATTAATGACGCCGAGCTGGTTAATATTTAAATGGTGCCGGTTGCTTCAATCCTCATAGACAATAACCACAACGATGACATGTTCCTAGAGACAGGAAATGATCGCAGCGGGTAATCTCACCGTAATGGAACTCATGTGGAGACAGAGCAATGCTCTATTGGTGTCCCTACCTCAATAGCCGCAACCTATCGGCAGGAGACACCAACAATCCACTGTACCATTTGTGGACTAGAACACCACAAAACTCACCTGTGTCTAGACGATTCCAGATCTGTTTTCATGACTGGCGAATGTATACAAATCATAGAAAATGTTAGCATCAATTTAAAGTTTCTTTTTTTTTCATTTGATAGAAAACGCAACACCTATTTTGTTTGAAATAAATACAGTTATTAGAGAGAGAGAGAGAGAGAGAGAGAGAGAGAGAGAGAGAGAGAGAGAGAGAGAGAAAGAGAGAGAGATGGGATACTTTATTTCTTTTTCTTTTTGGTGGAAAAACTGTGCTGCTTGTGATGTTATTAAAACTGTTGATATGATAACAAAACCATTAAACTATATGGAAATATAAAATTTTAAAAAGGCTGTATATTATACAACCGATGCATTCTCCTGATAGTAACTCATCGAGCTGAAACATGGAACCTAACCAAGAGACGGACCAACGAACTGAGAAGCATGCAGCGTACGCATGAGAGAATCATGCTCAACCTCACATGGAGAGACCACAAGATAGCACAGAACATAAGGAAGAAAACAGGAGTCTGAGACATCATAGAAACTATCAAAAAACCAAAATGACAATGGGCAGGCCATGTTGCAAGAATGAAAGATAACTGATGGACATCACAAGTCAAAACATGGATCCCAAGAGATCACATGAGGAACCGAGGCAGAGAGAACACAAGATGGAGAGATAAACTAGACAAATTCAGGAAATACTGGCTCCGTGACGCCCATGATAGAGAATTGCAGCGAATCCTTGGGAAGGTCTATGTCAAACAACGGACGTTAAAAGAATGATGATGATGATGATGATGATGATGATGATGATGATGATGATGATGTTATTTGTCCGTGATTTCTAGCTATTCTTTCGATTAAAACATATTAGTTAATAAATTTTAACTTGCTCTCGTGTTGTATTGGCTCTGTGGTCCAAGTAGTTCTGCTAGACACGAATCAAGTGGAAGCGGGAGCGACTCATTTGTATTTTTTTCTCCCTTACTTTCAAGGTCAGTGACAGATTAATCATTTGGCTGAGTAGGCTTTCTCTTTCTTTCTTACTTGCTTTCGAGGCTACAGGTGGATCAGCCATTAGACTGAGTTGGCTTTTTCATTACCCCTTTTGTCAAACTCCTCCTATTTAGTTTTGATTTCATTTTCGATTGTAACAACAAAAACCAGTGACATCATGCACGAATATCAGTGATGCAATGACGTACGCAAAAACTTATGAATTCACTCCCAAATGAATTCTATTTCGTTTGCCTTTTTAGATTTTAATGGAGCCAAGAAGCTTGGCCCTAGCGTAACCAAGCTTAAACTAAAACGTATATTCGTATAATTTATCCGTACGTAAATAATACCGTCATCTTTTGTCCAGATTTTCTTTTCTTTTTTTTGCATTAGGAACACGATATCTTTTTTTCTCTTTGATCTACTTTTCTAAATAGATTTAATGTTATTATCTTTCAGCAAACTACTTACACTCCTTGTCTTTTCCAACGAAACATTTTATCTTGGAGACTTCACATCCGAACACCCTTTAAAAGTTGTGACATCAAAAATAATTTACAATTAAAACACTTGAACTATCAAAAATAAATCATCAAATGAATAAGCTCTAGGCTTCTTAGTGCCGATCCGTACATAAATAAACTCGTCATTTTTCACGGGTATAGGTTAGTTATAATAACGAATCCAAGCATTCCAAGACAATCTCTGTTTTTATCATCAGTTACTCATTTTTTGTTAGATACCCGGGTAAACTCAAGTGGCTGACTAATGGAAAGAATGCACTGAGAATCAACAAGATAGACAAGCAATTGCTGGCCGTATGCCGATATCAAAACGAGTGCAAGTTTATATCATCCAACCTGTTTGTACACACCACCATTTAGTAATAGATGTTTTCTCAGGTAATATGGGCAGTCATCCAGGGTGCCAAGTGCTAGAGGGCGCCTGCCCGGTGTCCGACGGACAGTAGGATTCTCCAAAAACAAATGAGAATATGGGAAAATGAAAGAATTAAACGGAATGACAACAGCCAAAATCGCAAGAATTCCCTGATATGGAGGCAGATCTTTCAAGAATATCTGACTGTTAAATACTTTCTGTTGGGGTGAAACTGGAAGAAACAATTGGTAAAAGAAATTCCCATGACTGACGACAAGCTCACTCATGCTCAGCTAGTTTGTTGAGATAGAATGCTTGCAATAGCTAGGGCCTTGAAGGGAGGTTGAATGAGATGATGTTAGTTCAGAACAATACTAGGTCTGGGCAGTTGTGTATTTTACACCATCATGAATGGTTGGTGTTCAAACATAGATAATCACGTACATTCCGGATGTGGATTTTCAAGACACACTCCACACTTGTAAAATTGGCGTAACACTATTTTCCAACTCATCGTTCTTACTACTTTTTAGCCTTAAATGTTGATATGCTGACACGGAGATTCATTCAAGGGTTTTCATGGCGACCAATCAAAACCTAGGATTGATAGTTTAATCTACATATCTATCCGTATAAATATCCCACTCACGTAGTACAATATTTAGGCGTAAAAAGTCTCGGGTTAGATTCCCGATATAAGTGAGGGGGCAGAAAACTCTTCATTATGAGAAACTTCTCTGAGCCCTCAGCAGCTAATTAAGTACAATCCAAGCTGTGTGATTCGGGTGAATATATCTCTTAAATGAACATGCATCCTCATCGGTGGGTGGTCATGAAAAATTTGTAGGTATAAAGTCCTGGTAATATCGCAAGGACCACCAAGTTGACTCGTGCTAAGGAAACCAAGATTTGGTCATTGTATAAACTCCAATGGAAAACTATCTCTAGAAATGATTTGTTACCGATATGTATGCTTATATTTTTGAGTATTTTTCTCAACTGTGATACACAACTGTCGACTGATACTGTCGCTGAAATAGTCTACATAGATTTCTTAGGTTTTTAATCTGGTCCCAGCTGGTTGTCTATCATGCGTGCAATCCACACCAATGGAGTTAAAGGGCTGAAAATTTCAACATTATCTCCTTATTATGCCTGGGGAAAACGGTCTATTTGTTTTTTGAAAATTCTTCCCTCCAAATAATTGTTTTATGTTGTGGGGTTCAATTTCCAATGGATGTTTATTTTAAATTGATCGCTCACTTGGTGTCCGACTATTTTTTGAGAAATCAGATATTTTAGTGATCACTGACCAACAAAATGCGAGACAAGTGACTTATCCATTAATCACTCCTTTTTTCAAATATCTCAATTGATCACCCCAAACACGGCATAGTGCTAAAAGACGTTGGTCACATGATGAATTCCATTGAATGACCATAGGGAATGCAATGTTCTCGTTCGCCTCAGCCACAAGGTAATTTGTTAAAATTATTTGTTCAAGAGTCAAAGAAAGTACACTATTGCATCTATCTTGGACAACTAAGATCCATGAATTTCTGAAAAGAAGAAGAAATCAAACGAAAAATCAATTCAGGTTGACAAGCCTTCGACAGAGTAAGTGCAACCTTCAAGAATGAGAAGATCCCATTCATTTTTAAAAGAAGGGTTTACAACCAATGCATCCTCCCACTTGTCTCCCAAGGATCTGATATATGAAACGTGTCCAAAAGAACTATGCAATGTGCACAGGGAAGGAATCTACTCAACATCACATGGGAAGATCACTAGACAGAAAATAACGGGAGTCAGAGATATCATAAAATCCATTGGAAAACTCAAATGACAATGGGCGGGTCAAGTTACAAGAATGTCAGACAGCTGATGGACAGCAGGACTCAATGGAGTCCCTGAGCATTTGCGTCCGGTATTTTTGAAAAATAAAATAAAATTGTAAAAGAAATCGACCAATACTTGTTGGTGACAGGATGATCGCATCCCGAAAAACTACGTTCTAATCAAATGCGCCCCAGTTATTGACATCCTTGGACGGTTCCGTCCATTTTTTTTCTAGCAAACTGGTCATTTGCTCCCCACCTTTCTTATGAAGGGGTGCAGACAACTGTCATTGTTTGTTTTTGTAACAAGTATAACAAAAAAAGTTCCTTTTTTGTGATCTACAAAGTTATCATCTCTCTTCGAAGTTTCGATGCAGTTAACCTTCCATTTTGGCATTTTATCTATTAAAAAATGGTAAGTCTAAGCTCAGCAGCACCCCATCGGAAGGAGAGTGGGACGCGAAAAAAACAGGAAGCAGATGTTCATGGACGCCAATGACCAGAATGTACTTGTCCAAGACAAATCGACCTGTCACCAACAAATCTTGGACATTTTTTTTTACAGTTTTTAGCTGAACTGTGTGAAAATGACAGAGTTTGCATCTGAATAAAAACGAATCTCAGACAGGAGTGGCACTTACATTACCAACTGAGCCAGCCACCCAGGGTGCAGACTTCAGAGGGTGCAGTACTGACCTTTCAGAAGGATAATTTACAAGAAGATCAAACAACCGGGAATAAGAATCCCAAGTCTTGCCTAAGGTGTGTTGCTTTGCACAAATTTCAAGTCTCGTCTAGGGCACTTGACACCCTTGCACGGGTCCTGATCTCAGGCATCAGATCTTTTACCCTCGTTTGCACACACACACACACACACACATACACACACACAAAGTGATCGCACGTGATAAGTGCCTAACGAACCCCTCCAAGCTATTACACATCTTTTATCCAAAGATTACAACTTTCAAAATAAAAATTACCGAGCATTGCAACTTTGAGAATAAAGAAAGTATCCACTCTTAAAATGGTTCGATGTGCACCGATCGTACATGGCCATATATATATATATATATAGGCTTGAGAGCTCCACAGCTATGAACAATTAATATACAAAAACACTTTTTTCTAAAAAAAATTGTGTGTCATTTCAGTCACTTATTTTTCAATATTTTCTTATGTAATTTCTGAGATTTTGTTCAGTGGTTTTTGTTCTTGTTTTAAACAGAATTTGATATCATAGTACTAAGTGTGAATTTTATCCCGTTGGGATCATCAATTGTTTACCCAGGAACCGTTTCGGGGATAAGAAAACAGAACATTCATATTAACATGGCTCCCCAGCACAGTTGATCGAACACCAGCTCCCTTCAGCTATGATTTTAATATACAATTTGTGTCATACGATATGTAATCTACACACACACACACACACACACACACACACACACTCATACACACACACACACACACTCATACACACACACACACACACACACACACACATATATATATATATAAATATATATATATATATATATATATATATATATATATATATATATATATAAAGCATCACAGCACCAAACGTAAAAAAGGATGTGTCACTTAAATCACTTATTTCCTGATACCTGTCGATGTAATTTGTTTAATTCATTTCTGTAATTTTCCCTGATTTACATAGATTTCGTTATTATGGTACAATATGCAATTTAAAAAAAAATGGAATACTTATATCAATATGGCACCCTAGCTGTGTTGATCAAATGCCATCTCACTTTCAGCTATGTTTTCATATATAGCTCATATCATATACATAGTTTGCTATTTTATATTGAGTATTATCATAATGTATTGCATATGGTTATGACACTTTATTTTTTGGGAAAAGGCTTACTTACGTAGGTCACCCTAAACAAGTATTTAGCGATGAGGAATCAGTAAGTATAATAATAGATGTGACTCCTTTGTGTTTTATATATATATATATATATATATATATATATATATATATATATATATATATACATACACATTGAATGGATATATCTATATCTCTATCCATCTATGTATTTATAATGATAGACGTGACTCGTTTGTGTTATATATATATATATATATATATATATATATATATATATATATATATATATATATATATATATATATATATATATATATATATATATATATATATTGAATGGATATATCTATATCTATATCCATCTATGTGTTTATCTATCTATCTATCTATCTATCTATCTATCTCTCTCTCTCTCTCTCTCTCTCTCTCTCTCTCTCTCTCTCTCTATATATATATATATATATATATATATATATATATATATATATATATATATATATATACCATTTAACTGAATAATTGCTCGTCCGCTATCTGATACTGAATTGAGGAGAAATAGAATCTAATATTTAACGAAGTTTATCAACTCTTTAATACTTGTCCGTAGCACGCTTCCCAAACCAAGCCGGTGAGTGGCTCTAATTTGAGCCCTGCTGTTTTCAACCAAATCTAATAATTATGCCCCCCCCCCATTTATCGGACCTGGATTAATAGGTTCTGTCAGATGCAGCAGTTTGGGCATTTTTATTTTCTTCTTTTTTATGTTTTACTGCAACCATCTGCTCGTAATGTGATAAATTTTCCCTCTTTTACTTATTCCCATTCGTGACAAGCATCATAGCTCAAGGAGATGGGAACGATCTTGAATTTTTTTTTCCACCTGGGCTCGAACACTGACTGTAAGCACAGGTGGGAAAAATATATAGATCAGCTGTCATATCATTGCAGAAATAGATAGGCACATGATGGAGAGACTGGTAAAAATATTTACATTGATTTATCGATAGATAGGAGATGATTCAACAAGGCCACAGTATAGACTAGTCTAGTTTAGATGGAAAATATTCTGGCAAAACTAGCGAACATAAATTAATATTTGATTGCTCTCTTCATCATCGTGTTTTTATTTCATTAGACCTTTCTAGTTGTTCAACAATAACGTCCGGAATAAGAGGACAACAAACAAAATTGGAGACGCAGAACTGGAGAAAGTAGACTACTACATCTACCAAGGACAACAAATCTCCATGAAACCCACGGCGAATATCTGACCAACCTCAGATTTCGCAGACGACATTACCCTTTTTGCAGAGAACTTACTCGACCCCCGACTAATAGTATATGAACTAAATGAAGAGAACGAGATAGTCGGCTTAGACATGAAGTGCAGCAAGATGGTGCAACAACCATATCGGAGATAAAAAAACACTGATATCAAAATCGAGGACTCATAACTGGAGAAAGTAGATTACTACATCTACCTAGGACGACGAATCTCCATGAGACCCTCAAAAGAAGAAAAAATCAAGTAAAGAATCACATTACGATGGCAAACTTTCGACAAAGCAACTTTCAAAAACAAGAATATCCCATTGATGCCCAAAAGAAGGATATACAACCAATGCATCCTCCCAATAGTCGCCTATAGAGCTAGAACAAGAAACCAAGAGAGTGACCAGCAAACAAAGAAGCATGCAACGAGCACAGGAAAGAAACATTCTCAGTCTCACACGGGGAGATCACAAGACAGCACATTATATTTCGGAGAAAACAGGAGTCCGAGACATCATAGAATCTGCTAGAAAACTCAAATGGCAATCGGCTGGTCATTCTAGCTTGAAGCTATAATAATAATAACAGGACCCAATTTAATCGCAATTTGTTCCCATCGAGGGATCTCTGGAAACTTTTGAAGACGCATCCGGGCTGATCTCGATCCTTTTTCGGGCCGAACTTGGCCCGCTGGTCGTAGGGTGTCGAACCCTGCTTTAGAACTTCGATCTGTGACTGTATTATCACCAAAAGTGTCAGGGATCAACGTAATGTAGAGTATCCTGCTCAACCTTACATGGAAAGATCACAAGACAGCACAGTATTTAAGGAAGAAAACGAGAGTCCAAGACATCATAGAAACTATTACAAAACTCAAATGACAATGGGCAGGCCATGTTGCAAGAATGAAAAATAAACGATAGACATCTCGACACAACATAGATCCCCAGAGATCACTTAAGAAACTGAGGCCGACAGGACTCAAGATGAAGACACGAACTAGACAAATTCAGGAAATGCTGGCCCTGCGACGCCCACGATAGAGAATTGTGGCGAATCCTTGGGAAGGTCTGTTTCCAGCGACGGACGTTAAAAGAGATAAGTGATAATTATGATGATGATGAATAATTATTTGGGATTCTTGGTTAAGCATAAATGATTTTCTAGTTTTCATTGATTTGGTGCAAAATATAACTAAATGTATTTAAATGGACGATTATATAGTTTTTCGTGGTTCTTTCTGGCCCAACCCGCACATTGATATGCAATTCGACCTGCAGGGGATGAAAGGTCACTGACCCCTGTTATAAAAGTTTTTTCTTAGATGGATTTTTGCCGTACTATCAAATAAAGGAATCTACAAGGATTCAGTTTGAAGAGATGGAGACAAGAAAGAGGAACAAAAGTAGATACTAAATAAATTCTATCAATAGACTGATAGGACATGTGTATACGCTTGGAAGAAGGTCGGTGAACAAATGGGCCGTCCTATCAAATGAAGGAATAAACCTGAATTCCTGAAAGCAACAAAAATGGAGAGAAGCTTGGCTGCTGCCGGGTCATACTCTACCCTTCGCGATTATAACAAATTTTTGTAGATGCGTAAGACCCGTGAGTACCCTAACAATCATCCGGTCGTGATTTTGGGGTGCGACAGGAAAAGGTTGATTTTTATACTGAGCAGGTGAGGATTAACTCCCCATTATCAATCATATGCAATTTCTATGAGTACTGCTCTATTTTTGGAGAAACACTTTTTATTTTGAATCTTAGTGTAGAAGAAATTGATTCATGATTTTTTTCATTTCAAGAATCAATGAAGGAAGTGGGAAAAATGGTGCCTCGCCTGATGCTGCTCCAGTGAGGTGATGTGATATTTTGGGCTGCTCTCTCCCATGGTACCAGGTATCATAAATCATAAATTAGATTTTGCAACTTTAGGAACAAAAATAAAATTAGATGAGGTAAGCTGGTTTGATTACAACCAGCAGATAAATAACAAAGTTGTCACCAATTTCCAATAGGGAGTTTATTTTTCACCGATTTCGTATTTCAGTTTGGTTAAACATGGGACAGATTTTTAAAATATTCTTGTTTTTGAAGGTTGGGGTTGCCCTGCCAAAGGCCTGCCATCCTAGTGTGATTCTTCGCTTGATTTCTTCTTCTTGGGGGAGGATCTCATGGAGAATTGTTGTTCTAGATAGATGTAGTGGTCTACTTTCCCCAGTTCTGTATCCTCGATTTTAATCTTAGTGTTTTCATTTCCGACTTGGTTGTTGCACAGGATATTCGTCTGGGTGAAGTTCATGTGCAAGCCGACTTTCTTGCTCTCTTCATTTAGTTTATCTAGCATTAGTTGGAGGAGCTGAAACATGGAACTTAACCAAGAGACAGACGCGCTAAATGAGAACCAGGCGACGTGCACATGAAAGAATTCTGCTCAATCTCACATGGACAGACCACAAGACAGCATAATACATCCGGGAGAAGACACAAGTCAGGGACATCATAGAATCCATAGAAAAACTCAAATGGCAAAGGGCTGGCCATGTCAAAAGAATGGTAGACAACCGATGCACATCACAGGATGAGCAATCGAGGCCGGCAGAGTATAAGATGGAGAGACGAGCTGGACGAATTCAGAAAGTATTGGCTCCGCGAGGAACACGATAGCAAATCAAGGGGAAAGTCTATGTCCAACGGCAAACATTTAGAGACTGATGATGATGATGATGATGATGATGGGACAGAGGAACAGTGAAGCGTTGCTTCGCCTGAATCGGGTGATGATAGTGGTTGTTGTTGTTGGTGGTGGTGTTACGGTACAAAAAAACAAACTCCAGCCTCTGCCTCGAATTGGAGTCCGGCTATATAATCCAAAAATGCGTAGATAATGAAAAATACATCTCGGAACTGTGAAAAGGAATTACATTTCTATATTCATCGCCAGTAACTCGTTCTTTGAAGAGAAGTGTCGGCCGCTTGATCATAGATAGCAGCACTGCTGGTGGTAGCTACATCATCAGTTTTATCTCTTTATATTTGGCAAGTAAGAAATATGGTTTATTTCTGTTGAAATCAGCGGAGTGTAGTTCCGTATTGACGGCTAATAAAAAAAAGCTATATTAAAATTTTCTTCGTTACTGAATGATGTCATTCAAATAACTCGTTCCACTAAATATTTGGGCAAATAATTGCCCTTTTTCTCCAACAAATCTTCTGCCTCCAATTGCAACCAAATTTTCACTCAAAAGATATTTTGAATTGGGGTGTAGACATGTATGTCGGTATTTGTGAAAACAGAAAATGCACATCCATATGTTATATGCATACACACACGCACACACACACACACACACATATATATATATATTGATATGAAAATGATGTACCATATATTTTCCATTTATATCAATATATATATATATATATGAATACATACATATTCATATATATATATATATATATATATATATATATAGAGAGAGAGAGAGAGAGAGAGATAAAGAGAGGGAGAGAGAGATGGACGGAGAGAGATATGTACATTCACTATTGTTGTAACTAATCATTTTCATGCCCTCATTATGATTGACGGACAACTGTTTATTTCTCATATCAATATATATATATATATATATATATATATATATATATATATATATATATATATATATATATATATATATATAGATATATATAGATATAGATATATGTATACACATATATATATATATATATATATATATATATATATATATATATACATATATATATATTTATATACATATATATATATATATATATATATATATATATATATATATATATATATATATATATATATATATATATATATAGAGAGAGAGAGAGAGAGAGAGAGAGAGAGATAATGGGGGGAAAGAGATGTATATTCACAATTGCTTTAACTGATCATTTCCATGCTCTCATTGTGATCAACAGACAACTGTTTATTTCTCTGTTTTTCTCTTGTCTTACTTAACTGCTGGGTTTGCTTTTATGTTTGTTTTGTGGGGATGGGGTATCTATGCCCTCATCCTATGTGTAGGGAATGTTAGCAATGGTATTCTACCATGCTGTAGATGTTTGTTAAAGGAGAAGAACAATTTATCCCATCAGTTGAGTGATGGGTTTGTTTCTCATATCATTGGGCTGGAGGTGAGGATTGCTACTTGCTGTAATTGGGAAATATGAACGTACTCATAAGTATGCAAGAGTAAATTCGGGGTTAGATTAGAAAATGAAAATAAAGCTAAATTATATTATTTTATATAATGGGCCTAGCTTGTGAGTTTTCCGTCCTTTTTTTGGCAATCTATATGTGCTTTTATAGATGCAATTGGGCGGGGTGAGATAGATAAATGGATAAAATAAATTGGACCAAAATGAATTAACATTAATGAGAATCAATTGAATTTCTACATTAGTTGGTGAACTGCATTGATGTTGAATAACTTAAGCCCAATTCATTCCATCCATAAATTTATCTCACACCAGCATGGCAGGAAACCACGACCATTCCCTAAGCAGCTTCCCCTACCCACAGGAAAAGGAGAGAGAGAAAGAACAAAAAAAGGAAAGCAACACACAAGCAGCCATGAAATGAAAACCCCAGGGGGATATGAAAACAAGAGGAAAACAGGAATAAACATGTCCAATGATCATAATGACAGCGTGAAACTGATCTGTTACAATAAAAAATGTAATCATCCATCTTTATATCTATGATCCATATCAAAATATTGAGCACGGTTCCAATAGATAAAGCAACACGTTGAAACTATATATATATGCCCAATTTTAGCGATATCTTTTTTACGCATAATTGCACACACACAGACACACACACAGACACACACACACAGAGACATACACAGACACATCTATTACACACTTACATATATATATATATATATCCATACACACATACACATATGTACACACAAATATATATGTATGTATACACACACACATATATATGTATATATATATATATATATACATATATATATAATGTGTACTTTAAAGAGTGGGACAGACTCGGGAATGAAGTTTTTAGTGGTAAGGTTTATTAATCCTTATATGTCAATAGTCAATACATGTTTCGGGATTCTTCCCATCATCAGTGGTGTGTGCTGTGTGAGTATATATATATATATATATATATATATATATATATATATATATATATATATATATATATATATATATATATATGCGTATATATGCGTGTGTGTCTCAGGAAATGGATATATATGATCCGACAGAATGAATATAAATTACGTTCCATCATATAGAAACTTATTTGAAATGATTTCCCGGTTAACATATTGCCCATAAACAACGTAAAAAGAATAATAATTTTAGTTCAGTGATAAGAGCATCACTACGTTGAAGCGCCTACCCTATCGGTCGCAAGTTCCTTTCCTGCTGGAGACCAATTTTCTCTAATTAATTAATTATTCATTTATTTATTCATTTTGCCTACGGCGAGAGATACATTAGCCATGTAATGACAGGAGATCATTTCAAATAAGTTTGTATGTAATACAACGCAATTTTTAATCATATATATATATATATATATATATATATATATATATATATATATATATATATATATATATATACAAAAATACATCAAATGAAAGCTTCGTTGGCGGCACAGCTGTCTTTTTGCTGTAGGTTGAGGATGAAGATATATACATTTTTATTTATAAATATACATACACAAGCATACACAAACTTACACACAAGCACATACGCACACACACACACATATATATATACATAAATGTACATATACACAAATGTATATATTCATATTTATGTACATAGATTTATATATATATATATATATATATATATATATATATATATATATATATATATATATGATTATTCTGAATGCGTCATATTACTTTTTTGTCAGATTATATATCCATTTCTTGATAATGTATATATATATATATATATATATATATATATATATATATAGGGTTTTTCTGACCTCCCCCCTCCCCCGTATAGACATCCATCAATCAATTCATCTTTTTGTGTCCGTCTATCCATATATCTACAGCTGTAAATATACACATATGTTCCGGTCTACAGATTTATTCGTATCCATCTTTTTCCCCAGAACGGATATGTTTTCTAGTCAAGTATTGATGGTATCTTGAATTTCCATCTTTCGAGGAATTCAGAGAGAGAAAATTACCCCGGTACCCCACCATTGCTTCCGTCTCACCCTTTTTCTCGGCCCGGCCTTTGCCAAAATTTGCTTCTGACGCCCGAATACATCTGATCCAGGAAGTTCCAACAGTGTTTTGTTGCTTATCTTCCTGCGAAAGATTTAAAAAAAAAATAGATTGCTTGACCAAAAAAAAGAGAGATGTTTCTCTCAGCTTCTATTCCATTTTGTCTTCTTTCGCCAAAAGAGGAAGGAAATGAAGGAATATTGGCGAAAAGAAAGCGAGGAGAAAAAAAAAAGGAAGAAAGAAAAAAATGGGAAAAGACGGTAGGGAGTTAGAAACAGGAGTAGAAGTAAAATGAAAAAAAAAAAGGGGAAAAATTACTGAATGAAAGGAATAACGAATGAAAAAAGGGAAAGAGACAGTAGAAACAAGAGCATTAGGTGAAGGAAAAAAGAAAGAAAGACATACCAAATGGAAGGCAGAAAGATTGAAAAAAAGGGGAAAAACGCTAGGGAGGTACACTCAAGTTTAAGTAGTTAAAGGAAGACGGAAAGAAAGAAATACTGAAAGAAAGAAAGAAAGAAAGAAAGAGAGGATGGAAAAAAGAAGAGAAAGATAGAAGGGTAAATATAAGAAAAAAGAAAGAAATAGAAATGAGAAGACTAAGAGAGAGAAGAAAATAGTTGAGAAGAAACAGGAAGAATAACGAAGGAAGGAAGGCAGAGAAAAAGGAAGATCGAAGAAAAAAGAAGTTGATGGTAGGAAAGGAAACAAGAACCATAAGTTCAATGATGCTTCTGTCATCCATATTTCAAAATGATTCATAATGATATAGTAGTAGTAGGATGAGAAGGAGTAGGGGACAAAAGAGATAAGAAGAGAGCTGAAGTTTCTTTACTCGAAGTCTGGAGAAAGTTTCATATCAATCCAACTTGATACGGCTGAGAAAATTGATATCAAACATATTAGGGACCGACTGACCGACCGAAAAGTGTCTTATAGAGATGTGTGGATCTAAAAAAACAGGAAAAGAACGGACAAAAGGACGGGAAAAAAGGAAGAAAGCGAGAAAAAAGGTGTGGTTGATGTTGCCGTCTCTCGGGAGTGAGGATGATAGTCCAAGATGCACGGAACGAAGACGCCTGAGCGTGTAGAAATTCAACATGTACTTGTTGTTACTCTCCGGGAAGCACGCGATACTTCACAAATCAATCAACTGATCCAAAAGACAAGGAGAGCTAGACGATTGGAGATGATGAATCTGTTGTATTGACTAAGGAAAACCAGCTGCGTCGATTATCTCCCTTGGAATTTTTATTTTTATTTATAGAGCTTCGGAAATTACGTCCGTTTTCTTTGATTGACTGAACGCATCTTTGGACTCCAAATAAATAATAGATAAATAAAGAAATAGTCACATTTTGATGGCATCCATTAAAAGCTGTTGTTTCTTAAGATCAATGAAAATGACATCTAGTTTCTTTGATTATCTAAGTACAAATAAGTAATAAATAAATAAACAAAAATATCACGTTTTGATTACATCCGTTACAAACCGGTGATTCTCAAGGGCTTCGAAATTGACGTCTGCTTTCTTTGATTGTTGGACTCCAAAGGTGTGGACGAACGGAGAGAACGAACAATTAAAACAGAAACAAAAAAAAGAAAGAATACAACAGGTGTGGTTAGTGACGCAATAGAAACCGTCTCAGCACCAACATCTTTTGGCTGCGTGCCTCGTTGGGGGTAATCAATTAAAAAAAATGGAAAAAGGGCTTATCAATGAATGAATTACTCCTCCCGTCTTCTGTTGAGCAATGATCATTAAAAAAAAAAAAAGTGTGAATGCTGATAAACACAAACTAAGAGACCAGTCAAACATAGACTTATATCATGAATTGAACCCTCCACTAGAGACCTACTTAGGGAGTTTCTAAAAGATATCTAGACTTAATAAGGAGTAAATGTTGAAAATCTCAGCATTCTTGCTCTATTGATGTAGCTTGTATGCAAGATACATAGCCAGCCAGCTAGACTAACTTTGAAACTGAAGAAACCGTTGCTGACAATTCCGCTTGGCGGTTTTCTTTATAGAGAAAAAATAGTAAGAAAGAAAAAGAGAGGGGAAGGTGAAAAAGGCAAAAGCGAAAAGCGAGGAGGGAAAAAGAAAGAGAGATGGAAGGTAGTATTTTTTTCCTCTCACCATCACGACTGGAACACTCAGACTTAAAATAATGAATATCCCGACGAGCCCAGATAACATAACATAAGTAAATTACATTAACTAAGTAAAATATCCGTGGATAGAAAGTACTGCTCGCTCCTATAAATATGGCTCTGGAAATAACCCAGCCGCAAGACTTATCTATAAGTGCATAGAGGCGGGGTTGAATTAAAAATGGTTCCCTGGCCTTGCCCCCTATTGCCTAACTGACAATATTTATAAAAAATCCTGAAAAAAAAAAAAAGACATGGCGGTTATATTTGTTTAAAACATCAAAATAGAGTAGGAAAACGCATTTTCTAACAAAAATACACTACTTCTCAAAATCAAATCTTTACCAACGAAGCTTGTGCTTGCAAAAAGGGATCAGTTTTCTACAATATCATTTCTTTGGACAATTAAATTATCTCAATCAACTGAATGTTTGAATTGAATTTTAAAATTTCAACTTTCGTGTCGAACAATTCAAAGTTATTATGATTTAACGAGGAAAACTGCTAGAAAACAGAGATCCTTCTTTCTTTTTTGATACTCTTAGAATGAGCTTATTTTGCTTAATGGATAATCCAGGGCTGCAAAAAGACACTGCCTAAATAGTGAAAGTTCACAAATGAGTCCAATGTACCATTGTCAGCTGGGTTCGATCGTTGCTAATCACTCCTTTAGTATGGCCTTGTGTCTGACTAAGCTGGTCATCGTATATACGTAGCCCGGCAACACGAACAGTTGCCACAGTGCATCGAATGTTAGGGGTGCCTATCAGAAGTCTGGAATGGTTGAACTTTCAAAATACAAATGCGGGGAAATAAATAATACAGATTAAAACCAATCAAAATGAAAAAAGAAAGAATGCTGATGTGAAGTCAGATCTTTCATGAAAATCTGTTGAGGTGACACAATTTACAAAGGTATATTCTCACGGAATGAGACAAGCTAATTTAAATGAGAATATAAGCTAAATTATTGGTATTTAGTATCAATTAGTATGGAATAGTGAAATATTTTACCTCTACATATTCCTATATATTTGATTTTCTCATTACGTGAATAAATGAAGATATCTGGTTAGTCACTCAATAGAAACCGTCACGTGACCAACGTCTTTTGGTGGATGCCCTGTTTCGGATGATCAATTAGGAAATTGGAAAGAAGGGTGATCATTGAATAAGTTACATCTCTCGCCTTTTGTTGGGTCATTTGAAAATCAGAAATTTCAGAAAAACAGGCATGAATGCAATCGGGGACAAATCAGGGATTAATCTAGCATAAAATTACTCTGTAAATCAAACCCACACTAAAAATCTATTTCGAAGGGGAATTTAAAGACAAAATCCCCATTTTTGTGGACACGTGAGTAAATGCTTGAATTTTCAGTCCTCTAGCTCCATTAAATCAGCTTTCTTTACATACATACATATCCATGCAGTCTTGAAAACTGAAGAAACCTACGATGACAGTGTTGGTGACAGTTTTAGTTAACAGTTTTTGATAAAATGATTCTATACTTCAAAGGACCCTGAATTTCAGCTTGTCGGGCGTGCCAGAAGTCTTGGGACAAGCCTCGCATCTGCGGTTGAACGAATATTGCTGTATTCTCCTGAAATACTTAGCTATGATCAGCGCTCGGTGCTCCTCCTTTCAGGCCTTGCGCCTAACGGAGATAGGCTTAGTTAATACAAGTGCATAACGGTCCAAGATATAACTTATTTATGTAACGATACGTCTACGCATACTAAATTGAAATTTCGTTACCGGTGATGTATAGATTATTTCTTATTAGAAGTTTTCAACTACAACTGGAGCTCTCAAGGTCTGTGTGTACGCAAGTTTGTGCTTATGCACCGTGATTACTCGGCAACTAGCCATTGTACGTAGTTGACTTACGCCAGATATG
The DNA here is from genome assembly GCA_963457665.1 of Thysanoteuthis rhombus. Classification (NCBI taxonomy): domain Eukaryota; kingdom Metazoa; phylum Mollusca; class Cephalopoda; order Oegopsida; family Thysanoteuthidae; genus Thysanoteuthis; species Thysanoteuthis major. The sequence goes on along the minus strand of OY735226.1, from coordinate 41,361,361 downwards.
ATAGTCTGCACACAAAGCAGTGAAGTTTTTTGGATTTGCGATTCTCGAGAAATCTGATAGAAATGAATTTAAAAATTCCTGGTCACAGATATTTCATTTAAAAGTATGGATTTGAATTTAGATATGAAATAAAAAAGTTGTCAATAGATCTGAATTCAAATATATAATATATCTTCAATTATAACACTGATGCAGAGTAATGAAAATACTTCGAAATTGTAGTTTATGACAATCATGGAAGGTTGTTCCACGCACCCTAAGGTCCACCCCTCCAGAACATGACCTTCGGAACGGATACTACCTTAGTAACTTAGACAGGAGAGAATTGAATTCTGTCTTATATCTCAAACTTCTATTCAACCCTTAATTCTCAATTTCCCTCTTTTTAAAGATTCATTTGACTAGGCACACACTAGGATTGCTAATGTAGTTGTAGTTGTTATAATGTCGACTCTAGCCTCCGAGTATTTTTGTGAAGGTGCTCACCACCATAATTACCATCATCAGCATGATCATCAGCCTTTTAGTATCCGTTATTGGACATAGATCTTTCCCTAAGATCCACTGGACCTTTCTATCATGGGCATCGCTGAGCCAATACTTTGTGAACTTATTTAGTTCATCATAGCATCTTTTTCTTCTGCCTGCCACAGTTTCGCATATGGTCTCAAGGGATTCACGCCGTGTGTCGTGATATCCAGCAGTTGTCAGATGTTCTTGCAACAAAACCAGCCCATTGTCATTTGAGTTTACTAACGGATTCTATGATATTTAACTCCTGTCTATTCTTTGATATACTGTGATGTAATGTGATCTCTCCATGGGATGTTGAGTATGATTCCCTCATGAGCACGTTGCGTGGCTCTCAGTTTGAGGGGCAATCTTTTGGTTAGGTTCCATCTCTCAGTTCCATTGGGGACTATCTAGAGGATGCATTAGTTGTATACCATTCTTTTAAGGACTAATAAGATTTTCTCGTTCTTCAAGGTTGAGCTTGCAATACTTCCAAATGACAGGAAAGCCTAAAACCAACCATAACCATCTGATCGAACTCTAATACACTGTAAACTCTCGTTGTATCAACATTCGTTCCAGTGGTACAATTTGATGAAAAGCGCATTCTTATGACATGTTTGCTTTTTAAAAATATTTTCACTGGACTATTGTCGGAGATTAGTTTGCAGCAACAGCACATGAAAATTTCAATGTATCATTTTAAACACTAAAATTGGTAAATGCTCGAAATAATGTCAACTAAATTAACATAGGGCATTAGATTGTGCAAGCGAAATAAAAAAAATTCATTTTTCATCGAATTTCTTATTTCAAATTATTCATTCACTTCGTTTAGAATCAACGCATTACATCGGCAAATTCATTATAACGGCACTTTGAAACTCCGAGGGTGCCATCATCATCATTATCTTTTTAGCGGCTGTCTTTAGACGTACACCTTCCCCAAGATTTCCCAGACCTATCTATCATAGGCATCGCAAAGCAAGTAGTTTCTGAATTTATCTAGGTCGCCACGCCATCGTACTTTCTGTTGGGCACAACTTCGTATATGATCTGTACTGTATTTTGATATGAACTTCTATTTAGATAGAATGTTTGGGCTTTGGGGGAGTAATAAGGCAGTTATAATATCATACCGGTAGCGACATCATAATGGAAGTATAGTATAATAGATAAGTCACCACGATGATGTCTGCAACGACGTCATTATGATTGGCCGATATATGCACTCTTTGGGTGCCTTTAAGTTTGAAGAGTTCTTCAACTCTCCACATCAATTAACATCAATACATTGATGAAATCAGTGGCAGTACCGAGTTAAAACAACCCATGATGCTAAAAACGTGCAATACCAATTCTCAGGTTATCAAACATTAATTTGGTTTTCATTGGTGGTTCTATTAGTTTCGTGCAAAAAATGTTTTTATTTTGTTATTTTAAACTTGTTCATCTACAAAACATTTCTCGATTCAGCTTACTCAACAGACTTCTCTCTAAGCGACTCCTATTATTTCAAACGTTTCAAACACTTCCTGTAAGGGAATGTCTGCAACTATCGAGTAGAAGCTAAAAGCGACTTCGAAGAATTCAGTCGCTTAAGAATTCTATGCTTTCAGAATAAATTGTCCTGTTTCTGGTTGGCAAAAATGCGTACATCCTGAAGTTTCTTATTTTGATTAACTTTTATTCTGAGCTGAGATATACTACTTTAAAATTCATGATGAAAAAACCCAATTATTTATACACCGTACTTATACAGACGGCACCCCCAGCCACACATTAATAAACTATTTTGGTGCCAAAAACAACCTCGCAACAAGTTTATTAAATGTTTCGGTGCAAAAACTATCGCTATCATTTCTTAATACAACTAGTTCTCAAACGTCAATGAAACGTGTGTCAGTGAGTGGCAGATAGTTTCTTTATGTTTGAGAACTAGTAGTTATAATCCACGAATGCCCATAGACCTACACTTACTTCACGCTTCCCAGGGAGAATATGCGTACGAAAGAAAACGGGTCAAATTACTTATGAACACCTCCGAGATGATGAACGTGCTCTTAGTTATTTTTTTTTACAATCAATTCGCATTACCCTACTAAGATACATTTATTTATACCTTAGTTTTAATTACACGAAAATCGGTTGAAAAATCTGACTTAAGGCAATAATTGGGTAAAGAAGTGGCAAGGAATGGCAGGTAGTGTCAGGGATGAAAGAAATATCGCCTTTCTACAAAGGATTTTATGCAATAGAAAATATTGGCAAACTTTTGGAAGAATACGCTCAGAATAAAATGATGCTTGTCACGCCGTGCCAAGAATCTCTCATCCATATCGTTATCACTTGTAATCATTCGACTGGAACGAGTTAGCATACTGCGCACTGACCTATTAAAGAGGGGAAGATTAAACGTTAGAGGAAAAAAAATGAGGGGGAAATGATGGAGAAAAGCGGAGGAGAAAAAAAGGTACAGAAGAAGTGGAAATAGCGAGTGAAAAAGAGAAAGGATAGAAATAGAGCAGGTGGGGTTAAAAAGAAAAAGTAAAAAAGAAAAATAAATTGAGTATAATGAAGGAGTAAAAAAACGAAAAGAAGAACAAAAAAAGGAAAAAGGAAGAAGAAAGGGAAGGAGAACAAAAAGAAGAAGAAGAAGAAGAAGAAGAAGAAGAAGAAGAAGAAGAAGAAGAAGAAGAAGAAGAAGAAGAATAAGAGCAACAATAGAAAAAAGAACCAAAAAAGAAGTAGTAAAAGGATGATAATAAGAAGAAGAAGAAGAAGAAAAAGAAGGAGAAGAAGAAGAAGAAAAAGAAGAAGAAGAAGAAGAAGAAAAAGAAAATGAGGAAGAAGAAGTAGAAAAAGAAAATGAGGAAGAAGAAGTAGAAAAAGAGGAAGAAGAAGAAGAAGAAAAAGAAAAGAAGAAGAAGAAGAAAAAGAAGAAGAATAAGAATAAGAAGAAGAAGAAGAAGAAGAAGAAGAAGAAGAAGAAGAAGAAGAAAAAGAAGAAGAAGAAGGAGAAAAGGAAGAGAAGTTGATCGTTTCAAAAAGAAGCAATAAATTTTTCAAAAGGAAGAAAAAAGAAAGGTCGGGTGTTGCAAATATTTGAAGCAAAGTAAAAGATTGAAATTCTCAGAAGATTTCACGCAATTCGACCCTGTAACCTTGACTCACTGGGAAATCCCTGCGTGAAAGAATATCTAATTAGCCTAAACTGATTGTGATATTCATTTTGAATCCGTCTCCTTTGTATTGTGTTATGGGTCAAACATAAAGGCCATTCACTACATTAATAAAAACAAAACAGCCGATAGATAACTGTAAAAGTCAAAAGTTCCAAACAAAGAACGCAGTTGAAACTGAAGTCACACGGAAGTATGGAAGCCCATAGGAACATCCATAATCACAAACACTGATTGTACAGTAAACTCCCGTTATTACGTACGCCCGTAATTTTCCGCTATAGCTTGAGGATTAATAATAACCCGTATTCTACTTGAAAATACGATGTGAAAATCAGAAATACGACGAGCGAAGCATTCACTTTTTAATTTGCTTTAGAAAAGATATGATTCTAGAAAACAGAAAGACAAACGTTCTGTTAGAATACTTCTGTCATTGAATTGTGCTGTTGGTACAGATTCCGTTCTGACGAAAGTTCACTGTATTGCATGTAATGGTCTCTGAATTCTCTAGAGCAAGCATCGCCATTATTATCAATTTTTAGACAAGCATTTTCACGATATTTCCGTTGTTTTTATTGTAAAACATAGATCGCTCTTCTGCGACCGTTACAACAGAAAGAAGACAACCTCCCTGTGATCTCTTCTCTACGTGAGTCTACAACTTTTCGAAATATGAGAATCTCAGAATAAAAACAAGAATTCAATGGGAAAACACAGACCTATGTATGTACGTATCGCATGAGAGGCTACTTGATACAGACTATGGATCTTGAGACAGCAATCATCTGTAAAGATACTGCAATCATCATCATGTATGTATGTAAAAACACAGATGTATGTATGTATGTATGTATGTATGTATGCCACGAACAACAACAGAAAAGATTTGAGCAGCCAAACTGAACAGAACCTTCCACAAGAAAAACCGAAGAAAAATAAATAAAGTACACGACTGCTGTCATCTAAAAAAAAATCTCTCGAAAAAGTAGGGGTCTCAAAACTTTTAAAAGAACTCTCAGTACTGGATAAATACAAATAACTGGTGTACTCAAATAAAATGGACACCTTACAACGGATAAAGCCCGAATTGTTGGATTCGACAAAAGCCTCTATTCCTCCGAACAAGTGACAAAAGACAATGAACAACTTATAGAAATCACGAGTAACCAGTTCGAAGGGTTCCTGGAAGTTGCGACGTGGGAGGTAAGCCATCAAACAAACAAAATGGCTCCTGGAGTAGATAACCTCAACCTACTAAAAAAGGGTCGTAAGGTCCTCACAAGGAAATTAGCTTGTCTATTCAACTTATGCCTCAAGCAGAGTGAAGTCCAAGTAGATAGGAACACTGCAATCAGTATGATGTTAAATGAAAAAAAGGGAACCCGGAAGATCTAGATAATTACAGACCAATAAGTCATCTCATCAGCATCAACAATCTTTTCACCAAAGTGATCACCAACCGAATCACTAAAACGCTTGGTAAAAACCAACCACAGATTAGCTTCAGGAGAAGCTTTTTGACCCCTGATCATCTCCATTCGGCAAATCGACGAAAAGAGAAAACAGCAAAATGTAAAATGCCACTTACTCGAGCATTTGTCGATTTGACGAAGACCAGTAGAATTTTCTATATCATTGATGCTATCACACAGTAATACTTAGACCAAGTATGGGCTAAAGTCTTGCAATATATCGACCGATGCAGTAGTTCACTTATCAGGTCACATAAAGACTTGATATCTCTCAGCTCAGGAAACAGGGTGGACGAGGTGACACCAGCTCACCCAGCCTTCCTCCAAAATCTACACTGGACAAATGAAAGAATCAAAATAGATGGCGAATACCAAAGTAACCTCAGATTTTCTTACATCATCCTTTTTATTGAGAACCCGCATAATCTCGAAATAATGCTAAGCGAACTGAATGGAGAAAACAAGAAAGCTGTTCTTCACAAAAACTTCAATGAAGAAATGTTATGTACAACAAACATATTGTGGACTAAGACACAACAATCAAAATCGAAAACGCAGAGCAGGAGAAAGTAAGCCACTACATAACAACTAGACGTTTCCATAACATTTTCAAAAGGATGAATCTGGCAAAGAATCACTTTAGGTTGGCAAGCTTTCGATAGAGCATGCTAAACCTTCAAGGACAAGATCCCATTAGTCCTAAAAAGAAGGGTATACAATCAATGCATTCTCCCGATGGTACGCTGGGGAACTGAAATATGGAACCTAACAAAAATATTGACCCTCAAACTGAGAACCATGCTACGTGTACAGGAGAGAATTATGCTTAACATCACACGGACAGATCATAAGACGGCCCGGTATATTAGAGAAGAAGCAATAGTCAGAATAATCATTGAATCAATTAGAAAACTCTGATTGCAGTTGGCTTATCATGTCGCAAGAATGTTTGACAACCGCTGGACATCACAAATCACAATGTAGATACCGAGAAATATGCGGAATCATGGCCGGTAAAAAGTAAGATAGTGTGACGAACTGAACAAGTTCTGAAAGTATTGGCTGCACAATGATTATGGTAGAGAGGTCAGGCAAAAGTCGGAGAATGTTTATGTCCAATGGAGGACGCATATGATGCTGCTGCTGTTGATGATGACTGGCTCGAAGCCCAGTGGGAGTTACCCATTTGGTAACTCGGTGAGTGTACAAAAAGTAACTGTCTGTTACCCCTGGCTGCTCCTATTTATACCGATGCGCCTACACAAGTTCCAGTCCCCCCCTCTTTTGGAATACTGTAAAAAGTCTACTGCGACAGGTATAACACGAATCACATCATCATCATCATCATCATCATCATCATCATCAGTCTTTTAACGTCCGTCGTTGGACATAGACCTTCCCCGGGATTTGCCACACTTCTCTATCATGGGCGTAGCGAAGCCAGTGCTTCCTGAACTTGTCTAATTCATCTCTCCACCTTGTATTCTGTCGGCCTCGGTTGCGCATGTGATCTCGTGGGAACCATGTCATGAGTCGCTATGTCCATCGGTTGTCTGGTATTCTTGCAACATGGACAGCCCACTGCCATTTGAGATTTTTAATGGATTCTATGATGTCCCTGACTCTTGTCTTTTCTCGGATGTACTGTGCTGTCTTGTGGTCTCTCCATGTGAGGCCCAGCATTATTCTTTCATGTGCACGTTGCATGGTTCTCAATTTACGGTCTGTCTCTTGGTTAGGTTCCATGTTTCAGCTCTATAAATGACTATTGGGAGGATGCATTGGTTATACACCTTTCTCTTTAGGATTAATGGGATCTTCTTATTTTTTAAGGTTGAGCTAGCTCTGCCAAAGGTTTGCCATCCTTGTGTGATTCTTCGCTTGCTGAAGCACTAGAAAATTTGTGGTTTGTTCACATGACTGAAATTATTCGAGGAATATTTTTACCTTGGTGTTTATTTTCAGAGGACGATAAAAAAAAGATGCTAGGAAATATTTAGAATCCAAAACAGAAGGCTTATAGCCTAATAAAAAAAATTACGTTAATAACTGCGACGTAAGACGTTAGAACGGCGGAAATTAAGACTAGATTTGGATAGGTTAACAGCGTTTGTGAGAAATTAGGTGACCCAAAGAGAGTGCGGTTGAAAAGAGATACACTGCGTCCCTAACTAAGACAGAAAGCTTTTATCTTAATATGATAAGAGAGAGAGAGAGAAGAGAAAATGAATTATTTCGCACTGCATCATTATCACTTTGGTAGAGGATATCTGAAAAGAGGAACCGGGTCCCTAGTCATTGCTTCCAGGTACCAATACATCAGGAACAATCATATCCAAACCAAAATCGAGCAAAACTCTGTAAAACGTAAAATGTCGTCTCCAGGGTAAAAAAGACAGCACTGTCAAGCATTGACCCGAATAAATACAGAGAGAGGCACAACATGAGAGGGTTAGTGATACACTGGGAATCGTACAAACGACTCGAGTTTGACCCTGTGAATATACCTGAACAAACCAGAGGCTATCACTTGATCTCCAGAGACAACTACCCAAAATCAGGAATTAACATGGAAATGAACGAATTGTAAAATAAAATGACGAAAATGGAGATGCAAGAAGAAAAACGTTGTTGTATATAGACCTTTATCCTTAGTGAATGTTGCGCAGTCAGTACTTTCTGAATTTATCTAGCTTGTCAGGCATCTTATATTTTGTCACAGATTTGCATAAGATATATGGGGGTTCCATACACTGAGACATGATGTTCAACGCTAGTCTAATATCCTTTTAACATGACCAGCCCATTGCCATTTGCGTTTTCTTATGGATTTTATGATCTTCCAGACTCCTCTTTTTTCCTCTAATACGCTATATTGTTTTGTGATCTCTCCATGGGATGTTAAGCATGATTCTCTCGTGTGCATGTTGCATGGTTCTCAATTCGAGGGTCAATCTTTTTGTTAGGTTCCATGTTTCAGCTCCATAGGTGACTATCGGAGAGGTGTGGTTGTAGATCTTCCTTTCTAAAGCTAATGAGATTTTCTTGTTCTACCGAAAGCTTGCCACCCGAAAGTGATTCCTCGCTTGATTACTTCTTATTTAGGAGAAAATAATCTGAATGAATAATGAATTCTGGGGAAATTCTGGCTTCGAGAAGAGTACATGTCTTTTGTTACCGGATCCCGATTAACTGGGATATTCCAGTACGAGGAAATATTGAATCGTATCTACGGAAGTTATTAATCATTGCTTCAACTCACCACTCTCCATGGAAGGTATTTTGTGTATGGACTTATCTGACAAAAGGAAAATCCACGCGTATCAGAAGAAAATAAAAAAAACAAAAACAAAAATAAAGAGGAGCGAAGTCCCCAAACAGGGAGGGAGATGCTGAGGGGGTTGGATTTTCAAGAAAGTTCTCTGTCCGGCACGATTGAAAGAAAAGGCACACTCAATCTCAAATGACTATGTCAAGGACTCACATAGAAAGCAAATGAGCAAAAAAGTGCTGATCTTATGCCATAATTTTGTTTCTTCTCTTCACTTTCGACGAATCTCATTCTGCGTATGGCTTAACGGACAGCCAGAAAATCTTCGCATATCCCAAAAATCAGCTTAGGATTTACAACTACGACGTAGGGGAGGAAGTTGTGCATGGATCCTCTATAAAATGTAATGTTCTCCCTTACCTTGTTGTTCACCCCTCCACAGGATATTTAGGAGATATTGTGCCGAGAATCATGAGCGTATGTATAAATGTATTAGAATAAAGGGGGTGAAAATTCCATCCCATTATGTTACCATTTCTTTCATACTCCATTTCTCACCCTTCCACAAAATTTTATTGAAAACCCTTCAGTACTTTCGGAGATATTCTGTCAGAATGCACAAAAATCTCACGTTGTGCAATTTTTTTCCTCTGGTAAAGATAAGTGTGGATTTTTGTATTCGACATAATCAATATTCTTTCTACAGAATCTCAGTAAGTTATCTACGGAATTTTAAAGATTTCGTTTCCACATAAATTTCTTCGGTGTGTTGGTGGCAAACGTGTGTAGGTCAGTGGGAATTATTCTTATAACTCTCCCAAAACACCTTAAAAAGAATCGTCAATAACGAGATGGCCCCAGCCAGGATAAAGAATGAGGCTTGTCACCCCGATATTCCCACAATTTTCTCAATCAAGCGCAACACCTTAAAAAGGCCATAGGTTGTTCTGAATAATTGGTAGGCTGACCACTGATGGTCTGTCTAATAACTTTTGGGGGGCATCGGTAGTGTTCCACCTAAATCTGACAATGCAACGCTTATGGCAGAGAAACAATACCGTCCATCATGCAACGATCAAAAACATAATTATTGTATTCAGGTATGTACCGTGAATTTTGAATTTGAAACTACTTTAGATAGATATGATTTTGCAAAGATCAAAAATTGCTTCTCATTGTACCTCAATAAACTGAAAACTAAATGCTAAAAATTGAGATCAAACAGAATATTTCTTTCATAGAGTTTTCAGTGTTGAAACCACAGCCGTATGGCTCAACAACCAATAGTCCCAAAATATCTATGTTGGACGATGATTCTGCATCTAAAAAATTCACATTGAAATTAACTAACGAGATATTCATATCGAAATATCATTTCCACAGGTGCAGCAAGTTATACTAACATGATAATAATGGGAGACAAGAAACATTATCTGAAAGCAAGAGTGCGTCTCCATAAATCATGAATTCCAGGAAAAATTCAGACGAGTCCATATCTTTTAATCCCGGATATCAATCGAGCCGAGTATTCCAGTGCCAGGAAATATTTGATTGTATCTACGCGAGATATAAATCATAAGTTTGCTTCAACACTTCATTTTTCATGGAATGTACTTCGTGTTAAGATCAGACAAATGGAAAATACACGCATATCAGGAGCAACAAAAGCAAAAAACATAAAGAAAAGGAAACATAACAAAGATAAAGCCGAAAAGCAGGGATGAAGAACAAACTGGGAAAAGTGGGGAATGCTGAAAGGGGAATCTTTGAAAAGCCACTCACCCGGAACGATGAAGACAAGAAGCACACTCCACCCCAAATAACTGGGCCAAATACTGACGTATTGAGTCGATGAGCAAATGAGTAAAAGTTCTGATTTTATGCCATTAGTTTGCCTAAACACTTCATTTTCTATGGAAATTAATTTGTGTATGGCTTATTGAAGAAACGTAAAATCCAAGCCTAGAGAAAAACCCATCAAAAACAAAAGGCAGAACCACATAATCTATTTTGAATGTTTCATTAATAAGTTGCTATTTTGCTAAATGCAATGTTGGAATAACCCCTACAACCAATTTTCTCCATAATTGTTTTCAGTCAGTGTGTAGGAAAAATCTTACGTTATGCAATTTTGTGCGCACTTTTGAAACATAGGGAATCAATATTTCAATGAAAAAACCAGCAAGCTAATTACAGAATTTAAATCATTTATGCGCGTATTTAATCCCTCTGTGCGCTGGTTGCGAAACGTGACTTCTCAAACAGCCTGATTGGAACTATGTTTTCAACTTTCCCAAAACTCCTTTAAAAAGAATCGTCGATAACATGATGGCAAAATCATGAACCTCATCAAGACGTTCGTTAAGAACAGTCCACTCTCACGGTTCGAATAGAGTTATCATCCCGATATTATGACAATGTTCTTGATCAAATCTTACACTTCAGGAAGATCATAGAGCAGCATTTTCGGAACGCAGACCACTGGGGTCCACCAAATAATATTAATTGCAAATCTTGTGTCAGAGAAAAGAAAACAGTTATTAATTATACACAGGTTTGTACAATATATTTGAATCCGAATCCATTTTAAATGAATATGATTCCAAAGTTCACAAATTGCCTTTAATTGTTCATTGATTAGTCTAATTACTAAATTTTTAGAATAGGGTTTAGCCAGGATATTTACTTTCCATATTTATACAAATAAACCAACTGGTATAAAACTTACTAGACATTGAAATACGGACGTGGAAGAGCTGACCTCCAAGAAGCTTACCGCATTAGGAATAACATCCACAGTATTGATCAAGACTCATTGTCATCAGTGTTCCAACAAGCATCTTTTCATTCCATATCTCTGTACAAACACAAGGAGACATTCAAACAAGTAACAAATCCAGGAAGCCATCGTTATTAGAAAGCATTTCTTCCCCTTGAAAGTAGAGCAACGTTATGGAATAGTCTTACAGACTCAACCATAAATTCAATAAATATTAGCTCCTTTAAAGATAACCCTAAAACTGAAACCACGAACAAGGTTTTTTTTTAAAAAATTCACCAGCTAACTCTTTTCTGTATCATTTATTTGCATAGAACACCTAGTCAAAATTATAAGGCCAGGAGATAAAGTGTCAAGAAGCACCAACTGCAGAAAGGCCGATTACTTGACTATACTAGGTGACCAATGTCCTAGATGAGGCTAACACTGAGATTAACATAGAAAGGATTGGAGGGATCCTTGGGTTTTCAAAGTGTCGAAACCTGATTCTACAGGGTTGCAACGTTAAAAAAATTCAACAATCCAGAGTCCAAAAACATCTATCTAAAGTGAGAATTCCTCATCTCAAAATCTCGCACAGAAATTAACTAGCGATGATATTCATATCAAAATATCAATTCTACGGGCGTAGCTAGTGTTAATAAGAGAATGAAAGAGAAAAAACTTCATCTAAAAACAAGAGTATATCTAAATAAATCATGAATGCTGAGAAAATTCTGGCTCTGAGACGAAGTCATATCTTTTAATTCTTGATCTCAATCAACCAGAATATACCAGTGCCAGGAAATATTTGATTATATCTACGCGAGATATCTATCAAAAGTTGGCTCCAACACTTCATTTTCCATGGAAGATATTTTGTGTACTGCTTATTAGACAATCCGCGCATATCAAACCCCTTGAAACCCCATAAGTTTATCCAATTTGAAGATGCAATCAAAGGTTGCAATATTCATTTGCCGACATTTTTACATGGGCAAAGTGGGAATCACCCTTACAGCTCTTTAAAAAACACTTAAAAATGAGTCGTCAATAAAGACGTGATTGAAAACATGACCTCAACCGGACATGGACAGCTGAATGATGAGAGTCCACACGCAGACCGAAGGAGGTTGTCATTCCGATATTTCGACAAAGTTATCGATCAAGATTTACTCCTGAGGAAGGCCATAGGGTACAACAAATGGAAAGTTGTAAATAAAATTAACAACTAACATGAGGCCAACTGTCTATAAAAAGTGATGACTACTGATTCAAGGAATTCACAAAGAAATCAACTAACAAGAACCATCATTATCATCAGTCTTTTAACGTCCGTCGTTGGACAAAGACCTTCCCCAGGACCCACTACATTTCTCTATCATGGGCGTCGTAGAGCCAGTATTTTCTGAATTCGTCAAGTTCATTTGTCAATCTTATTTTTGTCGTCCTTAGTTTTGCATGTGGTCTCTGGGGATCCATGTTGTGAGTCGTGATGTCCATCGGTTATCTTTCATTCTCACAACATGACCAGCCCATTGCCATAGCAAGTTATACTTAAATGATGATTATGAAAGAGAAAAAAAAACGTTTTCCAAAAACAAGAGTTCGTCTACATAAATCATGGATTCTGAGAAAAATTCTGACGAGTCCATATCTTTTGATCGCAGATCTCAATCGTGCCGAATATTCCAGTGCCAGGAAATATTTGGTTGTATCTATGCAAGATTTTAATCATAACTTTGCTTCAACACTTCATTTTCCATAGAATGTATTTTGATGTGAGGCTTATCGGACAAATGGAAAGTCCACGCATTCCAAAGCCTCTAACCCGAAACATCCCAAACTTTATTCAACTTGTGCAATAAATGATTGTTATGTTCATTCACCACCATTTTGGCCAATACAATGTTGGAATAGACCATACAACTCTTGAAAAACACTTACAAGTAAGATGCCAATAATGATGAGGCCGTATACATGACCCCAGGCGAGCATAGACCACTGAATGGGGACTGCTCAATCTAGCTGATCGAATGGGGTTGTCGACCCGATATTCAGACAATGTTCCCGATCAAGTTAAATACGTGAGGGGAGCCAAGGCAGAACGTTGAGTTAAAAAAAATTAACAGTTGATACGAGGCCAAACTGAGCCCCCAAATATCTATGTACAAGGATTCCACATCTCAAAAATTCACACAGAAATTAATTAGCGAGAATATTCATATCGAAATATCGTTTCTACGGATGCAGCTAGAAATATCAAAATAATGATGGAAAACGTAATCTAAATTCAAGAGTACATCTACATAAATCACGAATCCTGAGAAAAAAATTCTGGCTCCGAGACGAGTCTTTGATCCTTGATCTCAATCAACCAGAATATTCCGGTTCAAGTAAATATTTGATTGTATCTATGCGAGATATTAATCATAAGTTCGCTTCAGCACTTCATTTTCTATGGGAGGTGTTTTGTGTAAGGCTTATCAGACAAATGGAAAATCCACGCGTATCCGAAAGAAACGAAATAAATGGAAAAACAAAAGCAACAACAAAAACAACCCCACCGCTCCAAAAGAACAAAATAAATAAGAAAAAAGCCCCCAAAACAAAAAAATCGGAGGGAGAATAAATTAGTGTGAGAGTAGCTCAAGGAGGAATTTTTGAAACGACCGTCAGCCGAAACTATAAACAGCAGAGGTACGCCCCCGCCTCACAACAAACTGGGCCAATAACTGGAATATAAGAATAGACGAGCAAATGAGTGAAAGATGTGATCTTATGACATAGACAAAATGTTTGCACCCTATATTTATATGCGTGTGTGAGAGTGTGCGTGTGAGTGTGTGTTTATTTATACGCATTTGCTAGAAATACAGTGCTCACTATTTTAGAAAAGCGTCTCATAACGTATGTATATTATATAAACCAAATACCATTTTAACTTCTGATCACTTGACAAAATGCCAATAGCTTAGAAACATCCGAATCCAAATGTAGTGACCCATAAAATATATATACATCACCATCATCATGATTGAGTCCCCTTCTGTCTATAAGCCTTTCCCATCTAGTTCGATGATAACCGCAGATGTGCCAAACACTGCCATGTCTTTTCAGTAAACCTTTCAATATTATCCGATCAGTTAGAGTTTTGCTCGATCTATTGTGATCTTTCCTTGTTTAGTTACTCGTGAATATATGTATATATATATATTTACCCACAATGCATAGGTCCTGATAGTGCACTCTGGTTCCACATGGGAAATTTTAATACTCACTCACACAGCACACACCACTGATGATGGGAAGAATCCCGAAACCTGTATGGACAATTTACTTATAAGGATTAATAAACCTTACCTCCAAACACCTCACTCCCGAGTCTGTCTCACTCTCTACAGTACACATTATATATATATATATATATATATATATATATATATATATATATATATGTATATATATAACACGTTTGATCTCCTTCATTCTGTAAACTGGCTAGATATTAGATCATTTTTCGGAGGGAATATCATAGTATTTTCTGAACAAATTCAGAAAAAACAATCAAACTTAGATTCAAAACAGAATAGACTTGGTATTAACAACAACAACAACAACAACAACAGCAACAACAAAAGAAATAGTGATGATTCTATTTTAATGATGTCCATCGTTATAATATATTTCCGACACAACTTATAAATCTATGATATTCAAAGAAATGGATTTTTTAACTAGTTTAAGGGCCTGTTGTCTTATTCTCATTCTAAGTTCGTTTGATTTATTACGTCAAGTCTAGAATATGGAGGTTTAGAAAATATCATCGACCTTGCTAGTATCTTTGCTTACATCTTTGGCCAAATATTACTGGCATGAATTGTTTCAAACTTTCATTGTCTAAGATAGAGAGGAAGTTATATATATATATATATATATATATATATGTGTGTGTATGTGTGTGTGTGTGTGTTTGTATGTGTGTGTGTGTGTGTGTGTGTGTGCGTGTGTGTGTGTTAGCAAGGATATTTATCAACTTGATTTTTTCATAAGCATCTCCAGCAATTTTCTGATATTCATCGAATTCATTGGACTGAAACCATAATCAATTGAATACAAAATGCAGCTGAAAGCTGAAAGCCGATGTAAGATTATATATATATATATATATATATATATATATATATATATATATATATATATATATATATATATATGTGTGAAGATATGAAAGGCATGAACAAAGGTGAGTGTAAAAAAATGATGATTTTACTCTGTTTTTCAAATCTTATTCTTACGATCTTATTATTATCATTATGTAGCAGTTTAATTTCCCTGGTTGTCTTCAGTTGACCTCTTGTGTTTCATTTTACCCATTGTATTCAATTTGTCTAGGCAGCTTTACCCTACAGATATTTGGCGGGTTGGGACCATCCTTTTCACCACTGTGTCATTACTAGGGTCAAAAGCTTCACAGCTTTAAACACTAATCACCTTGAAAAACCTTTTCAAAAATGTTTTGTGTCACTTCAGTCACTTATTTCCCAATATCT
>OY735226.1:41313109-41340609 GCA_963457665.1 Thysanoteuthis rhombus | reverse complement strand
TCAGGTAAGTACCCTCAACATGGCATGCTGCTAAAAGTCGTTGGTCATGTGACGGTTTCTATTGAGTGACTGTCCAGACTGTTTTCCTTTACTTTAGATAATGCTTCGATATAATTTCTGTATTTGAAAAAAAATATGCTTAAATGAACTGAATAAAATTTGCTCAAGTCAAGCATACAGACCCGACATTTCCTTTTCAAGACAAAATATCCATTGCTTATCTCACCACCACTGAAGAAGTCTCAGTGTGTGCGTGTTTGTTAGCCCTGCAATTACTCAACAACTGGCCATTACATCAAGTTGACCTTCGCCAGATGTATCAGTCAGCACGCAAGGCATTACAGAGTCAAGTTTGAAGTTGTTCGAATCTACGATTCTCGAGAAATCCAATGAAAATGAAAACATCTCTGTAACGCAAGCTTCATTTCGGCCATTCAATAAAAACACAAGGATTCTCTGCCTCTTAAAGCAAATACTTATATAACATGTTTATCTTCCAATCGGACATCAAACAAAAATGTAAGGATATTTCGTCTCACTCCATGTTCAACGAGCCCAATGTGTTCATGGGGAATTATTTCACTTCTTGTTCTTTGAAAAGGGTCAGAAAAATGCCGGGTCTTTTGATTCGCTACTTGCGACAATATCGCCATTGATTTCTTCATATTTTTTCAAGGGATCACTTTCGATTTCCGCTCTTTAGAATACTATTTGCATCAACCATTATCGTTAATTACTAATTACTTATAATGGTTACATGGAAGTATTTCATTTGAAATTATTTTATATAACAATCATGGCAAGATGTTCCAGTCATCAAAAAATCCAGCCCCTTCCAACATGCACCTTTGGGAGGGTCACTTCACTTGTATGTCTAATATAGATTTCTGTTTCAGTAACCAAATAATGAATTCTTTTTTTTAGGAAAATATATTTTAGGGTAACGCCAAATCTCTTCTGGAAGAAGCAATGAGTGTGCCTAATATTAATAGGCAGGATTAGGGTTGTATCCGACCGAAACCTGGCACACACAATGTGCCTATTGCACGAGAGAGAGATGGGCTCAGTAGGATCAAGATAAAATGGCACCAGAAGGCGTTTTAACACGTACTTAACGGATAGCCAGTTATCACCAAAGAAGGAGAAGAAGAAGGGAAAGAAAAAGAAGAAGGGAAGAAGAAGAAAAGAGAAAAGAAGAAGGGAAAGAAGGAAGAGAAAGAAAAAATGAAGAAGAGAAAGAAAAGAGTACAGAAGGAAAAGGACAACAATAACAACAACTGCAAAGCCTCTAATTTGACGGATAAATGGTTATCACTTCAGAAGAGAAACAACAGCGGTAGCAGAAAACGAAAAAAAACTTCATGAGATTGGCTGCCACAGCGTCAAACTCAACGTCTTCTCCTATTCCGACCGCTGTTAATTACTGATAATTTTCTATTCTCTCTCTTTCTCTTTATCTATTGGAGAGAAATGAGCTTTTGCATATCAGTATAAGTTTTTGTTGATATCAATTCAGCTTAATCAGTAAGAGAGTGTTCTGGCAATCGGTTGGTCGTGATCATGGTAGTCAATAAATCATGGCCAGAGAATGAGGATTTCACACATTGGTTTACAGCTCTCATTTTGGTGAGTATTGTCCTTGTTGTTTATGGTGTACTTGTTACGGTGCGAAAACAAAGTCAACTTGAAAATTTTGTATGTAGGTTTGACAAAGGGCAAAATAAGAGGAATGAGCTGAATGAAAGAGTTGCAGGGTGAAGAATGATAATAGAATTGAAGGAAAGAAGAGGAAGAGGTGGAGAAGCTGGGGGAGGTGGAAGGTGGGAGGAAAGATTACGATGGGAACAATGAAAAAACAGATGAAAAAGGGAGAAAACAATAGATAAAACAGAGAAGTATTCTTCTTCTTCTTCTTCTTCTTTTTCTTAGTAGTAGTAGTCGTAGAAGAAGAAGAAGAAGAAGAAGAAGAAGAAGAAGAAGAAGAAGAAGAAGAAGAAAGAAGGAAAAGGAGCAGGAGGAGGTTGTAAATGACGAAGGGACAGACGAAAAAGAAGGAAAATAATAAAAAGAAGAAAAAAGAACAAAGGAAAATTGAAAGAAGTGCAAAATAAAATGAATAAAACAAAGAATAAGAATAAGAATAATGAGATTCAGAGGAAGTGAATGACGAAAGATAATTACGTAAGATTTGCCTGAAAAAAGTGTTGACTAAATTGAATTACCTTACCAAACAACAGAAGATTGACTCGGATAAAAAACATTGTTAGAAATAATATTTCTATTGTTTGCATCGGCTTATCAACTGTACGGTTGCATTAGGATCAGCCATAGGCGAAAGTTTCTTCAAATCTCAAGAAAAGATAAAACAGGTCTGCTTAGTTACTCAATAGAAACCGCCATCTGACCTAAGTCTTTTGGCTGCATGCCGTATCAGGGGTGATCCATTGAATAAATTACTAACCATCCTTTTTGTTGAATGTTGATCACTAAAAATATGTGTATTAAGTTAAAAAATGAAGTTCGAGCGCTTGAAGGTCGAAATTTGTAAATTTTCATCCCTCTAGGCCCCATTGCACTGCATGTACACGCAACACATACGTAGACAGTCTATTTAGTCACTCAGTATAAACCAATGTCTCTGACAACACACCATGTTGGGGGTGATCAATCAAAAATTTGAAAAGGGGATGATCAATGAGTAAAATCACTTCTCAAGCCTTTTACTGAGCAGTGATCACGAAAAAAGTCTGAATTTCGAAGAAAAAACAAGCTGACATAAACCAAAGATCAATTTAGTCAAAACTTAAATCGAAAATTGGACCAATCCCAAGTGAAAAGCTTTTGGGGGAGGTGGGGTCAAAAAACAAATAAAAAGTTTTTTGTAGACATGATAAAGAGTGAATGTTGAAAATTTCAGCCCTCTAGCTCTATTGTTGCAGTCTGTTGGTCCGATTGATACAAACATAGCTAACCAGACGACGTTGAGATTTTTAAGCACCCTATTTTGACAGATTTGTTTGAAAGTTTCTGATTGATATATAGATAGAGAGCAAGCCAGCCAATTAGCGAGCCGGACTCACTCAAAGACCGAAGAAAGATATGTTAACAGTTTTTTCAAGAAGTGTCTTTTTGATACAAGAGATCCAGTTGTTGGAACAAAAACAACACACACACAAATGATACACTAATTCCCCACAAAATTTAGTAGATCACGTTCATTTCAGACAAACAAACTTGAAAAAAATTATGTTCTATCAGACATCCCCCGGGTAAGTTCTGGTCTGTATTGAATTAAAAGTTCTAAAGCTTTTGGGGGAATAGACAAAAAGAACACAGGGAGAAATTGGTGTGACTTAAACAAAGATGAGGATTCTCTTTTGTATCAATGAATAAGACTGGTGAGTCAGTCAATATAACACCTAAACCAACCGACATCTTTTGGCAGCATACTGCGTTGGGGGTAATCAATTGGAAAATTCGGAAAAGAGGGTGATCAATGAATAAGTTACTTCTCTCGCCTTTTGTTCGGCTGTGATCGCTGAAAAACGTCCCGATTCAAAATAAAGGATCAAATTAGTATGAACTTTCATTGCAAACGGACCCCTCCAACCCCGCTAAAAAGGTAGTCTTAGGGAATTTCGAAAAAGCAAAAACAAAGTGTTTCAGCCCTCTTTGGTGCAACCTGTGATACATACATACATACATACATAGACAGCCAGACCCACTTAAAAACTGAGAAAAAACCTATGTTGACAGTTTGGTTGACTGCTTCTAAGAGGATGACGTTACATGACAAAACTGTTGAAGGCGAGAGAAAAGGCTGGCAAAAATGTTAGAAACCATCATCCAAAACTGTCACCAAAACTGTTTCTTCAGTTTTTAAGTTGGTCTGGCTGGCTGGCATCCTTGCTATGTATATACATATGTATGCATGTATCATGCGTACATACAGCACCAATGGAGCCATAGGGCTGAAAATTTAAACATTTATTTCTTATTATATCAAAAGAAAATGTTTCGGTTGATCACCTAGTTTGATCCGCTAGTTTGTTGAAAATGCAGATGTTTTTAGTGATCACTGCAAACGAAATGCAAGAGAAGCAACTTAATTATTGATCTCAACCTTCTCCAATTTGTTTATTGATCGCCCCAACATGACATGCTGCCCAGGGTTGCCAATCTAGTTGTGATTTTTTTCAATTTTCCGAGAAAAGAACCCATCTCAATTGACAAGTGGAATTCGAAACATGAAGCAAAATATACAGATAGACGATACTAGACTGACGAATTTCCAAAAGGATCGTAACCTTTAAATGGACAACGTTGGTGCTGCCAAAAGACGTTGGTCACATGATGGTTTCTATTGAGTGATTAACCAGACTTGTCCGTATTAGAATCAGCCAAAAAATGAAAATAGCGATTCCCATGAGAATAAATTACATTAAAAGTTGCAAACAGCGATAAGAATATCGGTCTAAATAAACAGACATAATAAATTCATTTTATCAATTTGGGATAGTACAGAGGTTTGAAACATACATTAGATGCAAGGGAGGGGAGGGTACAGGCAAGATAGGTTTCTACAGTTTCCAAGTGTTTCTATCTATGTATTGAACAACCAAAGCTTCCCTAGTGACAAAAGGTTCTATAGTTTTTATATATGCGCCCGTGTTTGAGTGCTTGTTTATGTATATGGTCCAGCGCTCCTGACCATACCGTTTTATCAACAGGCTTGTAAATTCACTAGCCTCCTTTCAAATAAGTTTTTCTTCTTTATTCGAAAAAAAAAGAAGATTTCTTTTTCCTTTTATGGCCCTATTTTGGCGGGTGCATAAATTCATTTTTCAGTTCTGGAGAATGTAAATCTTCTTTGAATATTTTCTTTCATCATCATCATCATCATCATCATCATCATCATCATCATCATCATCATCATCATCATCATCATCATCATCATCATCCTTTTAACGTCCGTCGTTTGACATAGACTTTCCCCAAGATTCGCCACATTTCTCTATCACGGGCGTCGCACAGCCAGCATTTTTCTGAATTTGTTTAGTTAATCTCTCCACCTTGTATTCTGTCGGCCCCGGTTTCGCATGTGATCTCTGGGGATCCATGTTGGGAGTTGTGATGTCCATCGGTTGTCCATCATTCTTGCAACATGGCCTGTCCATTGCCATTTACTTTATTTTAAATGTTTTCCCGTGGAAATCGCCAGCAATATCATAAAAAGAATTTATTCTGACCATAATCATTCTCCGATGGAATTTTTTTTCACATAACTTCAAATTTTGATGCTGCAGTTTATCAGTTATTGACTGTGATGGCGAGTCAATCCATCTTTGTGTCGTGTATACAGATCACAACAATGGAGTTAGAAGGCTGAATATTTAAACAGCCACACCCCATTTTTTTGTTTTTTGGAAATTTCTCGCTAAAATAAGTTTTTAGTTGGAGTTAAAATTTACGATGTGATTTTGAAATTGGTCCTAAATTTGTGTCCAATCGCGTTTGCGCTTTTTCTTTTCAAGATTTTGACATTTTTTAGTGGCCACTATCCGATAAGAAGACTGAAGCGAACTCCAGACAACTTGGTGTGACATAAACAAAGATGTAGACTCCCAAGTGTATAAACAGACAATACAAACTGATGATGGTGAGAGAATAGGCTGGCTGAAATGTTTGTATCAGAATTAGCGAAGAAGCAAATAAGTAAATGATAAATTTCAATGAGAGGAATGTTTAGCAACACCAGATAATTCAATTTAGCTTCCATAACTTTCTATTTCCTCTTTCTTTCTCTCTTCCTCCCTTTCGTTTTATTTTTTCTTTCTTTCTCTTTACCCCCTCTTTCTTTCTCCCTTCCTTTCGTTGATTGATGACATAGGAATATGATCTTCCTCTCTCTTTCGCCCTCTCTCAACCAATCATTAAAGTTTTGAAAAAGTATTCATTTTTTCAGTCTTGAAAGGAAGTCTGAACCTATCATTATTGTTAGGTTAGGAGAATAAAGTCAACTCAGTAGTTTTTTTTCTTAGCAGAGTTAAAGGAATGAAGGAAGTGTCTAAAGTTTGTGCTGTATTTCTTTAAGATTCGTGTTTAATGAAACTTGCTTGAAAAAAGAATTAGACTAAATTACATTAAAAGAAGCAAACAAATAAAAGAACTCCCGTCTAAATATGCAAACAAGATAAATTGAATTCAGGAATGATGAAGATAGGTGAATCAAAAGGCTAGAATCTTACGTTGAAGCCAGGGCATGGCACTCAGCGAAAAGATTGGCTCCCAAACTAAAAAGCATGCAACGTGCTCAAGAGAAAATCATACTTAACATCACATGGAAAGGCTATAAGAAAATCTTTCAGAGAAAAAGAGAGTCAGAGATAAATATAACAATGAAAAACTCAAATGGCAAAGGGCAGGCCATGTTGCAAAAAAAGCCAGACAACTACAGGACATCAGGTCTCCAAACGTCAATCCTCAAAATCCCCAAACGGAATTGTGGCCGACAGGATAGTGCGACGATCTAGAAATGTTTAGGAGATATCGGTGCCGCAACGCCCACGATCGAAAGGTCAGACAAAACTAATACCGCTACTAATGATGCTGCTGATGAATGCTAGGAAAGGAAGAATACGTGGCTGATCTCGGAACCAAGGAAGGTTGGGTGAGCAGAGCAGCGGTGTTTTTTTTCTCTTTCAAACTAGCAAAGATAAGGATGCCAGTCTGCATCAATAACCATTTTAGAACTGATTACAGCGAAAGAGTAGACCGACCCAGGCTGCAAGAGTGGAAGGCGTTGAAACCCTGGCTGGAGTGGAGGTTCCATGTCTCGTCACTGTGAATCTATGTGCTGAGAACACAGGCGTTGTAGTCTACAAATTGTTGATTTGAATTTATAAGGTCTATTTTTATTGATTTGTACACTAAAATATAGACCTCTGTGTATGACGTAAAACACGCACGCACTCATAAATGGATAATGTAAATTTTGACTGCAATTTCTTTTTCAAGCTTATTTTATTAAAGATGACTTATGAGAAAAATTACAGTACAAACTAGAATACGGTTCTTTCATTCCAGTAACTCAGGAAAAAAATCAACTTTTTCACAAACAAGGAAAACTAATAAAAAGTTGGATTGACAATAACTATCTGTCGTGTTTGATATACATATATATATATATATATATATATATATATATATATATCCTCTATTCAGGGTTGAGCACTCTTTACGTGAGGTAACTCATCCGCTGTAAGCTTATGCAATGCTCTTCCATAAGAATTGAGCACTCTGGTGGATGAAGGATTTCTATGTAATCTAAAATATATTGCTTAAATTCAGCCTTACTGCCTGTCCAGTTCCGTAGTCCAGAGGTAGGATATCGGCCTACGGGTCTGAAGTGAAGGTTTCAATTCTGCCTCGTTGTACTGGATGGGATAATGGAAAGTCTATAGCCACGCTGAACAGATGTAATACAGCGAAACAGCTGTCCGTGGATGACACAATAATTGTATATAGATACTGGAATAGCTGCTAAAGAATTCGAGGAATACAAATAAGACTTGTTTTTACAGTTCCATTTGTAATAGTTCTTGTCCCACTGCATTCGGTTCGCGTATACGACTTAAGAACTCTGAACTTTATATATATATATTATATATATTATAAATAATCATTGAGAAATGGATGTATTAGTCGACAAAAATAATTATAAATGCGTTAAATGACAGGTTTATAACTATTGTAACAAAAAGACCAGATATGGTCAGTGGGTAAACAAAATGAAAATTTGGAGATAGAGCAGTTATTCCGGCCTGTGCATAATCAGGACTGTTTGGCTCATTGTTAAGAGCAATACTGAGTTGAAGCGTCTAAGTACCAGTCGCAGGCTTATTTTCTACAGCAGATTTATTTCATTGATTGTTTACACTGTCTGGGACAAATGATATATTAACTGTTTAATAGCTGGGGGATAATTTCAGATCGAATTTCAAAGTAATATAAGATATATATGTTGGGAGTATGTTTGTGTGACCAGTGTATAGATGCTGATTATGATTTATCTGAGAATATCAGAGTGAATCGACAATAGCTTATTTTGACGCTTCGCCAGTAAATCATTTTTTCCGAAGATGTCAAAAAAATCAAGAAATCTCATTTGTATACAACAAGGTCTACTGAATCGTCATTTCTTTCATAGATATACATGTATATTCATATGTGTGTTTGTGTGTATGTGTGAAATCTAATCTTGTTTTTGTGCAATAACATTCCTCGTTCCGTCTGAACGCATTTGTGTGCCATTCTAAACCTCTCAAGTCTTCATCCATTCGCATCAAGAATCAATTTCAACCTAATAAAATGGCCGGCTAAGTCATGCGCATACTCACCGTTACGTTTCATCTTTTGAAACCAGGCAAATAAATTGAATATTGAATATATTCAGAACTGATATTCACGAATGACAGGCACTTGATGTATTAAAATTCGCTAAGGCTTACTGCTCAAAGAAAGAATTTCGGAAAATTTAGATTTGTTCCTAAGTTTCAATACATAGCATTCAGCCGATGAACCAATATCCAGAGTGTGAGACTCCAGTCCATGTCGGACGCTGGAGTTGACTATGTTCTGCCACCGTAACAAAAACAACATGATCAATCTTCATTTCAATTAGGGTAGTAATTTCTTGACTGTTTTTCTGTCTCGTTACGGGAATTCGTAATTATAACCAAGTTATTAGGCGGATATCTTACCGACTGAACCAAACTGACATGTCTATGAAATTTTATGACACGGATACACAAGGAAATGGAAGTGAGAGCGGAGTGTGATGCTGCAGTAGCCAGGCCTTTCTCTTCAAATTTCTGAAAGGAAGCATTGTTACGAGTCAATCATTCATTCGGGCTATCATTCTAAAGTTTGCTTTCTTTTGTTGAAAAATGAGAGATAGTGTTTTGCCAATCTTCTTATTGTTGAGACCTTGTCTGCCTTGAGATCAGCATTCGAAATCTCGATTTCAACAGGGTTAGAACTTAAGCCTGAGGCTCCAGAGCAAAATATGCAGTTATCTCAGCTGAGAGGTAGGCGTGGTCAGAAGAATTTTCTAGGGTTACTTTTATGCTCATAGCGATATCAAGAATTCGTTGACAAAGTCCTACATGCAACAAGAAATGAACAGACTCTGTTCAAAACCTGAGATATTGCATATACAATTTTGACTGCATTTAGCAACATTTAGCAACATTTCTTTTTGTAATTAAAACATCAATAAGATTGAAGATGTATGTTCCCAATCGATTTTCAAGTTTATCCACCTTAAAGAGTCTGGAAGAAGATTGGATATTTGAAACAAAAATAAAAGGAAGACTATCTCCTAAAATGCAATGAAAGAAAAAGTTGAAAATATATATCTCTATCTATGTAGTATATACAGTAACTACGCACACTGCTTCGTCTGCTTTTTATATTCAATTTTTAGCAGCGTTTGACAACATTTTTTCTGTAATGAAGATATTTTTATTATAAAAAGAAGTATTTGTTTCCGATTGTTCCCAGATGATCCCTGTTAAAACGTCTGAATCGAAAATAAATAATCAGTATTAGAAAAATGAAATGCAATGTAGCGTAATATGATTCATTGGCAAAGGAAAAAGTTACAAATACGCACACATACGCACACACACACACACACACACACACACACATATATATATATATATATATATATATATATATTTAACGCTCCTCTATTCAGGATCGACCACTCTTTAAATGTT
Source organism: Thysanoteuthis rhombus (assembly GCA_963457665.1). Taxonomy (NCBI): domain Eukaryota; kingdom Metazoa; phylum Mollusca; class Cephalopoda; order Oegopsida; family Thysanoteuthidae; genus Thysanoteuthis; species Thysanoteuthis major. The sequence goes on along the minus strand of OY735226.1, from coordinate 41,330,824 downwards.
CATTGTAAGCTTATGCAATGCTCTTCCATAGGAATAGAGTACTCTGATTGATGAGGAATTCAAGCAAAATAGATACATCACTTTACATTCAACATTGCTGAACGTCCAGTTTCCTTAGCTCAGCTGTAGGATATCGGCCTCAATGTCTGAAGCGAAGGTTTCAATTCTACCCCATGCTATTAGATAGATATATATGAAGTGGGTTAGTTCTAAACACTGTTTTGTTAGTTTTTCTTATTTTCCTTTTCTTATCCTTTGAATTATGATACATAGTTTAACCTTAAAAATAATTACTTTCTCTTTCTCTCTCCAATTACCCCCCACCTCTTATTAAGATAACAGATTTCTTCGTTCGGAAAGCTCTCTATTTCTATTCTCTCTTTGGATAACTTCGTCATCATCATCATCTGTCTTTCAACAACCGTCGTTGGACATAGACCTTCCCCGGGATTCGCTACACTTCTCTATCATGGGCTTGGCGGAGCCAGTACTACCTGAATTTGTCTATTATTCTGCCGGCCTCGGTTCTGCATGTGATCTCAGGGATTCATTCCGTAAGTCACGATGTCCATCGCTTGTCCGCCATCCATGCAACATGGCCAGCCCACTGCCATTTGAGATTTTTAATGGATTCTATGATGTCCCAGACTCTTGTTTTTTTCCCGGGTGTAATGTGCTGTCTTGTGGTCTCTCCATGTGAGGCCAAGGATAATTCTCTCATGTGCACGTTGCATCGTTCTCATGTTGTGGATCTGTCTCTTGGTTAGGTTCCATGTTTCAGCTCGATAAGTGACTATTGGGAGGATGCATTGGTTATACATCTTTCTTTTTAGAAATAATGGGATCTTCTTATTTTTGAAGGTTGGGCTTGCTCTCCCAAAACCTTCACAATTACTATCAACCTATTCATATCTAGTCCTCACAGTTTTTTTTTTGCCGTTCTCAGGACTGTCGACTTACATCAGAATTGAAAAAAAACCCTCGGATTATGTAAAAGTGAGTGGATCACGTCAAAGAAATCACTTAACTTTAGTTTGAATTTCTGTGATGAGGATTTATCATCATCATACACGGATTTACTCCGGCGAGAATCCCAGTCTCTGAATCGCAACATCTTGCCTGTTGAACGATCTGGTCGTCTCCAGCTTGGGAACCATCGGTCTAGATGTCAGAAATTGCTTTAGATGATTTTTAATGAAATAAGTAATATTTTTATTTGATTTATTGTAATTAAATACGCTAAGCATTAAATGAAATTTTATTCTAATTGAGTAAAATTTGACGATTAGAGATAATCGAATAATATCTTTTTAGATTTTCGATACATATCCGTTGAATGTAGTTATTTCAGGTTTTTGAGTAAATTTTAGATATAAACTTGGTAGTAAAGTTAGCAACACTTCATCTCCACACAAGAAAAGAACTAGCGCATCTATGATCTGACTTATAGGCTTGGTAACAACGGAAACACAATGGTCTTTTTCCGGGATATCATATCACTGTGATCCTACAAATGACCTGCCTGACCGACCAGCCAAGTGGGCTACAGATTCTTCTTCCTGTGCTCGCCGTTTGTCTTTATGTCTTTAAGTGGGTCACCGGACGTTCCTGGTCACATTATGGAATCTACAACCTGAAAAATCTGCATGAATACACCACTTGGCATCAGCTACAAAAAGGAATCTGAGTTGTTTTTTTGTTTTTTGAAAAAAAATGCCTGATATGATTCAACAATAAAAGATCTATTGTCTTCGATAGTTTTAGATATTTTTAGATAATTAGCTCTGGTACACGTACGGGCTACGAAGATTCGCTTATGCAAGGTACGGATATATATTTTATGTATATCTGTATACATCGTCACACATGACGTATATGAATATAGAAATAAAAAAATCACGTGTATATCAGATTTGATTATAAAAAGGACCCTCCTCATTCCAACAGGGAATGCAAGCGTACTCCGTGATAACACAGGTGTTGTAGTGCCAGAAAGCCTACTGCATCATAATCGAACCGTGATAAACGGTTGTCAATATAACAATTTGTAGGGTAAACCTTGCTATATTCAGAGTTCAGCCTAATTATTTTGGTTCCACTATCCACAGGCATCACATCGCGAATTGCGTCATAACTGAGGAGGTCTGTAATAAGAAGAAAAATCATTTTTTTGAATTCTTATTTTATCAAGATTTTTTTTCCAAAACACTTCGTCTCAAGTTCTGGCCAATGTGAAGCTGGAAATTGAAGGTTGCCTTTACCTTTCGGGCCATGTGGGACAAGCAGGGGAATTGGAGTCTTATATGCTTTCGCATACGATAAATTAATGAATAAATAAATAAATTACCGGGCAGCCCTTCCAGCATTCTTTCCTGATTTTCCCCCCAGAGTTTAGGATAGTCATGTAACTCACCTGAAAAATAAAGGAAAACAGGTCTGGTTAGTCATTCAACAGAAACTGTTCATTAGTCATATCTATTGGTACCATTTCGTGTTGGGGTCGATCAATAAAAAATTGGAAAAAGGGGTGATCAATGAATAATTTTGTTTGGCCAGTGATCAATTTAGCATGAAACTTTCATCGTAAACAGAACCAACAACTAAAAATTATTAGGGAGGCGGTTGAAAAAACTTTTTTTCTTGTTGACATAACAAAGAGCAAATGGTTAAGTTGTCAGTCCTCCAGCATCAGCAGCGCGACCTGTACGCGTCATAATACATACATTAACACATAGCCAGTCAGACTGACCGAATCGAAGACCTATATTCACAGGTTTGGTGACAGTATTGGTTGACGGTTTTTGATGAGGGATTTAAATCAATTTTGTAATTACAGGTTCTATTCCGAAAATAGCCTTTTGCAAAACCACGGTTACCAAGCTTATCTCTCTTGATTCTAACTGGGTGCTTTGAGACTTCGAAAGTGGCATTGCATCAGCCACATAACTACAAACATACAATCACATATGTACGGTGAGTGCAAAATATATTGAATGCATTTTAAAAAAGTTTATTCGAATATACTGCTACAGAATTCAAAGAATTCAAAGATCAAATGAGAAAAAGAAGTGACTCTGTTGAAAACCTGGAATATTGTATACACAATCTTTGGCAGCATTTGGTAAGATTTTTTTCTGTAATCGAAAAAACATTAAAACAATATGTTTCCAATTGATTTTCAAGTTAATCCACGTTAAAACACCCTAAGGAAGAATAATTAATAATTGAAACAAAACTAGAAGGGAAATATCGTCTTAATTGCTATATAATTTATTCGCAAAGAAGAAAGTTTATATATATATATATATATATATATATATAACTTCACCATCATAGAAAAAATAGAAAAAACTACTCCAATTGACATAACTAAAGTTCTAGAAAAACACGAAGACATGTGGATCAACAAACTTAAAACCCTATATCCTAATGGATTAAATACTAAACTGAACAACCCTCACCACACAGAACACTAATACACACAACTCCTACCATTAATATCCTCACACCCACATCTTAGACACATTCAATAATGGAAGCTTCAAAGTCACCTAGACCCATAGGAAAAACTTCACCTTAGCCTGTTTTAACCCCTGTCCAAATCATAGCCAAAACATTTTCAGTAACTTTCAAGGTTGATACCTATGTAGCTCCTTGACCCCACCACCCCTCCTTCTACACTATCCCGAACATACCAAAAAATCCACCTCCACAACACTACCCCCTACCTTGACACACTCTACCCTCCCCAAGACCAACTGCTGCTGCTTTACCAAAACCCCAATACCTGCTGGTCATTCTTACATTCAGCAGGAGGCCTCTAGTAGCCCTGACAAAAAAAACTTACCCACAATGCATAGCCCCTGGCAGTGGACTCTGGTTCCACATGGTACATTTTAATTCACACTCACACAACACACACCACTGATGATGGGAGAAATCCCGAAACATGTATGGACTATTGACATATAAGGATTAATAAACCTTACCACCAAAAACTTCACTCCCGAGTCTGTCTCACTCTCTAAAGTACACATCATATATATATATATATATATATATATATATATATATATATATATATATATATATATATATATATATATATATAATAATATATATATGTGTGTGTGTGTGTGTGTGTGTTGTATACATTAGTTATAAACACTGTTTTGTCTGCTTCCCCTTTCACCCCTCCGTCCTATCTTTTCTTTCTCACTTTTTCCTTTTTATTTCTTTCTACCGTGTATTTTACTTTATTTTTTATCTCAAGAATTGATTTTCGAAAAAAAAGAATACTATGACATATTGTGACGAAAATTTTTTTTCTTTCTCTCTTACCATTCTACTCTTATCAAGATAACAGCTTTCTTCTTTTATTAGAAATGCTGTCTATCTCTCCTCAGGTAACCTAATTCTTCACAAACGCCATTAACCTACTCAAATCTGTTATTCTCATTGAATTTCAGTCATTCTTAGAGCAGTCTATTCATGCTGCAATAAAGAATTCAGAAAAGAAAAAACAAAACAAAAAACGATTGGAACGGGAGGCAACATTGAATTGAAAAAATCCTTGGTTCAAATTCTGTCAATTTTGATGGTGTTTTAAAAACAACTTTTTGACACGTATCAGATATATTCTGCACTCACTGTAAAAGACAACGTATTTATTCCATTTCTCCAGAATTAATACTGTGTACATAATAAATACCAATGAGCATACTTGTATCTGTATATGTATATATAAATCATACGTCGTTTTCTATGTGCTGGAAATTCGTAATCATATCTCTAATTAAAAGAAAAAAAAATTGTGCGTAGTGTTTTTTTTTCGATTCTAGCCAGTGGGTTACCTCCCTTGATGTGTTGTCTGTAACCACGAGGTTAAAGCTGGAAAGCCAGACACCAAACCCTTTGGGGCAATTTTCACATTAAAAAGAAATTAGTCAATGTTCCTTTGCTCTAAGAAAGTAATATGGTCGAGCCAAGGGCGAATGTGTTCGTTCGGACAGAACCAGAGGAAAACGAAGAGAATAAGGCGCAATTCTACAGAAGGGGGAAGATGTGGCTGTCTGCTTTAGTGAGCGTACCGATCTGTTGAGTGATGCAAATCTATACGGCTGTGTGGTCAGGGGATGAGGGTTATGTAACCCTTGGTCCTTGCCGAGAAATCTTTTTCATCATCATCATCATCATCATCATCATCATCATCATCATCATCATCATCATCATCATCATTCTTTTAACGTCCGTCGTTGGACATAGACCTTCCCCAGGATTGACCACAATTCTCTATCATGTGCATTGCAGAGCCAATATTTCCTGAAACTGTCCAGTACATCTCTCCATCTTGTGTTCTGTCGGCCTCAGCTCCTTATGTGATCTCTGGGGTTTGGAATAACATAAATTCCCGAGACGTATTGGGGCCATGTAAAATGAATATTTAGACCAATGGTTTCCAATCTTTTCAAGTCATTTTCCACTTTTGACAATAACATTACTTGTTTTCTACTCTTGCAATCGATTACAAAAGTTAAAATGTTTATTGAAGTCATTGGAACCAAATTAAACACAACGACAGAAACCTAATACTATAAGTATATTTATACGATTTTGATTAACCACACTGATGAGAAATATTCAGATTTTAGGTTGTCCATCAATATTTCATCTTGCATTTCACATCCCCACTACCCTTAAGTCAAAAACATTCACTGCAACTTTCATTCTAACCCAAGAGCCTTATTCACTCTCATGGACAACCTACAGTCTCTATTTGGCGAGCGACTCCCCTCCTCCGGTTGGGAATCACTGGTTTAGACAAATACAGGCCAAGTTATCAGATCGGGAAGGAACGCCGTTCGCCCTACCAAACCAAGTAAGAAAACGCCGATCCTGAGCGTTCCCACAGAATTATAAAACTGGTCGAGAGAGAATAAAAAAATAAAAGCAGCTATTTTGAAAAGAAAAGCGATATATAACACCACGCAACACGATTTCTGTTCCTTGGTATTGGGTGTTAATTTCTGTTTTAAACTGTGCAAAACAACGAGAGTCAAAACAACGAAACGAAATTTTGGCAGCATGTCATGTTGAGGGTGATCAATTGGGAAATTGGAAAAGTGTGTGATCAATAGATTACTTCTCTAGCCTTTTGTTGGATCATTAAAAAAATCTGGATTTTGTAGGGGACCAACCATTTAGAATATACTGGGGAGAGGGTTAAAAAATAAAGAAGGTGTAAATGTTTATATCTTCATTTTTCTCGCTCCATCGATGCAGCCTGTACGCGTGATATATACATATATACTTACAGACATAGCCAGCCGCACTAACTTGAAAACTGAAGAAACAGTTGGCAGTTTTGGTGGCAGCTTCCGTTGACGGTTTCCAACAACAATAAACAACAGGATATAGGGAACAAACTGAAACAATGAGACCCCCAGACCAATCTAGCGGGGAAATGTGATCCGAAAAATATTCACCGTTGTCTCCCAAAATAGAAGCTTTCGTTTATCATTGTGTTAGTGTTTGTCAGTATGTCAGTGTGCATGGGGGTGGGGTTTAGATAGTTCACGCGTATTCGTGGATTTCACGTGAATATTTAAACAAACGAGAACAACAATAAATACAATTCTTCATCTTTCTTTCCTTTACATAAAAATAATGCAAAAGGTCAAACATTACGATCAAATGCTACAGATCTTCCCCCTTCTTGTTCTTACCTACAAACATTTGCGTAAAGAAACAAAAGGGCACATTATTCTTATGGGGGGAGAGGAAATAAACAAGCCTGACTGCTGCAGAGTCAAGATCAACTCTTGTATGTATTCCGAAAAAGATAATCACTGCGATTTTTGTATCGTACGTAGATTAAATTAAGAAAGAATGGAAAAATATATACTTGTAAGTATATATGTTAATTATAATATGTTTACTTGTAACACAAATTTTCGAGGATATGTAAGATTTGTCTGGTTGGCTCAGTCGATGAGCTGATCTTCGCTCCACATATTGGTCCGTGCACCGGACATTGTAGTGAAAAGTTCGAAGTCGTTTGGACAAGCCGTTCTCGATATGACAGGGTGCTCAGTTTACAATGAAAATCAATACAGGAAGGAATACATAATCTATGATTGTAAAAAGTGATGTGCTTATGACGTGATGTGCGTCTCTAATCATTTCGGCATGGTTTCGGAACTTAATTGAGAGAGAGAGAGAGAGAGAGAGAGAGAGAGAGAGAGAGAGAGAGAATCATATTTTTCCTGACAAATTTTCTTAAGAACAAGATTAAATTGGATCATAGTTGATGATGTAAAGATATTTTGAACATATTTTTTTATTGTTATTACCATCAACGACGATATTTCTGTTTTCATATTTCTGATTTGATTGTTGCAATTACCAACATCATAAATGAATGAAGAACACTGCTCCATTATTCTGAGTTGAAGCCCCCTGAAGACTTTCAACTCATTATTCCAAGTTCAAGCCTCCTGAAGATTTTCTTGAAACCGGATGAACCTTTAGAACGAGCTTGCCTTCGTTTCGATCAAATTTTGGTCCGATTAAAAGACTAGAACTTTGAAGGTTGGACAACAGGATTTTTCAAAGTTTAAGGGTTAATCTGCAATTTTTAGAACTCACAAGATATCTCTGTCAGCCATTCGGTCACTGATAAGAATAAGCACGAATGCAAACCTCACAAAATTCAAATGCAATTTACCCAGATTTTCTTTTAGAAAAATTGCCTTCAGCAAGTTGGTACATTTTACGGGTACGTTAATTCCATACACCGTTCCGGCTATTTAGAAGCCATACATAGATAAACAGATTCAAACATTTAGTATCGTCAAAATACTTGGGGGTTTGAGTTGAATAAGAATAATACCCATCTAATTTAAACGAGGCAATTCTTCTCTTTTTGTCTATCATGTCCTGTAAAACAAATCTGATCGATAAAACTGACAGTTTCCGATCGTGATTTGATAATTTGATTAAAAAAGTGATCGATAGCCAACTCTCTTACTATTAAAGCCAAACTGAAAAATCTTACGAATCTACGAGCATTCACGTTACAATTACGGAAGTATTTGCAAGTTAATTCAATCAAAATAAATGAATACGTTTGTGCAAAAAGGATATATATATATTTTTTGCAATCTTTTATTTATTATACTCTTTAACAGTGTTATTTAAATTTCTAAACTGTGTCATGTATGCATTTGTGCTATTTTTACGTTAAAGGACTATATATATATATATATATATATATATATATATATATATATATATATATATATATATATATATATATATATATATATAATTCGGTAATACCGGACGATCAGCAATAACAGGCATGCCCCCTCTATTCCTATTAGTTCGTTAATAAAAGCGGTTATGGTACATGCAATACAAAAGTTACCGCATTACCTTCAGTGTTAATAGAAACAGGAATGGAACTGGGTTCGTACAGATTGTAGCCGGCACGTGCTTCCATATTGAATCTTGACTAAACTTACAGACATATATATACACACACACATACACACGCGCACACGCACACGCATATATATATATATATATATATATATATATATATATATATATATATATATATATATATATATATATATATATATATATACATGATAGAACTACCAAACACTAAAAACACATCAAAGTGAATGTAATCCGATTGCGACATTTATTTCCCAGATCCGACTAAGAGCAACGGGGGATTTCATTCGCCCTAAGTGGTGGTAGCTGGGGGAAAGGGGCAGAGAGAGGTTTGTAACGACTAGAATTAAACAAAAGGTGTTTTGCAGCCATGTTGTGAGATTAGCGTGCGGTTTTATAGGCTACAGATTCGAAAGGTTAATGGCCATCACCAGAGAATAAACTTTAGAGAGAAGAGACAATTGACATTTAAATGGAAGAACACACCGAAAAGCATAAGCGAAAAACCAAACTTATCTACATGTGAGTAGTGTGTGTATATATATATATATATATATATATATATATATATATATATATATATATATATATATATATATATGTGTGTGTTATTAGGAATGGATATCTGATACGACAAACGATTATAAATTACATTATATTATATAGAAACTCTTATTTGAAATGATCTACTGTTATTACACGGTTAATGTATCACTTCGTCTAAACAACGTAAATACAATGAACAAATGGGGCTGCTGCAAGGATCGAACCTGCGACTGATTGTTTAGTTGCTCCAACGTAGCATTGCTCTAATCATTGAGCAGAACAGTCGACTGTGATTTTATGGTCCAAATAACTGTTTTTTGCCCCAGTCGGCAATCATGTTATTAGGAAACGGACATATGATCCGTCAGAATGATTACAATTGTGTTGTTTTATATTGAAACTCTATTTGGAATGATTCCCGTTATTACACGGTGGATGCACCATTCAGTCTACACAGCGTAAATAAAAATTGAATAAGAAAATGTCTTGGCCAAGTGATGCGTTCACCGTATAATAACGGGGAATCATTTTAAATAAGAGTTTCAATATAACATAATGCAATTTATAATCACACACACACCCACACATACATATATATATATGTGTGTGTGTGTTTATATATGTGTGTGTGTGCGTGTAGCAGCTATCGGTATTGGCCTGGGAATTTTTTTCCCTCAAACCGATACATAGAGGCAAATGCTATTTTATAGAGATTTCCTGCAATTAAACAAGGGCCAAGAATGCCCCTGTGTACATCCCAACTGGCCAGTCCCGCACTCACTTCCGGGTAGACCAGCCCAGGCCCTTGGACACCCTAACGCCCCTGGGTGGACCTGTATAGTGACATCTAAAAAACAAAAAGAAAATTTCTCAAAAAAATATCTCTACGAATGCATGTGCTCACTTTCGACATCAGTAGTCTGCACGTCTAAGTGGACCATCGGATTTAAAAAGTGCCTTTTTTTTATTGTTGCGTTTTGGTTGGGGTAAGCGTAAGGGTGAGAACTACGGGTTTTTCTAAGAGGTTTAGGGTTAGGTCCTTAGACAAAACACTGCCAAACTGGCATAAGCACTGATGAAGAGAGAAATTGATAATCGCAGATTCCTTACGACGAACAAAAAGTAATGGTTCAGCATTATAGTTTCACCGTAAACAGAAAACCCCCGAAGACCTTTGTGAATCCTCACAAATGAAAAATCTCCCGATGGTTTGAAGGTTCAAGACATCGAGAGCACTTGGTATTATCAATGGCAATTTATATACGAAAAGAGTTTTGCCTCAAGTATCAACAAGCACGAAATCTGTTTTTTATTTCCCCAAGATTCCAGGGGCTATTATTGATTATTAGTGAGGTTCGGGATCCAATCACAAGATTGGCAACACTTCCATAAAGCAATGTGGATTCACTTTTTGAAAAATCTCTTTGTTCAATTCTGAAACTTACTTTAGAAAGATATAAGGAAAAAAAAAGAACTTGCCCTCTTTATTTAACAACTTAATCCATTCTTAAGATATCTAGCATTCAGAACCACAAATTAAATGCATACCTTGATATGTAGATATAAAGAAAATTGTTTTATCGTGTGTAATGTTCCTGTTTTTAACTCTCAAGCACGATATCGGAAGTAAAATGACTGTTTGTTCAATCATTTATGACAGGTACTGTACGTATGAATAAAGCTTCATTTCGAACTTGTCCCCTGATATCGTGGTGCATGTTCAAACGACTGTTCATTCATGAACTTATTGGTCTTTACGTTACGCAAATTAAATTTCTGAGGGATCAAGGAGGGGACATCTACTTGAAAGATCGTCGAGGAATCGGAGGAGGTTATTTGCGTAATCAAGGACAATGCTAAAATGCCAATCAGTCGTTTTCAAATAGATATAAAACCTTAAAACTTCGACTCAATGCTGGTCATATAAGTGTATCAGATCAGTACTATATTACCATAAAGCACAATTGTCAGGCCCCAAGACTCTCTGAGAGGCCCCCAACCGGATTTATAGGGTTTCAAGTAGGCCATGGCATATATAAATAGGTGCTCAATGTCCACATAACGTGTACATAAAGTATTATCATCAGTTTTTTTATTGTCCGTCGTTGGACACGGACCTTCACCAGTATACGCCACATCTCGTTATCGTGGGTGTTGTGGAGCCAATAGCTTCTGAATTAGTCCAGCTTGTCTGTCCACCTTGTATTCTGCCGGCCTCAGTTGCGCATGTGATCTCTTGGGATCCTTGTTGTGAGTGCTCTAGTGGATTCGATGATGTCTTGGGTTCCTGTTTTCTCCCTGATATATTGTGCTGTCTTCTGATTTCTCTATGTGAGGTTGAGCATGATTCTCTCATGTGTACGTTGCATGCTTCTCAGTTCGCAAGTCTGTCTCTTGGTCGTATACTTTTTTTCTTTCTAGGACAAATTGGATCTTCTTGTTTTTGAAGGTTGGTCTTGCTCTGCCGAAAGCTTGCCATCCTAGAGTGATTCTTCGATTGATTTCTTCTTTTGTGAATCTTAATGAAATTCATTGTCTTTTGTAGATGTAGTAGTTTACTTTCTCCAGTTTTGTGTCTTCGATTTTGTGTTCTTATCTCCGACATAGTTGTTACATATGACCTCCGTTTTGCTAAAGTTCATGTGTAGGCCAACTCTTTTGCTTTCTTTCGTTCATCTAATATTAGTCGGAGGTCGAGTACGTTCTCTGCGAAAAGGGCGATGTCGTCTGCAAATCTGAGGTCGCTCAGATATTCGCCGTCAATTTTGATTCTTTTATTTTCCCCAGTCAGTTTCTGAAGATCATCTTGAGGTAGGCTGTGAAGAGGTTGGGTGAGCTGGTATCCTCTTGCCTTACCCCTTTTTGGAGCTAAAAGGGCTTAAAGTCTTTATCTAGCCTGACAAAGGAGTTGATGTGACTGCTGTGTCTTCACCTTGTTGAGTGATGACCTTCATAACCGTAAGAAAGACAAGAGGTATTTTAACACTGTGTTTCGCGATAGATGGTCATCAGGAGTTTAGTGTCCAGTGCGAAACACAGTGTTGGGATCTCTCTAGTCTTTTACATATATATATATATATATATATATATATATATATATATATTCTCTCTTCATTATCATCGAAACAAGGCAATGGTAAAACAGCTGCCAAAATCCGCGATAAAGATTGAATTACAGAAATAAATACAAATAAAACTAAATAAAATTTATCAAGATCCCCCCAAAATAAACAATAAAATACTTATAAGATAACAAACTGAGATAACAGTGATCGGATTAAAAATGACTCACATGGCACAATGAATATTTGGGACTATATATGAAAGATGACTATTTTTCATCTTTTTTGGTATTAAAAGATGAAAAGTATATATATATATATATATATATATATATATATATATATATATATAATGATAAATTGCGTTATATAATATTAAAAATCAATTTGAAATAGTCTCCCATTACACGATAAATGTACGATTTTGACTTGAACTACCGCAGTTTCAATTCCTGCAGCAGCCCCATACTTTGTCTTGGCCAAATTGTTACATTCACAGTGTTATAACGAGATATCATTTCAAATAGAGTTCCAATATAACATAACGCAATTTATAATCTGTCAGATCATACATCCATTTCTTAATACTATATATATATATATATATATATATATATATATATATGGTAGGGACCTGTAGTTGTCCCCTACTAAGCTTAAGCCGGGCTGTATTAGATAATTGGATTTTTAGGTCCGCTTTTTCTACTAACTGTTTAAAGATTGCAAGCAACTTACGGTAACAAACGAAATAACGGGTTCTGGTAGATCCACTTATCCTTCACAGTGAGCAGAGGCGGTTTAGAGAGTACTTCAGTCAAAAGGTTGGGTTTGTACCGATTATATTAATGCTCTTATCGTTCTAAGGGAAACCTATCTGAGTATCCTCATCGTCGTAGTTTCTCTCATAAAATGAATCGATTGTGAAAAGTTTGGTTCAATTTATACCAAACTAGGATGAAATTCAGACCCATTTGATTACATGGAAGAATAGTTAGATATAGTTAGATTTCGTTTCCGTTCCGATTAAAATAGAATGAAATTTGATAACGGTGACATAAGAAAAATTGCGTTTTTTGCTTGAATTAATATTGGGGGATCATCTTCGACAACTGATTCAAAGCTTGTGATAGAAACTACCAGTTTAAGGATACTCACACGTATTAGGCTTAAAACAATGACAGTGTGGATGAAATCAGTTAGTATCTTGAGACTGAAAAAACACTGGTGTGTAATAAATTGTATTTTAAATTATGGATCTTCTGGGGCGGTTTTCGAGTAGGTGTAGACATTTCTGGAATATTTGCGTTGAGTGATGTGACATCAAAGCTAGCCATTAATTTATATTTCAAGTTTATTTTTTCTTGTACACAAAATAAAATCTCTCTACATAAATATTCCAGTTAAGAAATGCCTGCGCCTACCCAGAAACCATTCCAGAAAATCCAAAATTGAATTAGCTTTACCCACAAACAAAATCGTGAAAATATTCAAACACACACAATATATATATATATATATATATATATATATATATATATATATATATATATATATATATATATTGTTTTTAAGACTTATGTTATTTATAAGTGTGCCTGATACCGTGTTTTGAGAGAGAAACTTGGAATAACCATAAAGTGTTGATTTCTGCGCCTACTCTGATTATCGAGTTAGTCTTGATAAAAATCAGAATGAGATCTTATAAACATCTGTACGTTAAGTTGTTCACCAACGTTCTTGATTTGCTTTTGAAAAATCTATGTATTACGTTCTGCATTCTGGATAAGAATTTAAAAAAAAATACGTTTAGGTCATTTGAAGACTATCCTAAAAGTAGTAGTGGTTAATTACTATGTTTTTAACTTTAGGTTAGATAGTTACACCTATCTTTCAATGTATATGAAATATAAAATATTATATTTATGCAAATTAGAAATTACTTTAATAAGTATACAGTTCATGCATTTTTTAGTCATTAAAGTTGACATTAAATTTGACAAAAATCACTTTTTGCATCGATTTTTAACCATTAATTTGTTGTTTTTTTCCAAAAGTGTTCTATCGATTGAAAAATCAATGATGTTAAGCATTTCTCCAAGAAACAAATAACATTTTTTGTTGTGTCGTTGGAAACCAGTGTAGTTGTTAACAGTACTGTTTTAATCATTTGGTTTTGATTTTCCTTTTTCAAAGTCCGGACACTCTATTTGTCTCCTACTAAACGTGAGTTGATTAAATAAAAAATCAGACACTTCATTCTTGTAACGTTTTACTCTCGATAGTTCATATATGGAGAAGCAGAACGTCAAATATAATCCGTTGGTTAAGAATCAGTGATCAAAACAACAATATAAGATAAAGATAATCGTCCGATTAATTCTTGGAGTGACGACAATGAGACATCACAGAATTCGAATTAAGGTAAAATTCATTCAATTTTTTCTCATTCCAATTATTTGTTTAGACAGATATATTTTACAAGTACACTGATTAAATGGATGTGCTAAGGTCATTTGTTGAAAGTCAAATCTTAATTATGGAGAAAGGCCAATTGAACTAAGTGTGGACATATTGCTGCAGGGTCGGATGAGAGACTTAATAGACACAGTTAAAATCTCAAATGGATTTAACAACTATGGCATTTTTCCTTAAACCTTTCTGACCGAACGAACAATTTGATTTGTAGACCAGAAAATTTTCATATTTTTTTTTCTGCAACAGAGAAATAAATTACTGGGTTTATTTACAAGGATATGTCAGGGGCAAAAATAATGACAATAGTTCTTAAAATAGGCTTGATGAATTCCGCTGTCATGGAATAATTGATAAATCAAAGGGCCTAATTTTATCTCTGAAGTAGAATAATGTGAAAAAAAATGTTTGAGCTGCCCAGGGAGCCATTATGCTCAATAAATAAAATGATAAAAGAAAATTCAGGTTCAAAACAAGATCGATGAGAGGGTCAAAGGAGTAAACTAAACAATCAAAAATGGGAAACGGCTTCAATTTCAAGAAAAGAACAGACTCTGTTCAAAACCTGTGACCTCGTTTTCGCAATTATGGTTAGTATTTGTCAACTTTTGTTTCTGTAATAAAACTATCTGTTTCTAACTGATAAAAAAATAGTGCAGAACGGTTAACAGATTTTAAAAAACTCACTGAAAATGAAGATTGACTGGTTTTCCTGAGCCATACTACACTTAAGTCTGTATCCGAGAGGTGCGTATCTACTTGTGTTCCTCATGTGTTATCGTCCATAACTCTTCACTAATGATATGAAGGTTTGAAAAGATATTTCAGCTTTTAGAATCAATTATGAGCGCTTTCCAGGTCACATTTTCTATCACGAGATTTGATTAAAAAAATTTATATGACGTACCGTGACATAAAAAAGAATAACAAATATTTCTTTTCCTTTGTCCATTCTTCTCTTTTCTTTCAAATTGGGTCTGAATGAAAGAAAAACTTTTGGCATTCAAAGAACATTCAACTTTTGTCGCAGTTTAAAAGTAAGTACGCTAGGCTTGGCCTCAGACGTCCCTGCTTAAGTAACACGAATACCATTTCGATTCGGCTCGTTTGTAGTATGTGAAATAAACTAAGCAGTGGCAAGCACTCGAGTAGGCGTCACTCATTTCACCCTGTGCTATTTTACCTGTACCTGAGAGAAATGAGGATTCATGCCTTTCTAAAGGACATGAATATGTTGTAAACACAAACCGTCCGTGCTGGAGTTCGAACTTAGCTCAGCTTAATTTAGTCCATCTACTAACCGTTACTCGTTTTTTTACCCTGCACCTCCTTATTAAAAACTGTCAACATAGGTTTCCTCCGTTTCCAAGTCGGTCTAGCTGGCTGGCAACTTATGCATTTATCTATGTATGTCTCGTGAGTACAGGCCGTATCGATGGAGTTAAAGGGCTGAAGATCCAAACATTTTCTCCTCATTATGTCTACAAAAAACAGATGTTTTGTTTTCTGTAAATTCTCTGTGGACATAGGTTTTAGTGGGGAAGTGGGTTCAATTTCCTGACGCTCAATTGATCCCTTAGTTTGTTGCCACTTGTCTTTTGAAAATTCAGACTTCTTTTCTAGTGATCATTGCCCAACAAAAGTCGAGAAAAGTAACTTATCCATTCATCACACTTTTTCCTAATTTTTGTAATTGGTAACCCCCGACAGGACATGCTGCTAAATTCGTTGGCCATCCTGCCAAGGATGGTTTCTATTGAGTGACCAACCAGACCAGTTTTTTCTTCCTAATTCATTTTGGCAAGGTATTTATGGAAGCCATCGACGTTAGTTACCAATATCGACCGATGACAAAGCCCAAAGAATTTGATGAATCTGTTTACGTTGGCAACAGCATCTGACAGGGTGGGACGCTAACAATTAACGAAGGAAATAAATTGAATCTTCGAAGCCCGGGTCAGTAGAGCGTGTAAATATGCGTATAAAGATCTTTTGCTAGACCACGTCTGATTATTGAACATAAGTATGTTCATTAACCCACATGCCTACTCTTCTACACATATGTATAAATTCAAATATACGTGAATGCGCCATATATATATATATATATATATATATATATATATATATATGTATATATATATATATATATATATATATATATATATATATATATATATATATATATATGTATATATATATACATTAGAAATGAAAAATTCATTTCATCGACATGTTCCGCCAAGAATAGGCTTGATGAAGCCAATTCTAGGCATTATTGATTTAAATTGTTCATTTTGACAAACACCTTATATATATATATATATATATATATATATATATATATATATATATATATATATAAATATATATATATATATATGTATATATATATATATATATATATATATATCTGAAGAGCTGAGCTTCTTGTTTATTGATGCACAGTTTAGTGTGTGATCAGTTTTAGGCGAGGTCCATTCGTTCTGAGTGTGTTCATTGGCTGTGACTGCATTCAGGGTTTTTTCTTGTCTGCAGTGTGCACCACACCCATAGACCAACAAATACATATGCACACATACACACACATACACACACACACATATGTATGTGCATGTGTGTGTGTGTTTTATAAAACTGTTTTGTTTTTAAATCCCTGAAACTGTTATATGATGAACAACTGATGATCCCAACTGGAAAAAATACAGCACTACAATATCAAAGTCTGTACAAAACATTGAAAAAAACACCAACGAAAATTGCATACATCACATTAACAGATATTGGGAAATAAATGACTGTAAGCTGTAAATCTTTCTAGACCATATATATATGTGTGTCTGTGTGTTTGTGTGCTTTCAAAAAAGCACTGGCAATTTTTGCGCCATAGCTATTTAACTATGTATACGTACTCACATACACACACACACACACACACACACACACACATATATATATATATATATATATATATATATATATATATATATATATATATATACGTATATATACGTGTGTGTGTGTGTGCATGTGTGTATGCGTGTTTATCAAGGAAGATGAAGAAAATATAGCATGAGAGTTGAAAGAATGGTGAAGAAATTGTTATCAAGATAGACTGTGGAAACAATAAACCATCTTCTAATTCTGGTAGAAGCTGTTACCGTTCACTTGA
>OY735226.1:41300465-41312909 GCA_963457665.1 Thysanoteuthis rhombus | reverse complement strand
TCAAGATAGACTGTGGAAACAATAAACCATCTTCTAATTTTGGTAGAAGCTGTTGCCATTCACTTGAGAATGACAGGAATCAACTCGCTGCCATTTCCTATACACCAGATATGGGAAAATAACATGTCACCTGGCATGCCGTGGTAATTGATAGAGAAAAAAAATGGGTGAATAATAGCTTACCCATAATTCCTTTACCAGTCCATATAGAAACAGCAACTCATACCCTTTTGTCTGCCTTATTAGGATATATATATATATATATATATATATATATATATATATATATATATATATATATATATATAGAGAGAGAGAGAGAGAGAGAGAGAGAGAGAGAGAGAGTGAGAAGAGAGATACACATATCTATCAGGAGACTCGCTGAGACAAATGACTCTAGTTTGACGTTTCACTCGACAATAGAGCTTTCTCAAGAGTAAGGTGTCTTCATGAGTAGATAATGAATTGTTGTAAGGTAGGGATGACAGTTAATTGAGTGGATGGCTGGATATATCATGTGTTTTGTAAGACGTTTGGTGACATATATGTCATCATCCAGGATGTCAGTTTAAAAGAATTTAGGAGGGTCATTTATTTACCTGATCTTATCGGATGTGTGTTGTCACTTGTCTTAGCAAGTCTATTGATACTATCATTTCACTTTCATATTGTTGGATCGACCATAATTATTACCAATACACTGATTATATATATATATATATATATATATATATATATATATATATATATATATATATATATATGCATATATGCTCTTCCATAGGGATAGAGTTTCTGCGTAAAAATGAATATATCGCTTAAATTCACTCTTATGACCACCCAGATCCATAGTCCAGAGGTCGGTTATCGGCCCCCGGGTCCGATGTGAGGGTTACAATTCTGCCTCGCAGTACTGTATGAGATAATGTCTATAGCCACACTGAAGAGATGATATACATCGAAGCAGCTGTCAGTGGATGACAAAACAAGAATATATATGTATATATATATATATATATATATGTGCGTGTATGTGTGATCATGCACTTACATTCAAATACTCTGTAGCCTGACACAATCATTCTCAAGATTTCGATCCGAAATGTGTTTATTTTCTTTTGTCATGTCTCCAATGAACATGCTCATAGAAATTGGAGGCTTTTGTTTCGAAACAGTGTCATTGTTGCAGCGATTCTACTAAAACCTCGTCGACTACCGATTGAAAGTTAAATGATTTTACTTGCTCCGGTCATCGAATTTATCAGATCTGCATTGAAAGCACTAAGCAAAACATTCATAGTGGATTTGTGCAGTAACAATTCAGAAGCTGCATTTTAGAAAAGACCAGACTTCATGGTGTGTGGAGTAACATGCCACGATTTTCATGTAAGATAATTGTCCATTCATCGTACGAAACTGCAACCTTGAAGTATTTCTGATACTTCTCGGTGTTTCCAATCTAGATATTCTATATCAATTTTTTAGAAATTTCGATGAACAGAAGCAGAAGGAGATTATTTTGACACGTTTTATTAGAATTCTCCAGAACTTCAAATTCGACACTGCATTGCGTTGTGAGCTGACTAATATATCTGGTGAATGTTAATGGCCGTTGCATAGACACAGATACTGAGACATAGATATTTCATTAATTGTAGATAGATGTTTTGAATACTTTCCAACTTTAACTCCTAATTTCATTAACCACTTGATACCGCTCTTAATTGACAATTTAACTCTCCTCTGAATAGAATAGAATTTAAAGGAATGTTTTTAATGAATAGAATTTTTGAAAATGTAAATAAAAAACAACTCATATCTCTAAGTATAAACGGAGATAGCTTTAATCAGTTGTTATTTCTCTTGATATTTTGATTTAGATTTTTTTATGTTAATTTGAGTCAAATTAAAAAAACTCGTAGTCATGCTCAGTATAATTCCTGTCAAGAGACTGATTAAGCGATAATAGTTGTTTAATACTTTTTAAAAGCCTGCGATTTTAGTAGTTCAATGTTTATTCACACCATCATCGGAGCATGATAGTTTCGGCCAATATCACAAAAAAATGACTATCCATACAGAGACAAATCAAAATAAAGTTGATGCAGCCAGAGACACATCAATTAATCAAAGCATCAAGAAAAGAAAATATCAACTAAATTGCTATATAAATGATCGTGTTCACGTATCTGAAACTATAAACGAAAACTGTCCACCATCACTGTCCAACAGGGGTTTCTTTAGTGAGGCTGGTTGGCTGGCTTGCTGGCTATGCTTGTATCATGCATACAAATCGCACCAACAGAGTTAGAAGGATGAAAACTTATTTTGCTCTTTAAGAATCCCTCCAGGTTCATGATTGGGAGTTCAATTTGCAGTGTAAGTTTATTCTAAATCCATTCAGTTTGTGTCCTGTCGTATTCACTAAGTTCGGACTTTTTTTCCTACTTATAACTGCCCAAGCAAAGGCGAAAGAAGTAGCTTATTCATTGATCACCCCTTTTTCTAATTTTTTAATTGATGACCCCCCCAACATGGCATTTTGCCGAAAGACTTTTGTCACATGTTGGTTTCTAATGCATGACTAATCAAACTTATTTTTTGGTTGTCATATCATGATTAGAAATTGTCAACCAAAATTTTTTAAATGAACCTGGGTGTCTTCGGTTTTTAGGTAATTATGGCTGGCTGGCTGGCTATACATATACCTGTCGTGCATATAGGCTGCACTAACGGAGATAGAAGGCTAAAAATTCAGACATTCACTCCTTGTTATGTCTAGGAAAAACTTTCCTGCTTTGTTTTTGACCCTCATCATTTTCTTTTCAGTGGGGGATTCAATATACAATGTGAGTTCCTGCTAAATTGTGTCCGGCAGTGTTCGGAAAAATCTGCCTTTTTGTAATTGCTACCCAACAAAAGGTGTCCGTAACAATTTACTCATCATTCAAATTTTCTTTATCACTCCTACCATAACCGGCTACCAAAAGACGTTAGTCCGTGATTGTTTCTATTGAATCACTACCAGACTTATTAATCATGATTGTCTTTTTGTATTCTTATTGGATTTTATGTTTGAGTGTCACAAGGGATTTTATGAACGCTGAGAGGATGTCAGATACGATGAATGTCGTGGACGCCGACAGACGTCAAGAAATTGTGTCAATCTCTGGAAAAAATCGAAGAAATAGTTTTCTACAATTATTCTTATGCAGGGTCGTCAATCATTTCAAACAAGTTGTTCGACTTTTTAAACATCCCGCCATTTTTTGTGTTTTGGGGATATCCATAACGTTCACCATTCAAAATATCCTTGTGACCTTCACAAAACCTACAGTGCCGCTCGAACACGTGTACATATGACTAGATTCCTCAATATAAACCTCAGTGAGAGTACGAAAAGATTTGCTAGCCCTTTTTACACCACATGAGAACATGCCCAGTTCAAGTGATGCCAAAGGGTGAATAACGATATGAACGGATCGAACTCTCAGGGGTTATTCATGTTCGCCCATTGGTCAATCATGTAGAAAATAGGAAGACAAAGATCAGAATCGAAGACAAGGAACTTGAGAAGGTAGATCACTACATCTACCTAGGACAACGAATGTTCATTGGACCTTCAAAAGAAGAAATCAAGCAAATCTAAGATGGCCAACCTTTTGCAGAGCAAGCACAACCTTCAAAACCAAGACGATCCTATTGATCCTAGAAAGAATGGAATACCACCAATGCAGCCTCCACTTATGGAGCTGAAACATGGAACCTAACCAAGAGACAGACCCGTAAACTGAGAATCATGCAACGTGCATATGAAATACTTATGTTCAACCTCACATGGAGAGAACACAAGACAACACAATATGACAGGAGTCTGAGACATCAGAGACTCCATTAAAAACTCAAATGGCAATTGGCTGACAACCGATGGACATCATAACCATGATAAAGATCCCCAGAGTTCACATGCACAACTGGGGCTGGCAGAGTAGTAAATGGAGAGACGAGCTAGACAAATTCAGAAAGTACGACGCCCACGATAGCGAAGTATGACGAATCTTGGGGAAGGTCTTTGTCCAACATCGGACGTTAAGAGACTGATGATGATGATGATTGGTCAACATATATCACGTGGTTAACGCATCTGCGCTGTGGTTTGACTCTCATAAACCAGGTCTCTTTATTCAATAGCCATACTCATGACGTAGCAAAAGTTTTGTAACGAATTATTTGAGAAACCTGAATGGTCTCATTACTTTCCTTACAGACAACAAAACACCCCAGCCTCCTGGGTGCATAACTTGGTGAAGTGTATGAAAATTCTGGGATTCCCAGTCGTCAGAACCCCACTCTCGATCTGATGTAGTCCTGAGGGAGGCAGATAGCGATACACCTGGCATCGGTTTGGCAGCTGGGGTTGCTGGAAGGTTGTCAAACTGGGCATCAAACCGCTTTAAAGGGGCTCCACTCACTGGTTTTAGAATCAGATTGCTCTCCTAGTCCTGCGATTTTATCCATGGCTTGGAGAGCAGGAGTTGAATTCGTGCCTTTCGCTGGGGCAATAGCGTGATGTGAACATTTTGATCTTGGGTTAACAATTCCATTGTACAGCCTGTTATCCACAACGCTTATCGAGAAATAATACAGTCAATATGAACGACAGAATCAAGGTAACCCCTTAGAAGCAAGGAAGACCCAAGGGACTACCAAAAATGAAATGAGACCAGCCGTGTTATTGAAACAATTAAAAAGACCCTCTCCCTCATTATCCAAGAAAAGTATGACTTGCAGTAGATAAATGAGCTTAGACTGTAACAAATCGGAAAAAAACTTCCTTTTTACAAGTTGTGTCGTACTTCGTAAGAAGAAAACTCCAAACCCTTACTCCTATACGATGGACAGGAAATAATGATCCTGTTTAACATTAAAGTTACGTATTGTTAATGCGTATTTACCCATTGTTCTGAGACTAGCATAACACAAACGAAACTGGTCAGGGATCAGAGAAGAGGAGGAATTAATTAAGGGTGTTATTTCAACCACAGTCAACTGTCAGAGACCCGCTGGCTTGATCAGTTGGTGCAGACCTTGGTTGATAGGCTGCATTCATGGTAATGGGTGTATGTTCAAATCCCACCTATCCTTTATTTTCGGGTTATTGCCGTTGTTTTGCTAACTACCGTGAATAATTCTAGAACTGTCCTTTTTTCCATCGTCGGATACTAATATCCATGACTTGCCTTATTGTAAATTGCAACCCCCAACATCAACAACAATTTTCTGGATGAAACGGATGTCTCATGGATTGAAAGCACAAAAAATTACTTGCAATTAAAAAAAAACAACTCTTTTTTTCGATTTTTTGGACTTATTGCAATCTTGACCGAAAGGTTTTCCCGATCCACCGGAAGTACATCAGATATGTTATGGAATCATGGATGCTTGTTTACCTCCCTCCCAAGAAAGCACAATCCAGGTCGATATAAATATCACGGAAATAGACATGTCAGCAACTTCCGATACCATCAACAGAGAAAAGCTGTTCAAGGTACATACTTTGCTATCAGGGTACGACGGAGTATCAGAAAAGAAAGAATTCCTAAGCAACAGATGGGATCAGCCCTAGGATTCCTGGCGCTATGGGCAAGTAGAACTTTGGCACATTTCAAAGTATACTTTTGAACAACCATAGCCACCAAAGATGGCAAAATGGTCCATTTCATTTATTTATCTATTTATCAATATGTGTGCTCTCGTTTGTGTGTTTGTATCATTCAGCGCTCCTGGTCATATTGTTTTGTCTATAGACAATTGATATCGGTATTCTAATAGATCTTTTAAAAAAAATGTACACTTTTTATCCTTAGAAAAGCTTTCTCCCTTACTTTTGGGAGGCTTTATTTTGAAGGAATTCTTTAAATAACATTTAGATTCTATTCTTGATGTTTCTAGGTGTCTTTCCGTAGATATTTCTTTGTTTCCGTTTAATTTATTCATTTCTCTATTCGGATTTGGAAAGTCCTATTGTTTCAAACCCATGGGAAAGGCCCTCTAGCCTTCTGCACCCAAGAAGATTACCCTTGTTGCCTGTACCAAGGGAACTACACAGCTTCACTCATTTTCTCATCCTGATCCAACTTGGAAATATCATGAGAGAAGTAAGTATTTCTTCAAACACCAGTGAAAATAAACACTTTCCTAATCAAATTACCTATACTGGTGATGCACAAACCTAAAAAAAGTGGCCATCCACTATTCATTGGATTAAAGATCTGAACACCGCAGAGTGCATATGGGTGCATATTGGAGCCAAACTCTGGCTTGCTTGGAAAAAAACCTCCGTAGCCCGTGCGTTTACTAGAGGTTATTAACTAAAAAATTATCTCAAAAAAAAGATCTTGAAATAAAATCACTTTTTTGAAGCAATAGAAAACTTTTTACAATATCTTATAGTTATCTAGAATTATCTAAAAAAATAGATCTTTCCGTCTTAAATTATCTAGAAAAAGTCGAAAATGAGCATAGCTACCCCCGAAATCATGTTTTGTAAGAAACAGAAATCAATTTTTAGATGGTTCACAGTGGTGCACTATTGCAAAACCTTCAAGGTTGTAGTCTCAAAATATGATCAGACACTCCCACAGACGGACCCACGAGCCCTCAAGGGGGAGGAATGTTGACCACTTGGCTGGTTGGTCGGCCATTTGGGAGGCAGGGGCTAAAGCGATTTTGACAAGTCAGAGTTCTGAGAACGATTATTGTTACTTGATCTCAACAAGAAACAAAAGAAAACCTAAGTGTGAAAAGTCATTTGTAAACAACACTGAATAATGAAGTACTTGACCGGCAACTCTCATAATATATTTATGAAAGCTAGAGAAAAATTGTTTGTATTCATAAATTCGGGGATTTGTAGCACAAAGTTTTGGTCGTGGTCTTTCCATTGGGAATTCTATCTATTCGTCTCATCGATAAAAGTTGCAATATTAGCCCCCAATAATCAAAACGATGGCCAATTTGTAGATGACCAAGCGAGATATGAATTGTGGTCAGCGCTGTTTTGAACAGGAACCTGTCAAAAACTGGTTATGGCGATTATGTTTGTGGTTGGCAATTATTTGAAGAAAATTTCAAGTCCCCAACGGAGGGTGAGAAGAAGAAGAAGAAGAAGAAGAAGAAGAAGAAGAAGAAGAAGAAGAAGAAGAAGAAGAAGAAGAAGAAGAAGAAGAAGAAGAAGAAGAAGAAGAAGAAGAAGAAGAAGAAGAAGAAGAAGAAGAAGAAGAAGAAGAAGAAGAAGAAGAAGAAGAAGGAGAAGGAGAAGGAGAAGGAGAAGGAGAAGAAGAAGAAGAAGAAGAAGAAGAAGAAGAAGAAGAAGAAGAAGAAGAAGAAGAAGAAGAAGAAGAAGGAGGAAGAGGAGGAGGAGGAGGAGAAGAAGAAGAAGAAGAAGGAGGAGAAGGAGAAGAAGAAGAAGAAGAAGAAGAAGAAGAAGAGGAAGAAGAAGAAGAAGAAGAAGAAGAAGGAGGAGGAGGAGAAGAAGAAGAAGAAGAAGAAGAAGAAGAAGAAGAAGAAGAAGAAGAAGAAGAAGAAGAAGAAGAAGAAATAACAGGGGAAAACGTTGATGGAAAACGAATGAAATAGTTCTAGTTACCATTATTGCAATTGCCATTTCTCAATAGAAGACGAAAGACTTTGGCAGAAAATCAAAATCTGATTTGGCGAGGAACTATTGGGCTGGCTACCACAGGGTCAAACGCCACACCTACATCTATTCCGATCGAAGATGATTACTGCTACTTTTACATTTCATATATATATTACATGAATTCGTGTATATGTAAGAGTTGTCGGTTTGGCTTAGTCGATAAGAGATTCACCTAATGATCATCTGGTCGTAATTGCAAATCATAGCAAGGAAATAGAAATTCTAAAAAAGGGTTTGGTATATGCAACAGGACGGTAAAACTGTTTACTCTCCTAAATCAGGTGAGGATTCATCTTTTTATGGTGAAAAAAAGGGGGGGGACTCCGTCTTCCAACATTGACTGAACTTAAACGGTATCCGGAATCGGAGTTATGAGAAGAAAAGGTTTAGATTGATTCGTAAGTTTAGGGTTGTAAGGAGGAAGAAGAAAGATGGGAGAAGATGAGCAGGAAAAATTACAAAGAAAGAAAAATTGAAAGGAGGAAATGAGAAGAAACAGAATATTAAGAATTTGAAGAACAAAGTGATAACTAAAGATACAAGGAAAAAGCGACAACAGCCCGAGCAAAGATATACGAAGAATAAAAAACTAGAACCGC
This sequence comes from Thysanoteuthis rhombus, assembly GCA_963457665.1. NCBI lineage: Eukaryota > Metazoa > Mollusca > Cephalopoda > Oegopsida > Thysanoteuthidae > Thysanoteuthis > Thysanoteuthis major. The sequence goes on along the minus strand of OY735226.1, from coordinate 41,304,608 downwards.
AAGTTCAATGATACGTCCACCATCAATATCTGTGATTTCCGATTTCAAAGAAATTCTAAACGAAGTAACGTTAGAAATGGTAGCAGTAGCAGGGAGAGGAAGGGGAAATTGAAGACGGTTCACCAGAAAATCTGTTCACGAAAAGAAATTAGTTATGCAACGTGCACATGAAAGGATAATGCTCAATCTCACATGGGGAGACCACAAGACAGAACAATACGTTAAGGAGAAGACAGGAGCCAGGGATATCATAGAATCCATTAGATAAACTCAAATGCCAATGGACTGACCATGCTGTAAGAATGGCAGACAACCGATGGACAATGCGACTCACAACAAGGATCCCAAGAGATCATATGTGAAACCGAGACCTGCAGAATATCAGATGGTGAGACAAGCTTGACAAATTCAGAAAGTATTGGCTCCACGATGCCTCCGAGAAGTGTGTTGCATTATTGGGAAGGTCTATGTCCAACGATAGATGATGAAAGACTGATGATGATGATGATAAAGTGTACATTTACAAATGCTTGATCAGAATGGATGTTCCTTCGATGACGTCAAACATTTGAGTGGAACCGACCGACCGATTGGGAAGCATTTAGTAGAGATGCGTGGAAACACCTGAAGAAGTGAAAAAGACGAAAAGAAGAAGGAAAACAGAAGAAAGGGAGCAATGTAGGGAAAAATGGGAGGGGAAAAGCAAGAAGAAAGAACACAGGAGATACAAAGCAAAAAAAAGAAAAAAAGAAAAGCAAACAGAAAGGGGAGACAAAGGGAAGAAGAAGAAAAGAAAAAGAAATGACCTGGAAATTTAATTGAAAACTCTTGGGGATATTATGTGGACATATAGGCACGATGCCAGGGATATACAATTCCTCGGTCAGCCTCAAAATTTGACCAATTCTTTTGAAATCCTTTTCGCAACCTTCCCCGACATATCACTGAAATTCACAGAGAACCTCGGGAGATATTGTGAACACGAACAAGCAGACGGATAGAAAACACGATCGAATACATATAATAACAATAAAATCATCTGGTAAACCATAGGAAGAAAAATACGGTCAGAACCACAAATATAAAGCTAAGATTATAAAAATGGTAGTCTAGATTAAGAGCCATCAAGAAAATGGCCTGGTTAGTCACCCGATATGAATTGTCACATAATCAAAGTTTCCTTGAAGTATGCCGAGTTAGGGGTGATCAATTATTTATTCAAAAGGAAGTGATCGATGAACAAGTTATTTATCTAGCCTTTGGTTGGATGGTAATCGATAAAAAAGGTCCAAATTTTCAACAACAAAATCAAAACAAAACTAAGCGTGAATGCTGCTGGACACAAACCATTGCACCAGATTAGCATAAATATGCCTAGTAAATTGAACCCCCACTAAAAATACATATTTTGGAGTTGATTTTTAATTTCGATTTTCCTCCATGGGTACAGCCTGAGCATGTGATAGACAGATAAATAGACCATTTAATATTCGTACGTCACGTAAATGAATCACCGTGGTCTACATGTTACCAGAATAAATCATCAAAATAATATCTGAAAAATGATCTGAAAAAAATCTTTTATCTAAGACTATCTTAAAAAAAAAACACACAGGATTTGACCATTGCTGGTCCAAAAATGAACAAATAGAGACCAAAAAAAAATACTTGTTTGAACAACAACAACAACAACAACAATAGCAACAACAGAAACAACAACAACAACAAAAACAACAACAACAACAAAAACAACAACAACAACAACAACAACAAAAACAACAACAACAACAACAAAAACAACAACAACAACAACAAAAACAACAACAACAACAACAACAAAAACAACAACAACAACAACAAAAACAACAACAACAATAACAACAAAAACAACAACGACAACAACAACAAAAACAACAACGACAACAACAACAACAACAACAACAACAACAACAACAAAATATAGATGGTGCCTCGTGATGTGCTATTGCATATATTCAAAGTTATGGCTCCCAAAATGTGACTCTGGGAACCCAGAGACACAGTTAACACACACTTGCAAAGAGTGGATAATGTGCTGCCCACCTGACTGGTTCGTTGAGCAATTTGGGGGGGAGGTCTGTAGTGATTTGATAGACGGATAGCCTGCCAGACTGCCAGCCAGCTCAACTTGAAAACTGTAGAAACATATGTAGACAGTTCTGGTCGGAGATTTCTAAAAACAATAAACAAGGTCACAATACACAACAAGCACTGTGTATTTCAGAGATTAAAAGGGATAATAAGACGAAGCGCCAACTGAATCCTTGGAAAGCAAGTTTGTGTTGTCACAAAAAAGCAAAACGAAAAAGATGAGGACATTAATCCGCTCAGAGGAAGTGAAACCTTGAAAAAAGACAAAGCCATTTTATCAAAATCCTCTTTTCTGATATATTAAGGAAAGGGAATAGCCTTTGGCAAATTATCCGAAAGCTAGCGAATTTTAGCAGAAATTCATATAACGAGGTGTCTAAGAAATGATTCGAGACGTTTTCAAGAAGTTAATTTTAACATTCTTATACACCTTCAAAATTGACAGGATTTAGACCAAAGATGAGGTGAATACAAAACCCAAGAAAAATATCGAAACAAAATTTGATATTGGAAAGTTATATAGAAAAATAGAAATCTTTGGTCAAAATTCTGTCAATTTTGAAGGATGTTGAAATGAGCTTTTTGAAATGTATCCGATAAATATTGCGCCCCTTGGAGATTTTATCTTGAATTGGTTTAGTCTGACGCATAACTAAAATAGTTGGATACCCAGAAAGGATGATTCATCACACTTGCAATAGTTCAACAAAACTAGCTTCTCAGCAATTACCCAGCAATTGTTACCTTCAACAATATGCTCTAAATTTCGATGGAAGGTCATAAGGGTAAAGTCATCGGAATCGAACTCTCTATACTATCAATTATCAGAGAGCCTACGTTGCAATCTATCATTCGACGGCTGATATTCTTACAAATATTTACTAAGCTCAGCTTTGTCTGGCACAAGGCCACAGTAGTAAGGTACCCAACACGTCTTGAACTCACAACAGTAGTAATGGCATACTCACTTACATTTTTCCATAGCAAAGTATCTAATTAGTCTATTGTCGTGGATATTCAACTTGGCCTTCTGAGGAAATTGTCCAAGTCTGTAATTGATAGTATAGTGAAGTATTCACTGTTAACGCTGGATTGTTGGTACATTAATGACCGTAAGTTTATTCTCTGCTATACAGACACACGATACAGAAACATTTGTTTAACAAAGAATGAAATTGAGAAGGTTTCCATGTGGAAAATTATTGAGAATATTTATAACCGTAGTATTTTACGTTCAAATGTTCCCTTTGACACCGTTTTTTGTTGTTGATTTGAACCACCGGAAGAAGTGACCGATAGGAGAGACTATCTTTCCTATATCAATCTTTGACTACATTACATTTTACACCTGAAGAGGGTCGTAGAAATCGACCAAAACGTTGTGACTGCATCGAAGAAAAGAAGAGTTGAAATTTGTTTAGTTTGGCAAAACGCCATCATGTTCGGACATCAAGTAGGCATCGTATTCAAAACGATGGAGACGCATTATAAGGTTACCTTATTGACCAGGTCACGACAGGCAGTAGGCTTTACTAGGTTTTACATAAAACAACAATTGTGGAGAGCACAATGGGGATCGAACCCACAAAATCAGTGATTGGTCTGCGATACTTGAGTTTAATTCAATGAAACGCAAAGTTATAACTGTGGGTTCACTCGATAAGGATCAATCTTAAGGTTTGAGTAACTAGCTTGCAAATTATTGTTCTACGACAAGCGGTCCATTTTTACTCCAGCCCAATCCAACCCAGAACTACTGAACCAGGTCCCTCTGGGAGGATCAAATTCAGGACACAAGTGAATGGTCTGTTGAGTCAAGCCTGCTGAATATACACGACAATAGTGGCTAATTTTCGAAAGCTTATTCTAGTCTGGCGCAGAGATTAAATTCTTGATTAGATTTGAAAACGTGGAAAAAAGAATTTGATAAAGAATTCGAAAGGACAAGGGAAAAAAAGCAAAAGGAGGAAACTCGGAGATAGAGAAGAAGGAAATGACAAACGAAAAGAAATG
>OY735226.1:41275465-41295465 GCA_963457665.1 Thysanoteuthis rhombus | reverse complement strand
AAGCTTGCGTGACGAAGTAAACAAGTTAAGTAAGTACTGTCTCTGCGACACGCATGATAGAGATGTCAGGTGAATTTGCCCAACAATAAAAGCTAAAAGGCTGATGATGATCACCCTCATCTTGTTTTTCTCATTTCTGACCCGGAGTAGTTCAGTGATAGCGACAGCAGAAATCTGCTATAGATCAAATGTCCTCAACTGACAGATCAGCCATTTTCAAAATCAAGACGTTTGTTGATTGACGAGGGACAATTTCACATTCTTTCTTTGGCATCATTAAGACACATCGGAAAGGAATGGACGCTTGAATGAGGTTAGCACATGATTCAATAACTCCAACCAAATTGATAAATAGATAGGACACTTTAAACCATGCAAACTAAAATCGTATGAGCAGAGCCACAGAACTAAAATGACTGAAAATTCCGTCATCTGCTGTAAACGGATTTTAGACTCTTTGAGCTCTTATGGAACGTATCAGCAATCAGATAAATGGCAGTCGGGCGCATGACAATGAAATCCCAGACGTCCTGTTGCTTCTTTTTCTTCCGGTTTACTGAGTTCCAAAATTAGACGACTGTAGTTGATACACTTCCATAGAATGGTTGTATCATATATACTGCCACTTCCTTTTCCAAGATGAAGTTATGAATCTTTTTCTTCGAGCGTATGTGCCTGGAATGTTTCTAGATAAGACTTTTTTTCGGCCTGCGTGGCAGCAATGATATCTGACCACTTTAGGCTAATTAATACTGACGGGAATACAGATAAAGTGGTCTTGTGTATATTTGAGTGTCAGACAAGCCCTCCAGTGTGTTTATGTGTGTGTGTGTTTGTGTGTGTATGGGAGAGAGAGAGGAGAGAGAAAGATAGAGAGAAAGAGAGAGAGAAAGAGAGAGAGAAAGAGTGAGAAAGAGAGAGAGAGAGAGAGAGATGTGGTGATCTTAAATCCACAGAAGAAAAAGACATTCTAGTAGGCGCAAACAATCACATGCAGACACGAGAAGGTCGCCCCTCAATCTATTCCTTACAACTACACCTTTCTTGTCCCAACATGATTTTCTTGGATGACACGATTAATAAATAAAACACGTATTTTTCTAAACATCGTGTTCGCATTTTGTCATTTCAGCAAAGGTCAAAGAAAAGGTTTACAGCATTTTTATTTACAATTTTCTTGGCAATATCTCTCCCACTGAAGGTTAACATTTGAAGATTTGGGGTCAAACGCGATGCATCTTACACAAACGAAATATTCCACTGCGTTTCCGACCAAAAATACTCTACAGTACCCCAAAGCATTCGACTCACACGAACAACTCAACTCTATAAGAAGTATTATCGGCAAGGATTGCCAGATATCTTTTGTGACCAAAATTATATGGTCTTGGAACAAAATTAGATAGGTCCAGAGCCTAAATAATCAAATAACTCCAAATCCATCATCAGACGAACTTTGTATCGACTTGGGGCCAAATTGAACGGCTTCAAAACGAAAACTATTACATAAATTACGATCAATAATTGCACCAAATTTCTATGAGATAAAATTGAGTAGTTTTACAACCAAAATAATCAAATGACTTAAAATCCAACCACAGATCCAATGTGTATTGTCTTGGAACCAAATTGGGCAGCTTCTTTACCAAAATAAATGACTCAAAATCCATCATCTCATTGCAAGAAAAATTAATTAGAATACATATTTTTTTTATATCTATCTAAGTATCATCATCATCTGACAACTTTATTTACATCTATTTCGTCACGCTATCTTATATTTTGCCGGCCACAGTTTCGCATATGATCTCTGGAGATACACGTTGTCAGTTGTAGTGTTCAACGGGTGTTTATCATTCTTGCAATGTGACCCTCCGTTCATGGAGATTTGTTATCTTCTGAAAAATTTCCTTTAATACCATTTTCTTATTTTGGGGGCCATATAGTTTCGTTCCATATGAAATCTGCCCAATTTTGGCATTGAAAAATACAAGATGGTAACCCCATTGCATAATACCTCAAGATTTTGACACACTGAAACAACTCAACTCTGCAAGACATGCTATCGACAGAACACAATACATTTCATTCATCTGACGTGATAAAGTGGTGACCGAACATTGTCTACACCACTCATAATATTGATTATATATATATATATATATATATATATATATATATATATATATATATATATATATATATATATATATAATTGAAATAAATAGCTTGCGATTTTCTTATACTTCTGAGAATTGCTTTTATCCCACGCAGTTTTTCAGATTGATTTAAAAGCTTTCATTTGAAAATTCACGCAGATTCATATCTTGCGTATCGCAGTCCTATTGTTTGTATAACAATACATGATAATCGAGATGGCATCGATTTGAGTTTTAAAAACGGTCAATTAAAATGTAACCAAAACAATAAATAGGTTTCCCCAGTTTTCGAGTTGGTCTGGCTGAGCATGTATGTATGTATGTATTTATGTAGCCAGTTAGCCAGTCAGTCAGTCAAATCGCTTTGAATACACTTATTCTCATGAGACCACCGTAGTTAAGCAATGATGAGCCTGGTCACAACTCGGATTGGTGACCGCCTCTTAACACAAGGTACAGTATACAGCAACAAGATTGTTCTGCGACTGTTTCAGTCTATGCCCTGTCGTTGATTAAGAGAATATCAAGTCAAGCTGGCACCAAACTGTGTAACCAGTCCTCCCACACACGCTGCTACATGGAGAGTACACGACGGTATGCTCCCCGGGGGTGCTGCCATATTTGTATCCGAGAGGCAGCGATCATCACGTATGTATAACTGTGTCGCATGGACGTTTGTGACGCCAATGGTGCTAAAAAACTGAAAATTCAAACATTTACTCGTTTTTATTTTTGTGAAAATTCACCTAAAATTGATTCTCAGTGCATGTGTGTGAGTGTGTGTGTGTGGGGGGGGTAAATTTCGGATGTAAGTTTATGCTAAATTGGTCCCTCATTTTGTTTCCGACATTGATCTTGTGTTTTGAAATCCCAGATTTTTTTCAGTGATCAGTAAGAGGTGAGCGAAATAATAACCATCGATCATTCCTTTTCTTTTTTTTTCAATTGATCACCCCCAAAAAGATATGTTGCCAAAAGACGGTCTCTACTGAGTGACTAACCGGACGCATTTTTTTCTTTTCCACATTTTGCGCACAAATAATCACAAATGTCTGCATTTGCAATATCATGAGCTCACCGCCGGTGTATGTAAGCAAAAATAGAAAGTGTTTGTCTCAAAAAAATACTCATTAGAAGGCCCTTCCTTCTATTTTGATAGACAATGGGACAGCACTGAAGTGGCCTCTCCAGGGTGCAAGCCTGGGCAAATACCATGGGGTGGGTGTGGAGTTCCATGGATGTTTCGTCGATAAAATCACTCTCTCGGCTCCACTGATGTAGTCCTGAGGAAAGTGGAGTGCGATATGTCAGACATCTACTAAGCTGGAGGAGTTGCTGGCCTTGAAAGGGTACTTTACTCCCCGGTATGGAATCAGAGCAGTCTTTTTCCTAGACTGGTTGCCTTCTCAATGCTGAACAGCCCAATTTACTTTGCTATTTGCCTACAGCTGGGGGAAAACACTATAAAAAGTACACAAAAGCTTCAAATAGAGAGCACAGAATGAGGATCGAAATCAACACTGTGTTAAGAGTTGGACCGTTTAACTGATCACCGCATAAGTGTAAGTAGCTCTAGAGATAGAGATAGATGATAATCACGGTGATGTAGTATATGAGTTGGAGGGGTCCGTAATATGAATGATCGAGCATCAGTTTGGAAATGCATGTTCTGTAACCTCAGTTGTCATAGTGAATGATCTTAAATGTCAGATAGCTTTGAATAGTACAAGTAAAATGAACCATACTTCAATTGGTAGAAGTCTAGGTGATTATGTATGACTACCCTAATATTTGATATTCATGAGAGAAGAGTCAAGTATGGTTAGTGTAAGTTCAGTTTGTAACGTTAATCATATGTCAGTGGGCAGTGGGGGTGAGGAAGTGTTGTTCTACTGGGAGTAAGTTGGGATGAATGGGTGATTTGATTCTATGCCTATAGTCATTAGGTCCGATGTTGAATTGCCACTCCGATTTACCTGTATACTGTAGTCTGTATTTAGTATATTCTAGGATGTAGATGACATTTTTGCTTCTGCAGTTGTAATTATGGCAGGTGTAGAAAGACTAAGAGGTGGTAGAGCTGATGAATGTTTCAGTGTGCTTAAGATGGTTGCAGCATACACCATTTCTGTCGTTGCAGAATTTGACATTTTTAGGGATGGTATTATATGAGACTTTGTCATTCATTATGGTTTTACTGCCAATCATACCATCAATGTCTTTTAGTCCGTGGTTGACAATGGCGCATGGTTTTTGGAATATTCCTTCGAATTCTGTTTCAAAGGTAAGTAGATTCTATCTTATGTTAATTATTTGTGACAGTGGTAGGAGTATGTTGTGGAAGGTGGTTAGGAATGGTATGCGATCGGGTTTGTTTTCGTTTGAGAGTGTGGGGTTTTTTTTCTGGGTATTGTCTTTTTTATTTGATTATTTATATTTTCTTGTGAAATATCTTCGTTGGTGGAGTTTTGTAGTAAGTCAGAGTTATTTTTGTCCACTTCACTATCTGTAGAGCAAATTCTCCTAATCCAAGGTGCTTGTGAAAATAATAATTTTTTTTTAGGAATTTGGGATGGATCAATTTAAAGTGAACAAAGTTGTCGGTACTGTATGCTCAGTATAGAGGGTTGTCTTGACGTATCTATTGTTATCTATGTATCTATGTATCTATGTATATGCAGGTGTCAGTGAATTTTGCATACTCGAATTTGAAAGAGTTTTGTGTAGAGTTTATATGCCTATTGAATTTCTCTAGTTTAGCTTCAGATCCTGTGTATATAGAGATAATATTTCATATGGACAGCTGTTTCGTTGTATTACAATTCTTCAGTGCAGTTATATTTGATTCTGTTTAGGTCAGATGATAGAGATCATTTCAAACAGAGTTTCATAGAAATATAACGCATTTGTTTTTCTCATTTTATGAGATTAGAAATGTGTGAATTCGTCGTTATCCGCTTGGAAATAATTGCAAATTATCACTGTTCTGGTAACAAAGGTGATAGGGGAATAATTTTCATCTTCTATACATTTGGTGCATTAACAATCAGAAAATGATACTTTTTTTGTAGTAACGAAAGAGTTTTTTTTTAAAATTTTGTGCCTTCTTATCGCAGCACTTTGTATACCCACGTATAATTTTATGATCAAATAATCTCTCTTATATGTTTTAACAAGCATATACAAGTATTTACGCATCCAAAATGGATAGTGGTTGAATAAGACATCAAAAAGGCAAGAACATTTTGTTCCCTACAGAAGAAAAACTCTCAAAGAAAATAAAATGAAATAACCATTCAACCATACTTACAAAAAAAACCTGGTGCAAAGAAAGCCATTTTGATTTTTTTTGACCGCTGTTTCCTTTTCGAAACCGTCAAACACAAGTATCAGCATAAGTCGACATAGGTTTCTTCAGTTTTTGAGTCAGTTTGGTGAGTTTATATAACACGTAAGATAATAATATATTTAGGGTAGGGCAATTAGGAATTTAGTTGCGAAAAGCAAAAAGTATTCCATGGCTCAAAACAGCTTTGCGTTGAAGCTTAACTGATTAATTCTCATTCATACAATTCTATTAATTTGTAAATGCAACAATACTATTAATTACTAATTTGACTGAAGATCAATAATTTAATTATACGTATGCGATAGCACATGAGATTCGGTTCTTTCTTGTCATTTAATATATAATTAGATTATTTCTTATTGCAAGGGGGAAATAATTTCTTCTGAGCTGACAATTTGGAGCATGGGGCAGAAGAGCCCAAGGACTACAATTTTAACTACTACGCTATTCCAGAAAAGCGAGCGTTATGGCCATTTTCCAATATGCATACCAGTTCTTGTTCGATTGCTGCAGATGAGCAAGGTCGACTAGGTCAGTACTTAGGTAGATGACCGTTTGGGAGCGCCAGTTGGGTAAGCAGGCGGGAGTCAGGTAGAGAACCTCCTGTGACTATTCCCGTTAATCATCCTCAGAAGGAGATCGGTCTCTACACTACGCTTAATAACGCGAGCCAAAATCTTCTATCCTACCCCTGAACCCTCCTCTCACTACCAGAGATGTGAAATATATAAAAAGTGAAGTTGGCTTAATTTCTCTAAGTACTTCATTTTCAAACAGCTTTGATCAACAAAAATTGTGGGGAAGTAATTTTCCTAAGTAGCTTTCAGTAATTTTGATGGCAATTAACTAAAATAAATCGTTGAAGACATTTACTGTTCATTTCTCAATCGTGATAAAACCTATATTCTCAGATATGCAATCGATTATCGATTTCTTTATTAACTCGATTCTAGATTTTTCCACTAAATGCTTTCGTGTTGTCTCGCAGAGTAAAGTTCTCACATTATTAATTACCGCTACCCACAACAGATCGGTTGGGCGTCGACTATTATCGGGTTCTGACAGTTATATGTATCTATCTGGACTTCGCCTAGCCCTCACTGTTCATTGTAGAAACTTTAAAATCTTGCACACACACATACAAACACAAACACACACACATATACACACACACAAACACACACATATTTCTCTCAATGAGAAGAGGCGAAATTTTTCGTTCACTGAAAATTCTCCTCGAAAATAGATTTTTTGTGAGGGGTTCAACGTTCAATGTAAGTTCATGCTAAATTGGTTACTACTTTGAGCCAACTTGTTTCAGGCCTTTTTAGGCGAGATGAGTAATATCAATTGATCACTTCTTTTCCCGGCATATATAGGTAATGGCGATATATATCGGGAGCTTGTTTCTGCGTATTCGTAGGAAAGACACAGTGTTCCTTAGTTTACAAAAGGATCATTAGAGGTGAATAACATTAATTCAATAAGAGAGAGCACATAATAATTAGAACTTTTATTATATGGGTCAGTACAGCTCAGCCTGTTGTTACAATGCGGTTAATTTTTTTCTTTCAAGTGCAACAACAGACAAAATTGTGGTGACCCATATAATAATAATAATAATAATAATAATAATAATAATAATAATAATAATAATAATAATAATAATAATATATGCAAGCGTGTGTGTGGTTGTAGTAATTAGTACAAAGAAAAAGTTAAAGTTAGAGAAGAAGATGTGTTACATCATCATAATTTTTTCGAGACGTAACACAACTCCTCAATCTTTCACTTCCACCTCGTAAGATTACTATCACAATTTTGGCAGAATGCCTTGTATCCACACAATATATATATATATATATATATAGAGAGAGAGAGAGAGAGTAAGATAATGAGAGAGATGGATAGAGAGGCCAGGAAGGAGAGAGGAAAGCAAAAAAAAAAAAAGAAAAAAGGAAGAATAATCGGGAGACGGGACGGAAAACAAAAGCAACGCCTTCCCTTCATCGACGTTTCCTGGAATTTCAATAACGCAGCTTGCAAACGTGTCATTCACAGAAGTATTGGAGCCCTTGATTGCCGCGTTGGCCTGACAGCCGTTCCGAAACGCAAACGTATCCCCGTCTTGATACGGACCTTTGTCTCGAAGGACGAAGAAGAATGTCGCACTGTTTGTGTTGGCCAAGGAAATTGGCATCAACGTTCTGATTCGTTGTTGGTTGGCCAGTCAAATTGCTTTTTGTCCAAGAAACATCTTTGTTATATCCCTTCTTGCCCCTGGCTAGCAACAGAGGCACCTGGGGTAGCAATAACAGCAATATGTTGTTTCTTGAAAATTGATGAATCTATTGATATAGAGAATATCTATCTATATTTCCCCGTGTGATTTGGAATTGGACGTAATAGTACCTTTACTATGGGGTCTTTTTTGTTAGTTGCCAAAACTCTCTCCCCCCTCTCTCTCCCCCACTATACACCCCAACACACACACACACGCACGCATATATAAATATATATATATATATATATATATATATATATATATATATATATATATGTCTTCATAAGTGGAATGACATTTCCGACGATGTGTAATTCATATGATTTAACAACTTGGAAAAACTAATAATTTCCATATTAGAAATCCGAATAGTCAAAGCTAAATATTCGGAATATCCAAGAAAGAACATCAAATAACGCCACCAGAATTTGATGACGTTGCATGGTCACAATGACGACGATGGACATCATAAGTTTCAAAAATATCGTTTGAAACTGATTTGATGACGTTGTCAGTCAGCAAAACATGTAATCAGAAATGATTATATGAAAATTATTGTTTTTTCCCAAACTGCAAAATCATATTCATTTATTTTCATTCATTCATTTCGGTAAAAAAACTAACATGCTGACGATAAGGCCCGGTGCCAGACAGGTAATTTCATTTTCTGCTGATATATCACCCATTCTTTTCAACTTATAGACTGATTGCTACCTGATTCAGAGCAAATCGAGGACTTATACAGCTACTTCCGATGCATTGTGACTATTTTCTCCATCTTACTTAGTTTTTGATAGCAGTGGATCAGCAGAGGTATACACCTCCTAAGTGTATTTAGTTACGATTATAGCTATACTCTTCTAAAATCTAATTTGTGGAAAGTAATTCATGCAGGTTTCCATTCTGAATGTAAGCATCCAAAGGCTTTATCTCTCTCTTGCTAATGAACACGAGAAGAGATATGATTTTTTTGATCACTTGATGTATACATACTAATGATAACAAAGTTTGAAGTATCAATGTCTTTTCATGCATACTTATACGCACTCACAACGTCACTTATACTCACATACACCCATGTACATCCCAAGCAGGCTATGGGTATGAATGGACACTCCCTAATCACACCTCCTTGCTGACAGCCACCGGGGCCTCAGACTTGAAGACTTCACAGATAAGAGCAAACCTACTTGTCATCCAACTGACATCATCAACTCCACGCCTCCCGGTATCCAATTTCACCGTTTTGTATTTTCGTTTCATTCACTTTAAGAAAGATTGTCTAAAACGGAACATGTTACAAGAATAAAGGACTACATTAAGAACTTGGTTTCCACAGGGGATCTCTCTATTATTTTATGTCAGATAACTCCCCTAACCAATCTTACATAAAGCATATCTCTACATACGTACATAGATATTGCATCTCATACACAGTCATTTTTCATCCTTTTAACAGAGGGATAATTTTGATTGTGAAAATATGATCGAAAAAAAAAAGAAATATCTTGCGTTGGGGGTGATCATTTCAAAAATTTAGAAAAAAAGACTAATCAATAAATAGGTTGATTAGCTTGTCTTTTGTTGGATTACAAAAAAGTAGCTATAAAAAACAAAAACATGTGTGATCGCCACTGGACACAAAGGGACCGATTCAGCATAAACTTACATTGTAAGTTCCATTCCCTAAAAACATTTTGAGGAGCAGGAGCAGGTTTTTTTGTAGACACAAGGAATATATGTTTCAATTTTCAGTCCTCTAGCTCCATTGCCATGGCTCGTACGCGTAAATCATGGATAGTCGGATAGATAGCCAACCGAGCCGAATCACTTATAAACTGAAGAAACCTATTTATTAACGTAGACAGTTTTGCTTGATGGTTTGTAATAACTGAATGAGCCCGAGCGTATGTATATGATACATTTTCATTGATATCTTTGACTTGTTAAATTTAGTTGAGTCAGTGAGACAGCTTATTAGCAGTCAGTTGGTCGTGAATTGAAATCACGGTAAGGGGTGTGAATTTTTCAAATGGGTTTACACACCTCATTTTGATGAAGATGTGCTCATTAAATAATTATGCTCCACCTCAGATAGAGAGACGACAAAACAGCATAATACATCCGGGAGAAGACAGAGGTCTGAGACATCATAAAATTCATTAAGTAAACTGAAATGGCAATGGGCAGGCCATTTCGTAAGAATGGCAGACAACCGATTGACTCACAATATGGATCCCCGGAGATCACATGTGTAATCGAGTCCGACAGAGTATTAGATGGAGAAACGAGCAAGACAAATTTAGAAAAAACTGGCTCCACGACGCCCACAATAGGGAAGTGTGGCAAATCTTGGGGAAGGTCTATATAAAACGACGGACGTTGAGAGACTGATGAGGATGTACTTGCTACGGTAGAAAAATGAAGTCAAATCCAGTTTTGGAGTTGGACAATAATGATTTGATATTTAAAGTGGGAAGAAAGAGGAGAATGAATTCTTGTTTTCAAATCGAAATAGCTGTCGACTCAATAAGAAGGAGGCTAAATAGGGAGACGGATCCTGTTATAAATCGTAGTTGGCGCTGGAAGCAGACCGAAGATCATAAATTATCATCAAAGAAAGTGAACTTATCTCGCTAATCTGTTGTCAGATGTAAATAACTCGTATGTTTGTTCTTTGATGCAGAGAAAGGGTGTGTCTAAGTGGGTGTGTTTATGTATACATTTGTATAGGAAAACAGTTCCAGTCAGCCACCCACCCGCTTGTACCATAACCAGAGGCGGTTACTGAGCAAGTACCAACCCGCGCTAGCTGATTCAGCTTACATCGATCGCATCTAATCATTACATGGAAAATCAAAGGAGACATTCTTTGATCGTTTGCAATGGTACATCCGAAGGCAGAAGGATTTCTCTCTTTAGACTGTGTATCGACACGCAGAGGAAGAGAACTAATTGAATTTCCTTTTCGAACCAAACTTTTTTTTTATCGGTCGTGTTGACACGTAATGTAAAAACTCAAAAATTTTGAAAACGTTTCAGCGCATCCGTAGATTCTACGGTTGAAATTTCAGTTCAAAATCTCAATGCAATGAAAAGTTATTCTAAAGCTTCGTTGTGCGTATTTTTTCTTCTGAATACACTGCAGTATATACATCAACCTCATGCTCGTTAAGGCTCGACTCCGAAGTCCTTCGGTCTTTGCAATTTGCGGAAATTGACGATAAGAACCCGGTCAACACTATAGCCACTTCACCTGCTAGAATAGGTTTGTAGGAAAAAATCATCATGACATGTAGATTTATATCTTTGTCGAGTAGTAGAAGGCTAAGAGGGTCTGCAAAATCTTTTGCCTGGTGATAGATAAATAACTATCGGCTGTGCTTAGCAACAGTTACTGAGAACGAATTGAAAACGAATAGCTTAACGAGTGTAGTTATCATTTGAAGTGTTCCCGTCTGATTTTCGAGAATTGAAAGCAAAAAATAAAAGCTCGGAATTTTTCAGCACAGTTTCTGGATGCTAGATACATTTAAACATTCAAGATTTTCGCTTTTGTTCATCTATTTTTCTATTTATGTACTATCTATCTATCTATCTATCTATCTATCTATCTATCTATCTATCTCCGGCAATATCTTTCTATCAAACTGTGGCTTTTCATGTCTATCATTGATTATATGTATCCCTCTATCTATAGCTGTTCATATCTATATCTATATCTATATCTATATCTCTCTCTCTCTCTCTCTCTCTATATATATATATATATATATATATATATATATATATATATCACTGTTTATATCTATCTATCTATCTATCTATCTGTCTATGCTCACATCTATCTTTTCATCTCCATATCTATCTATCTCCATTCGCATCTATCTACGTCTGTTCATTTTTACCTATCACTTTCACTATCTGTTGATATTTATCGATCTAATCAAACTTGCTTATGTTTGTCATACACACACACACACTTATATATATATATATATATATATATATATATATATATATATATATATATATATATATATATATATATATATATATATATATATATATATATATAATTACAAATTGCATTCTATTATATATGATATAGGTCGCAGGCTCGATTCCTGCGGCTGTCCCATTCTCATTAATTGTTTATTCTATTCACTTTGTCTAGTTTGAGAGATACATTAATCGTGTAACGACGCGAGATCATTTCAAATAAAAGTTTCTATATAATGTAAGGCAATTCATAATCGTTCAGTTAGATCATATATATCCATTTCTTAATACATGCATATATGAATATATATATATATATATGTGTGTGCGTGTGTGTGTGTGTGTGTGTGTGTGTGCGTATGTGTACGTGTGTCTGGAAGAGCGCGTTCATTCCCGTGAAAAACTTAGTGACATTGGCATGTTGAATCCGTTTTATGGGAACCAGATACCTTGCCCCGGGGTTTGGTTCTGTCCATTTTCTAACCTCTGGTCAAGGTGGTGGGTGAGAAATATATCTATGTCTTGCAGCGCAGAGCAAATGAAGAATGAAACCATAACCACACAAGGCAGCAGAAATAGATTGAAAAAATGTATTTAATGTTTTTTTCCTCATCATCCGAATCATCGGCAATTTTTCAGTAGAACCAGTAAAACCTTCAAGAATAGGGAAATCCCATTAATCCTCAAGAGAGGTCACACAATCAATGTATCCCTTTGATGTGCATCTGTTGAGCTGAAACATAGAATCTAACCAAGATATTGACCCTCAAATTGAAGACCATGAAACGTATATAGAAGAAGATTATGCTCGAAAAACAGTGGTCATAAATATCATTGAATTCATCAAAAACCTTAATGGCAATTGGCTGGCCATGCTGAAGGAATGTCAGATAACTGCCGGGCATGTCGACTCACAATGTGGATTCCCATAGGTCATATGCTTAAATTTGGCCGATAGAAAAAGAAATCCTGCAAAGAACACGACAAGTTCAGCTCCGCGGCGCTCAGGATAAAGAGGTCTGGCGAATCTTGAGAAAGGTCTATGTCCAACAGCAAACGCTAGAAGGCTGTTGATGATGATTATCAAGCTTCAATGTACTATCAATCAATGCAAATTGTGGAAATCTCTTTTGAAGAAAAAATATTATTTAATTTTTGTTCAAATATCATCTACATCAGAAGAACAGTTGTTGTAAATCATTTTCCAGCTATAAAACATTGGATCAATTGTGGCTGCTGTGAAAATGAGATTTTAGATTTATCTTTCGATTTTGAATTTTATTGTTTGCTATCTACAGATATACTAGAAATACAAAGAATTGCTGAATCAGCAATAAATATTGAATGAGTTGGGCTGTTTGGATGAAATGAGGCCGCAGTCTCTAAAAAAACACTTGTCAGAGGTTTATTTAAGATGAAATCCATCTTTTGGGTCAAGGATCTATGAATTTAGACTATGTTCCATAACAGACGATAACACCCTGCAACTCAATGTTATTTCATGAGTAGTAAGTTTTATTTATTCAAAAAGTGTAGAATATGGCTAATGAGTGTTTTTTATCGGATCGATTATGTCTTAAAGTATGGAAGATGCTAATTATTTCTCTTGAAGTTTGTTTTTAGGATCAGACGAATAATTGTATTGCGTGTATTTGTTATTCAAACTAATTAGAAGTATGCAAATTTGCCTATGTCCAATTAAAAAAAGGTAGATTTCAAATTCTCTCTATCCTGTGTGTCTTGTCTTGCAGGCCAAATGAAATAATCAACATTTTCTATACTCTCTGTCCGAATTTTCTTGATGAGGGAATATCATTTCTTTTTTTCTTGCGAACTTCTGTCTTTGCGTCAGTTCATTTTTTGAACATAACTCTTTGGCCGTTGTATCCCCCGACAGTCTTCAAATTATGGTTTTCCTATACTGTTTAGACATAATGAATCAGAAAATAGCACGAATCACCCCAGAAGAAAAAAATGGCAAAAGCAGTTGCCCCGTGTAATCAATTTTAACAGATTTATTTGAAAACTTGGTCTACTGTTTCCAATTAAGTAATTCATCGGAGTTTCCGTTATTCCAAATTCAAATGAATTCTAACTTCGTACATGATAATCCGGACCTATTGCTGCTTCCTTTTTCACAATAAAATTGAATTAAAAAAAAACAAACTCTGTGAAGTAAGTAAGACGAGGAATGGTGTTTTACACCGATAATGAAGTAGAGCTTTGCATTCAATAGATACCCACGTGTAAATAACAGCTCGCATCAGGTATATAACTTCTAAACAAAAAGCACACCTGTGTATAATCAGGAACACAAAGAAGCGAAAACGATACACCTGATCAGGTCACCGAGACTTCTAAAACTTATCTTCCCCAAGGTGAGACAAGTTATATATATATATATATATATATATATATATATATATATATATATGCAGAAACGTGTATATATGTTTGAAGTGTGGATGTATTAATGTATATATGAGAGATAGAGAGATAAATATAAATAGATACAAATATATGTCCGCCTCTATAAATAATTAGATATAATCATTCCAAATGAAGATATTCAGGAAGACATTTTGAAATATTAAAAACATTTGAATCCTCTTCAATAAATCCCCGAAACCATTCTATTAGAAATGTATCCCCTAACTAGCTGCAAGCAGTAACGCATTATATATTTATGACTGCTGTTACTCCCAAATCAAGGCCCTTCTTGTCTATCTTTACAATTTTTTTTATCTCTGTCTACTTTTCTCTGTTATCATTAAAAAAGTAATGAGACATATGAGTCCTTCCCCGGGGACTGACTGACATGCCGAACAGAAAGCGAGTCCAGTGCAAAACTTGTATTAGAGGGCGAGATTTCAAATCCCTGTTACTCCCTACCATTCCCTGCCACGTGTTATTGAAATATTTCGATGCACAAAAATTATTCATGCCACTTCCTAATATGAGTTCTCAAACATAATCAAACTTCCTTCCATTCCCTGCCACTTGTTAATGAAACTTTCGGTGCAAAAACCATCTATGTTCTTCATTAATGTGTAGCAAGGATTGTTTATGCATCGAAATATTTCATCATCATGCGAAAAGGTGTAACAGGAAGTGGCAGGGATAATTGGTAATAGGCTTAAGTCCCATGAGGAATGCAATGAATACAAGAACTGACCGAAGAATAAAAGTTACAATATACTTCTTGAGAAGCTAGAGGACATATCGACCGAAATAGGATATAACAAAAAATATATATAACAAAAAATATATATAACAAAATATATATATAACAAAATATATATATAACAAAATATACATATATATAACAATATATATATATATATACTCTTTGGAATAATTTACGGAATTTATTTCAGATAATTAAACAGAGAAGGAAGATCGGAGAACATGCGGATCAAAATCTTACGAGAAAAAAGAATGAACTCATTTGTTCGAATATTGTGCCAAATAGTACTATGGACCGGAGACAATAGAGGTCGAACCTAAAGACAAAAAAAAACAAAATGATAAAAACAAGAGAATAAAAAGCAGAAAAGAAATTATCAGAATCACGTTCGTGCAACGCTGTAAATAGGCCCAGGCCAGATGGGGAATGTAGGCCCAATTTCGAACTGTTCGTTAAGAATTTCTATAATCAGTGCTAAATATGCGTTATTTGCCTATAGGTATATACATCTACATGATTGGACATTATTCCAGCCAGTTAACTGGCAGAATTTTAAAACAAACTCTTGAAGGATTAAGAAAAGGCAGATTACAGGACAAACAGTTGATATTTTGTATATATATATATATATATATATATATATATATATATATATATATATATATATATATATGGGGACATAATGGATTTTGTAACAATTTTCAACTTTTTTTGCTGTCTTTGTCTTGAAACAGATTCTAGATGTGTTCAAATCTCAATAATACATTTGTACATTATTTACTAAGACTGAAAAAAACCACTTTCGTTAATCACTGATTAGCTCCACGATGCCCATGATAGAGAAATCTAGCGAATTTTGTGAAAGTTTATGTTCAACGACAGACGCTAAGAGGCTAATGCTGATGATGAACATGAAGCTTCCACCTGATCAATGTCTTTTAGCAGCATGCTGGGTGATGAATTAATAAGCTAGAAAAAGGGGTAATCAATGAATAAGTTACTTCTCAAGCATCTTGTTGGACAGTGATCACTAAAAAGTTTGAATTTTCAAAAAGTAAGCGTGTATGTTGCAGGACACAAACTAAGGGATCAATTTTACATAAGTGTACATCGCTAATTGACACCCAAATAAAAAATATTTAGGGGACGAATTTCGAAAAAACAACAACGGTTCTTTCTAGACAAAATAAGGAGTAGATATTTTAAAAATTCAGCCCTTCAGCTCCATCGGTACGTTCTGTATGCATGATACATACATAGCCAAGCAGTCCTCCACTAGGCAGCGTGGGCTTGAGAAAGAACCGGGTACACTAATATGCTACAAATGACTATTGTAAACTAACTATTACTACTGTGAAAGTTTGACCTCACCAGGTGGATGACACTTGTGCCAAGTGTTGCCTAAAAAATATACATATACAAAAGAAACCAAAGGAAAACTAAAAATGAAGGATAACATACAGGAAATGGCCAAATGTTTTTGCTCTGAAAAAATAAGAAACGAAAAGCGCTAAATTCGTGACACTGCTCGTGTCCATATGCCATATGTTACGTTTAAGACCCTTCACCATAACGCAATATTCATAAATCTAGTCTCACAGAAAATTACTACTGTAATGTGTTCAGTCTTCACGTGGGGCCTCAGATTAAAATGAAGTT
Source organism: Thysanoteuthis rhombus (assembly GCA_963457665.1). Lineage (NCBI taxonomy): Eukaryota > Metazoa > Mollusca > Cephalopoda > Oegopsida > Thysanoteuthidae > Thysanoteuthis > Thysanoteuthis major. Next base: position 41,278,825 of record OY735226.1, on the reverse strand, counting down.
AAAATTCTTAAATAGCTCGGGGGGCTCACCATGGAGCAATGCTCAGAAAACTAATCTAGTGCATTACTACTACTGTAGTGAGTTCGATCCACACCGGAAATCAATAGATGTTAAACAGTTAATAAAGCTTTATTAATTTTGTTAATATTTCAATGTTTGTTAAAAATACAAGTAATCATTGAGGCATTAACAAGTTCAAACCGACGTCTATTTTTGTAGCAAAATTATTATGACCCATGTCTATGTTACTTTTGTCCCCGTTTGTTCATCGAATTCATATTAACATGACTCCTAGAATTACTTTTGTCATTCATAGCCACAGATCATATGATGATGATGGGAATGAATCATCGAACTATTCACCGTATTATCCCAACATTATTCATTGATTGTGAATGAGATATTGATTACCAGTGTTTTCCAGTCTTCATATATGCCAACTGCTTTTGCCGTAAAAAATCAGAGGAGTGTTTGAATATTTTTGCGATTGCTCTGTACTTGAAAAATATCAAAATCACTATGTTGCCTTGCAATTCTCTTGTTTATGTTCAACCAGAATGAGCTGGATATCTTTACACATTTGAAGAAAAAAAAAAAATAGGTAGGAAAAAAAAGCTGTTAATTGTTATCTCCCTTGACAGAAAGTATAAACATATACATGATGTATTCTATAAGTAGATAACAGTGGGATGATTACGTGAATAAACATTGAATTATTTTGAAAAACGGTCAATTGTCTTCTTTGTTCATCAATTAACGTAGGAGAAGAATTGGATTCATGCCTTAAACAAGGTGTATCAACCGGAGTTCGAACTCAATTTGCCGAGTCTGATCTCGGTGTCATTAATCTTGGTTACGACCGTGCACAGTGAATTTCCCAAGCACCCCCAGTTCGTCCGGATCAGTACCAAACATTCAATAAGTCAGAAGTCGTGGTGAATGCTGAAAAGGGAGATGAACAGTGATGTATGGCTATCCACTGCCACTTCAACAGGCGAGGGTGGGTTGGGACCAAAAGATATATCCCTGGTGGAGGGGGGAAAACATATAACTAGATCTCGGTCGTTAGGTAGAGAACTAGTAACTACCCCAGCTGTGACTCGTCCTAAGCTGTCACTATTCATTGCAAACTATTGATCTCCGGCCTCTATAAAGTTCCAACTTTCAAAGACTCCCGCCCTCAGCTGGGGGGGGGGGGGGTTGCCCTGATCCAGGGGTCGGAGAAGAGATGTCTTGTTTGCCTTCCCCTTCGCCGGCAGACGCACCAGTGAGGTTAAGGTTGGTCAAGGTGGATCCTGGACATGCTCAATCTTGCCCTGACATATGTTCGGTCTGTGAGGTGAATTACCGAACAAGCGTACAAGAAAGCAGTATTTATGTACAACTGTCCAAACTGAGTACAAATTATGGGCAGAAACGAGCTTGAAGCGTACAAGCAAACTTTGGTAAATCAATAGCAAGATTACTCGGCGTTGCCCGATGTTGCAACGCGAGCTTCAAGATAGATTAGAGGCACATTTATGACCACTAATTTTAGCAATCTGTGGCTTTACTTTGTTCTTGTCTCTAAATCTGTGAATATCAGTTTGTATCCATCCATTCCCTTGCATATCTATCTTATTTATCCAAATCTCCATCTCTCTTTATCTCTATGTCTGTCTATCTATCTGCCTGTCTGTCTCTCTCTTTATCTATCTGTGTTAGGCTGTTCATATATATATCTATGCTCACGCACATCTATGCGTATGCATATACAACATACACCCACGGGCAGTGTATTAAAAAAAGTCTCAAATAAAATAACGCATTTATTATTATTCTGTCGGATTATATATCCATTTATTCGGAGTTGTTTTTTGGATATGAAAAACGTGTGTAGTTAATCATTCCATTGAAAGCGTAATGCAACCAACGTCTTCTAGCAGCATGCTGTGTTGGGGATGATCAATTAAAAAATTTGAAGAAGTGGTGATCAATGTATGAGTGATTTCTTTTGCCTCTTGTTGGGCAGTGATCACTAAAAAAAGTCTCTATATTCAAAAAGCAAGCATGAATGCCCTAAACTAAGGGATCAATTCGGCAAAAACCTTCATCGATGATTGAACTCCCTCGTGAAAACATATTCAGGGGTTGGGATTTGAAAAAAAACAAACAAACAAACAAAACGTTTCTTTCTAGACATGCTTAGTAAAGATTCATTTGTTCAGCCTTTTACCTCCATTGGTATAGCCCCTACGCTACGTGATACTTGAAAACTGAAGAAACCTATGCAGGCAGTTTTGGTGACAAATTTAATAGACAGTTTCTTATAAATCTATCTTCACAATGTTTAAATATCGTCAGTGGGTCAGTTGCGATGATAGGCCTGTGTTCCGGCCGAAGGACATCCTTTATCTGATGGAAATCTTGTTGAGTGGTCGGTGCGATGGAGACAGGATCATATATTACGAACTTCTAAATCACAGGAGTTTACTGTCAACAACCTCGGCGTCCGAAAACAGCTTTTGTCAGAAAACGTCCATCTTTAGTGAACAGAAATTTGGTCAATATTCTTAGGTGCTTAATTACAAGGCGGTTGGGATAACCAAGGGGGTTGGGAAATCTGTCACAATTTAATAAGCAGGGGATTAGGGGTGTGTGAAAAAAGCCAGGGGAGAAGTACGAAACTCTGGCCATCAACACAGTTCGGTAAAATATGAGCTGAACGAGATCGTTTGAGAATGATTTGAAAAAAGGATATGGGAAGTAAAAACGTAGAGTATTGACAAAAATAAGAGATTTTGGTGGTACAACATTTTAAAATCACTTGAAGTTGTTGATACAATCAAGGCTGGTTTAACGTTACGTTAAAAAAAAGTTTGCCTCTTTGCATTGTTTGAAACATTTTTCTTTTGATAGGAAAACTTCGATAGATCTAAAGTTGTCCCCCAACTATTAGGCAGAAGAAAGTAAAGATGGAATCTCATGAATCAATTAGACAGGGAGGGTCCTAATAAGAGCAGGTGGAATTTTTTCCCAAATTGATAAGCGAGGTTAGGGTGGCAATTCGGCCACCAATAGTAAGTACTCTTTCCAATTCTGTTCAGACCAGTTTAAATCATCATCATCATCATCATCATCATCATCAGTCTTTTAAGGTCCATCGTTGCGCATAAACCTTCCCCTGGGATCGCCACAATTCTCTATCATGGGCGTCGCAGAGTAAGTATTTTTTGAATTCGTCTAGTTCATCTCTCCATCTTGTGTTCTGTCATCCTCAATTTCTCATGTGATCTCTGGGGATCCATGTTGTGAGTCGTGGCGTCGGTTGGCTTCCAATTCTTGCAACATAGCCTGCCAATTGCCATTTTTGTTTTTAAA
>OY735226.1:41167965-41272965 GCA_963457665.1 Thysanoteuthis rhombus | reverse complement strand
TTGGCCATACTGTCTTGTCAAAAAATTTGAAAGTAGGCATCATTACTCCACTACACGTCTTAAAATACTTTTGACTCTTGTAAAACAAAAACATTTTGACCTTATTTTAACTGATCTATTAAAAACATGTTCATTCTCCAGATCGTAGACGTTTCTCGATGTTTTTCGAAAGTGCATTTTTAATGTTTTCCTGTGGACGATACCAGCGATGTCTTAAATAGCATCTATTGTGACCATATCTATTCTCAGATGGAAGTTTTTTTTTTTTTACATGTCTTCAAATTTTGACGCTACAGGTGTTCAAATATTGACTGTGATGGCAAGTTATGTTTATCAATCAACCTTTTTTTCTAACTTTTTAACTGATCTCCCTCAACACAGCATATATGGGTGGTGATGATTCATAATTATTCTCACAATTTTTAGAAAAATAATATAATAAGTGCCATGAAACAGTATTGAAAATTCTCGATATGTCACACATAAATGCTACGAAAAACGCAGTGTATTTTAAATCTTTGAGGAACAATTATCAAAGAGTTCATGGTTGATACAAACCACTTCACCAAAAGTATAATTTAAGCCATCTGGTTCGTGAGTTCTTAGCCTTAACATCCACTTACTCTTGTATTGTGCTAGAGCAGACACTTCAACAAACATTTCAGCGATGTGAAAAATGAACCGGCAGTAACAGAGCGGAGCAAGCATTTCAGTAAAAACAAGACTTGCAGTTTCGATTATGACTTCCGGGTACATGTCCTAGAGAAAGTGGAAGGAGGCCCTGACACTCTAGCATATCAGGAGAGCATTTGGATGTTTGGACTCCGAAACTCGAAAGGCTTGATCTAACCGGGTCAGAGACCAATTCTAGACATTGTACAAAAAGTAAACATTTTTCCAATTGTAAATCTTGTTATAGCGGACCACAGAGTGCATTCGAAAGATGGGAAAATGCTATGTCGAAAGATGGACATTGAAAGGCTGATGATGATAATGATGAATATCGTGATTTGAATCTTGCCAGAGAACTGAAAAATATGTAGAATATGAAGGTGACAGCTGTACTCATCATTATTGGAGTACTTGGAAGAGTCGCTTAGAGATTGAAAGAATTGAAAATCTGAGGAAGAACTGAATCAATCTAGAAGACAGCAAAACTTTGTGAGAATAGTGCAGTGGAGTAATGAAGAGACATGCAGTCACTTGATCTCAACCAAGAGCTATCAGACACCTTCGTGTGAAAACTCGACAATCACAAAATAATGATACGAATAAAACAACAATTGGGAATCTAACTTCCCGCAGGACAGATTATCATTCTCTCATTTTAGTAAGGAATAACGTGGTTGGTTTCATTGTGATTGAATGTCGTAAGCAGAACGCCTTAATCGAGAATTCAGATATTAGATTTTTCCCATAAGAATTTTAAGGTACTTATATTGTCATTCGAAAAAAAATTTCTCTTCATTGTGGTCTTTTGCTAGAATGTTTGTCACGCTTTAGTAAGCATACTGCATTGGTTCGTGACATGAATTTTCTTTTCATCAGTCAATATCCAACGATAACGGAGATGCAGGCTTTTGTGTCGAATTAAATAGAATCTCGAATCAGAAAATTATACATACTCCAAAGAAACCCCAAAGGCAATAGGCTTAGATTGGATTTTTTTCTCAATTCATGTGAATATATCTTATATATATTTATGTAATTCAATTTGAAACGACCAGTGCTCTTCATTTTAAACTGCTAGCCCGTATCGACTAACAAAGGAATCATGGTAACAGTATATCTTGAATTGTGCCAGTAATTCGTTTTAAAGTTTTGCGTTCCGTTCAAAGCAGCACTGCTTATAATTCAAAGATTTTTTTTCAGCTCGTACTTGCCGTATTTTAGAGCGTATAAGACGCACTTTTTTTTACCCATGTTCTGTTTCGTGAGGCGAACGCCTTATCAGTTATTTAATGACGTTACCGAGCTATGCCTGTGATGTAAACACATCCAGCTACTGCGGGTGTTAATGTTATGTTTGAATAGATAAGAGAAAAATAGAATAATCCGATAGTGTGGAGCGTTACAGAGATCAGGGGGAAAAGGTTGCTTTCTTTCTGTTTTTTCGACAATGTATCTTCAAAAGTTGATGCAGGTTCTATGCGTCTTATACGCTGTAAAATACAGTTTTTGTACAGCACTACCGTAACCATACTACCACAAAAACGACGCTAATCAAACCTGCACTGTTCAAGGTACGGCTTTACTTAGCTATCCTCTCGACGCAGGTTTCATTCAATCAATTTACAAACTCAGTCTGAGATTCGCAGCGATGACGATGCAAGAATCGACCAGTCTTGCTTTCACGTTAGGTTTCACGTGATAGTCGTGCGACAAATATTAGTAACCATCAACCAAAACTGTCACCAAAACTGTCAACATAGGTTTCTTCCAGCTTTCAAATCCGTCTGGCTGGCTGGTTGGCTATGTATCATGCTTATAGGTCGCATCAATTGAGCTAGAGGACTGAAATTTTACAAATCAACTCCTTATGGTGTCAAGAAAAAAAAAACACGTTTTTTCGCGTTTAGAGCCCCCCCCGTACTTTCTTCAGAGGTGATTCAGTTCACAATGTATATTTATGCTAAACTGGTCCTTTAGTTTATGTCCAGCGGCATTCACGTTGTTTTTCGAAAATTCAGACTTTTTAGTGATCAATACCAAACAGAAGGCGAGAGAAGAAACTTGTTAATTGATCACACTCTTTTCTATTTTTTTCTAATTGATCATCCCCGACATAGCTTACTGCCCAAAAGACGTTGATCGTGTGACCTTTCCTATTGAGATCAACTAGACCTGTGTGGGATTGTATGGAGAGCCCCGACGTCAAAAATGTTGAGAACACCCGGTTTATTACGCAGATTTTTGAGTGCTCGTTATTTCTAAAGATTATAAATTTATCAAGGGTTAAGATTCACACTCATTGACGAAGTCTAAAAAGAAGAGAAGATTTGGGGGGTGGGTAGTAATTGGTTGTGCTTTTAATCCAGTAGTCTCCCAAAATCTTCATGGAATTAGTTAGCTTTTAGAAAAAAAAATTCAGTTTTTACGATTGGGGTTCTATTTACTACGTAAATATAATGGTAAACTGGGTCGTAAGTTTCTGTCCTTTGCATGGAAGTGAGGCTTAAAAGCGTTGGATTAAAAGCACGAAAAAAATCATGGTGAAAGAAATGTTTTATTTTTTCGACTTGGTAAACCGATGTAAATCATGACCATATTGAAAATAAACAAATTGGATGAAATCAAGCAGCAAAATCTTGAGGAATTACAAACTTATTATTTAGTAAATCACCGAGGTCGATTTTTCTCTGACATATCTTACATGTGTCATCGAAAAAAGAGAATATTTTCAGAGCGTGTAATGACCGTCGTTTTCGAAGTTATCTATTATTTCTTGAAAGCTCGATGAGTTGATAAGCTGCTCTTATTTTTGGAATGTTATCTCATGTTGAGGAATTTAACACTACAGATAAAAAAACTGATGAGTGTCGGTTTTTTTTAAATACCTCTATGGGTATTTGTTTGTGCGTATGTGTGTGTGAGAGAGTATGTGTATGTATATTTGATTGGAAAGTGGGGTAAATGTCGGTTGGGAAACTGGCGGCTCTCCTACTCTCCAGCTCACACACGCACATACACAAACACTTTTTCTCTCTCTCGCACACACACATTCTCTCTCTCTCACTCTCTCTCTCTCACACACACACACACACACACACACACACATAACAGCACTCCTGTGATCTGGAAAAACGTAGTAAATCTGTTGGAGTGAATTTTGAAAACTGTTGTTTTCCTTGGAAGACTCAAAGTGGATTCTTTCAAGAGAAAAATCTCTCAATGAGGAATAACTTTCTCTCTCTCCAATATGAAACGAAAGGTGTACAACCTAGTAAGATTAGAGATGGGTCTAACTGGTTTTTGACAAAATTTTGCTTTACTTTTTTTTCCCATTTTACAGGAGAGATTTCTTATCGCTAGTTGGGCCGATTTTTCTCCAACTGAAGATGCGCAATATTTTCTTTTAGACAACATCGCTAACTGATGAACTGATTGCATATCTGAGCGTTTTCTACAGTCTTCCTCATTTTCGTATCATCATCATCATCATCATCATCATCATCATCATCATCCTTTAAGCGTCTGTCGTTTGGCATAGACCTTCCCCAAGATTCGCCTAACCTCTCTATCATGGGCGTCGTGGAGCAAATACTCTCTGATATATGTAGCTCGTCATGCCATTTAACAATCTGTCAGACACGATTTCGCATATGATCTCTGATGATCCACATTGTGAGTCGTGATGTCCAGCGGTTGTTTGACATTCTTACAGCATGTCTAGCCCATTGTCATTTGAGTTTTCTTACTATTTCTATGATATCTCGGATTCCTGTGTTTTCTCTAATATAGTGTGCTGTTTTATGATTCCTCCATGTAAGGTTGAGCATGATTCTCTCATGTGCACGTTGCTTGGTTCTCAGTTTTTAGGGTCAATGTTTTGATTACGTTCCATGTTTCAGCTCCATTGGTGACTATCGGTAAGATGAATTGGTTCTCTTCCCTTCCGTTTAGGAATAGTGGGAGTTTTGTCTTCTTGAAAGTCGGGGTTGTTCTAGCGAAAACTTACCAAATTTAGCCGGGAAAGTTCGCAAAACTTTGCTAGTAACATTACAAAATTACACAAATCCCAATTTACCTTTAATGTTTTCCCTATTCTCTAGTGTTTCACTCAGATTGAAATACAGGTGTTTCTCTCTTTACGAAAGTTCGCTTTACGCCACCAAATAATAAATAAATAATAATAGATAAAAATCTTCAACGGACATGGCCAGGGATTTTCAAATGTATTTTGCAATTGAAACACTTTCCAATTAAGAATTCGCTTTTCCCACTATGTTATTTAATCACACTAAAGGTCAAACCAAATACACCGTGGTGAAAATAATTGTGGAATTGATAAAGACCTCGAATTTGGCTAGTTGCTAGGTCAAAATTGCCAGGAATGATGGAACTTTTGGGCAACCCTATGGATATGGATCCAAGCATATGTTCTCTTATGCAGAAACAAGAATAATGTAATAAAAAAACCGACAAAATGTTCCTTGTCTCTCGTATTCAAGCAGACGTATAAATACAAAATTTCTGTATATATATATATATATATATATATATATATATATATATATATATATATATATATATATATATATATATAAGCAGCATGTATATGGAATTATATTTAAGACCATATTCAGACAGCATTTCAAGCGGCTGAGAACAAATTGCTGACGTCACAGCCTGCATCACTTTCTACAAAAAGATTTGCTGTAGTCGTGACAAGGAGGCTCTATTTCTTCTTCTTCTTCTTCTATTTCTTTTGCTTCCCTCTATTGTACCGAATAAACTGAACCTATGACCGAAAAAACTTTGAGAAAAAAAAAAAAAAAAAATTAAAAATGAAATAATGGGAACATATCTTTTTTTATATCACTGTTTATGTGATGGATAATTTCGTTTTCTAACCCGCTGGTACACTTGACAAATGTTAAGAATCCATTTCTTAATAACATAATTGTTGCAGTGAAAGAAACAAATAGAGCAGATGTAGAACGTGAATAAACAAGTTGGGAATTTGGTGTGGAGACAGTTATTTGGGCCATTGCATAACTAGTGGCTGTTTAGCTCAATTGTCACGTCGAAGCAGCTACCCCATAGGTTACAGGTTCAACACCTGCAGCAAACCTATTTTGTTCTATTGCTTATTCTATTTACGTTGTCTAGACCAAATGGTATAACAACCGAGTGATAACGGGTGATCATTACAAATAAGTGTTTTATAATAATATAACGCAATTTGTAATCACATATGTATATTTTCAGACATTTCTATTTTTATTTTATTTATATATGTATATATATATATATATATCCGATGGACATCACGACTCACGACATGGATCCCCCGAGATCATATGCGCAACCGAGGCCGGCAGAATATTAGATGGAGAGACGAGCTAGACAAGTTCAGGAAGTACTGGCTCCGTGACGCCCATGACAGAGAAGTGTGGCAAATCCTGGGGAAGGTGTATGTCCAACGACGGACGTTAAAAGACTGATGATGATGATATCTATCTATCTATCTATCTATCTATATATCTATATATATATATATATATATATATATATATATATATATATATATATATATATATATATGTATTGTAAGAGAATGAAAGACTTGGCATTATGGTCGGACACTGTTGGGAGATATTGCCACAGAAGTACGACCCTAGTGTGGATTTTCCTTACAGCCTGAGCAATGGATTTTTAAGGTTAGATATGTGTGGGTGTATTCGTGTAATTTTTCATCTTGACTCGGTCATTCTTTTCAATGAACAATCTATTTTGCTAATGTTAAATCCAAAGTAAAACAATCGATAAGAATTAATCTCTCGTTGATTTGACAATTCAAATCTCGTGTTAGTCCAGAAAACATCGTTCGTGAATTCAATTTGTGTTTTTATCGAATTATATATTTTGAATTTGATTCTAAACTGGTATTAAACTTGGTCTCGCTCATCTCCTGTCATCTGTGTATAAAATCTAATTTGTTTAAGCACACACGTACACACATGCTCATACATATGTACGCATATCAACAATCAAAATCGAAAACTGAGAGCCGAAGAGAGTAGACTGCTACATCTACCCAGGACAACGAATGTAGCATATGCTACGGACCCCGCAATTTCAAGGACCCCCCGCAAGATGTTTGCAATCTATTAATTCTGATTCTGTAATTAAGCAGTTGCTCTGTCACAGCCTTCAACTTTTGTTTTGTTTGACGTTAAACATCTTGGCCACTTCTTTATTGACGGCAACGGTAAACTAGTTATTTATAAAAGTTAATTTGTTTCTCAAGACTCGTACAGAATTGCATTTGAGATGCTTTTCTTTGACAGAAAAATATTTTCTTTTAAAGAATAACTGCGTAGAATTGTTACACTTTTTCCTATAGTGCTAAAAATATCAGAGTTGGCGTCATAGCAAAATCCAAGATTTCAAATGCTATTTTTTTTAATGCAAGCATGGTCCCGGATAGAAGAATGGGGCAACACGATCTTCTTACATTTTCATTTGGCCGTGTGTCAAACTGATCTAATCTGACAAAATAACGAGAACTGATAGTAGGCAAAGAAAAGTGAGTTAGATGAATATAGAAATGAAAGAAGAAAAAAAAAAAAACGAAATAACGGAAATCTTTTTTGTAATCTACTCTAATAATGAACAGTGTAATTTTCTTGGTACGTTGTCCGTAACACCCGCCTCTTCCACTCGGAGGAGAGGTTTGACACTTTGCTCATAGAAATGCTTCTTACTCACCATTACAAACTTTTTGGTAAACAAATTCAGGATTGTTTTTTTTTTCTCCTGAAAAAAACCCCATCACATCTCAATCTAAATTTTATAAAATAGATAGAGTAATAAATAGTTGGCTGTAGTCTACTATGTCTTATCTCTATTATCCTTACGGATGGGGACAGGTGGGACCCCTTTCCCCGGTTCCACAACCACTTACCCTCATCGATACTCTTATGGCAGAGAGGTACCGTTTTTTAAGTCTTTGGAATGGCTCAACATTCATCATCTGGTATTCCCATACAGTCACCCATCTAGGTAATGACCTTGCTTAACTTCGGTGATCTAATGAGAACCGGCATGTCCAACGATATTTGACCGTACTCATCGAAACACCCCCGTGAATCTATCGGGTGGAATGAAAGAAAGGAAGATGTTCATCAGGTAAAAGGGGAAGAAAGAAAGAAAGAAAGAAAGAAAGAAAGAAGTTTATCATATAAAGAGTGAAATGGATGGAAAGAAGAAAAAAGAAAATAGAGGGAATGAAACTTAATACATCAGAAATTTAGAAAAAACAGAAGGGACATCTGATGTGAAGTACTTGTGCGATTGACTCAACTAATCAGAACAGCAGTAGACAGCTTTGTCAACATGGCAGGAAACCTTTCATTGGGTTTTACATCAACCTTTCAAGCTGACAGTCCCAAAGGCCTTCAACGGGTCACTCGTATATATCACTGACATAATTCCATGTTCTTTTGGTATTTCCCTCTGATTTCCTTGTTGGTTTAAACCAGAAAGGACGCGCAATTTACTAGCTCAGACCATTGCAAAGATTTAGTCGCAAAAACAAATTGATTTTTTTGTGTCAGAGAACTTGGAAATAAGTGCTATTGAAATATTTGTCAGTTAACTGTGATTGGAGACATTGTACGAATAGGCCGACTCTAAAGATTACTATACAAAGATATATCTACCAACTTATTTATTTAACAGCGTGAGTGTGAACAATTCTGGATAGCTCGGACAAATAATGATCATCTGGGATAAAAAATGAATGAAAATAAAATGAATTACCAGGAAAATTTTGCGAATCATCTGTTGGAATATATTGAAGAATTTAGCGAACAATCTTCTTGGTGAATGCTTCTCTGTACTAATGAGCTTGCAAATGTTCCATGAACATTTTTACGATTTGATTTAGTGTATTGAATATGCATTTTTAAATGTATTTTGTAGATGCCAATAGAGGCATTTCTTTTTGGTAAATGAATACATAAAAAATAAAAACATTTTTCAGTATTACTTTGTATAGTAGTCGTTAGTGTCAGCCTGGTCGTACAGTGTCTCGAATCATAGTTAACGCCAAAATATTTCAATTACACTTAACACATCAACACTATATACACACGTATAAAAATCGATATAGGCTAAAATTTAAGTTCCCAAGTCAGGCAAATCTATTATTTCCTTTCAATCATATATTAAAGTTGATTTTGGTTTTTAATAACAGCCCTAGATCGAGAATATTGATGCAGAGGATCCTCTTAGATGAGAATATTTTTTTCGAGTATGATCACCTAAATAGTGTCTTTGTCTGCAAAGATTTGCTTTGGAGTCGAAAAGCAACGTCATTTTCGTAGCTCTCAAGAAAACTACGGCCTATCATGGAAGAAAGAACGATGTGATTATTTGTTAATTTATCTATTTTTAAGTGGAGATACGTTCTAACAAAAAACAGGTTTTATTTTTGAAGCGCTAAGAAAAGAAAAAGCTAGAGGCTTTTTAGACAAAAGAAGAGATTCATAAGCTGAATTCGTCTCCGTTCCATTGCCATTAAGAAAAGGTTGATGATTTGTCTTCTGCTTCTTGGAGAGCCATCCAGGTACAGGAAATAATTTCAACAATCACTTTTTTTGATTGGAAAATAGAATCTATCATCTCTGAATTTAAAACCAAAAGAGGCTTTAAATTTATCTCAAAGACATATCTTTATGAATGTATGAAAATCTTATCACTATATAGATTGACAAAATGCCGGTGGTTGATTGGTTAGCAGCGCAGAAAATCGACTGAGTGATGCCGCGTCCAAAACTCAGACTTAGTACTAAGGCCCCCGGGAACGAATCCATCCCCCCAGCCATGGATTAAATATTCATAGAGTCGACAAGCACACTGTACGCTGTGTTACCCATATCTAGGAGTTGAAGAGGTGGATTCATGTTTTTCCCCAAGGACACTAGTGCCAGTCGAAGTTTGATCTCGGTTTGCCAATTCCATTTGCCATGCTGCTGACCGATCAGCCACGAGCATTTCCCGACTTCATTTTTAAAAATCACCCACAAAAACTGTCAACATAGCTTTCTTCAGTTGGTCTGGCTGGCTGGCTATATGTGTAACGTGAGTACAGGCCGCAAATCACGAGGCTGATAATGTAAACTCTTAATTCCTGTTACGATCAGTTAACAAAAGGCAGTTTTGGTTGATAGTCTATAATATCTGTCGAAATGATGTGTAAACAACGAAGATGACAATGGTCGAATTTATGTATGGAGTAACGCAACGACCAATTTCAACAGTCGTAAAAAGGTGCTTCTTTTGGGTGCTTTATCTGAATCAAATAAAGTCGTTTGAAAAAGATTTATGATAAGGATAGGGTAGGCACATGGGAAGTGAAAACATACGGTATTGACAAGAACATGAAAAACTGAACTGAAGTTCGTTTTCCCCTGTTGTATTGTTTAATAGTTGTCTTTCGAAGGGAAAATGTTGACAAATCTGTAGTTTCTCCTCCTTACCTCCTCTAATGAGGAGAAGAGAGTAGCGATGGGTTCTCGAAAACTATTTTACGTGTGGGTGTCCTAATAAGAGTGGGGGTAGGGAATACCTCCCCAAATAATTAGCTTGGGGGGATTAGGCACCTAAGAATAGATGCCTAACAGTTTTTGCCATTCCTGAAATCACGAATGAATTCCAAATGTATGATTTATGTAATGTCTTTTGTGTAGTCTCTAATACTGAATACCGAGAGCAGGTTGGCGTCTTTAGCACCCTATTGGCGCCATACGGAGTTTCTCTTGCACGAAGAATCCAATCTATTTGCCCTAAGATCAATCTTAACCATGTAGAGAACAAGTTTTGTTTACTCTTTATTTGTACAGTTGCCGAAAGTTCGCCGAGCATATTGTGAGGTTCTCTGAGCTTGGAACATGATCCTGAAGAATTGCAAAATTTATTCATGCTAGTTTGGAAGTGAGAACAATTTGATTGAAATATTTGCTTGATTTGACAAGGTCGATTCAACTCAAAGTTGACCATACATATCTTCATCTCCTTACATGGACTCAGGCACGGGGTTTTAGCCATTTTATGGCAAAACTTGACAAATCAGTCCCTTTTGAAATTTGGAAGGGATGTGGCCATTAACTTCTCAGTTTGGTCATATACAATTTTTTTTAGCCATTTTGACTTTGTTGCCATTTGTATCTTTCTTACCATTCTCACACAAAAATTCGAGCTAAATTTGCCATTTTGGCTATTCTGAGGCCAAATTTGACAAATCTGGCCTTTCTGGAAAGCATTCACTCATGGACATTCTGGTTTGATCATATTTAAATTTTTGGCTATTTTGACTTCGTTGTAGTTGTATTGTTACTACATTCTTATTTTTTTTAGTGTATTTTAGCACTGCAATGTTTTTTTAAACAACATTATCTTTAATTCTGTTTTCATACAACTATTGATCTTCATCTTAATTTGTCAATTGTTTTTTTAATCACAAATTTAATACTGCTGCTGTCATCGTAAAATTGCGATAAAAAGTGTCTGAAAAATTGAGATGAAAGTAAATAATAGAAGTACTTTTTTCGAATACTAATGATTGACAAAATTCATCGAATGAAACTGAGAAACAGATCATTCAATTGAAATTGTCAGTCGATTAACGTCTTTGGCAGTATGCTGCGCGAGGATTATCACTTGGAAAATATCAAAAAGAAGTGTTGATCAATGAATGTTTTACTTCTTTCGCCTTTTCTTTGGTAGTGATCTATGAGCAAGAGCCCGAATTTCCAAAAAGCAAGCGGGCAAAATCTAAGAGATCAATTCAGCATTAACTTTAATTATAAAATAAACTCCTATCTAAAACGGTAATTAGGGTGTTTGAAAAAAAAATATTGCTTTTTTAAACATAACATTGAATAAATGTTCCAATTTTTACATTGGTACTGCCAGACCAAACTGAAAACCGAAAGAAACCTTCGCTGACCATTTTCGTTGGCAGTTCCTAATGATTTGCTTTGAAAATATTAACTCTTAGCAGCTGGCCATTTCTTTATGTGTTTTTGGCCAGAAATGTCTCCGACTATCTGGCAACTCTGATTCGGACATGTTCATTGTTCGTTCGATTAGGTAAAAGTCCAGGATGCAACTGAGCAGAAACCCAGTCGGCTTCATGAAGTCCGGTTTAATTGAAGACCGGAATGTAAGTCACTGCTGTGATTGGTGAGCAACGAATGGCATTCGATCGATTATCATTCACAAGTCTACCCGTGCTGTCAAAAATGACCGTATATACGAAATATATGGATATACATGTTGCATTTTTATATACATGGGAAGATTTCCATCGCAGTGGGCTTGGAAAATAGTGTTGTCTTGACCATCGACAGATATTTATCATTTCTTGTTTTCATTACTTTGACAAAAATCTTTTTATTGATCTCTGGATGCAATATTTTTAATACGTCATCATAACATAAAATGTTATTTCATTTCGTCAGTTGGGTCCCTTTGCGTGGCAGAGTACAACAATGCATTGCTAATCATTATATGGGTAGATCTTCTGTCATCACTCATTTATGTACCTAAACCGTCCACAGAGTTTGAGTATATATATATATATATATATATATATATATATATATATATATATATATATATATATATATGTGTGTGTGTGTGTGTGTATGTGTGTGTGTGTGCGAGAAGCAAACGGCCAATCAGCTAAAAACGTAAAGTATACGATCAAGACTAAACTAACTCAGAACTGCATAGAGAACGATGGAAAGAGCAATGCTTGGAATGATTCTTAGCGATGGTAAAAAATCAACATGGATCAGGAAGAGGATAAAGGAGAATGGTATTATATAAGAAATTGAGCGACAAAAATGAATATTTGGCAAAGTTGGGTTGTAAAACCAAGGTGAGCTCAGTATCTATCTGTCTATCTATCTCAGTCAATATATATATATATATATGTATATATATATATATATATATATATATATATATATATATATATATATATATATATATACATATATATATAGATAGATAGATAGATATATATATATATAGAGAGAGAGAGAGAAAGGAATAAGAACAGAGAGAAATTCATTATCCATTATGGTTCACACACAATCCAAACTCTAACCCCGTTGAATACTTTCCAACAAAAAGTATCACTAGAGGGACTATTCGAATAAGTCGATTTCATGATAGAGAATAATTTACCACTGGTCCTAGGAGGGAATCCTAAGAGATTAGGCCCAGGAACCTCAAAGTCAATTCATTTGGATTTCAGTGACAAATTCACTAGTTGAGGAATGACATGATCGGTCGAGAAAGGGATAAACCAATTTATTCCTGAATAAAGCTTTTGTCTATTACAGGTAAGACTATTCCCAGGCTAAATTATATTCAGTTTATCTGTCTATATATCTTCCAACATGTCTCTGTCTATTAATCTGTGCAACACGATTTTTACTTCTGCTCAGTGAGTTTTATTGTTCAATAGCTTTTGAATTAAATGCAAAGAAAAAGGCTATTATCCACTCCAAACTTCGCTTTTGTGGCTAGGACAGTGATTTTCATTTGCAATTGTTTTTCTTACTTTGTGTAGTTTAAAATGTACGAATTCAGTCCCCTGCCCCATTGAAAATAAGTAGATTTTAAAAGTATTATAAGTAGATTTAAAAACACGTGTTTAATGTGAGTGTGTTTTATTTGAATGTATCTTTATGTATCAGTTCGTTTGGAGTAAATCATTCAGTAAGCTAAGATGAAAAATGCACACAAAACAACACATAATTTATTATCAAGTTTTTATTAACATTAACACATGTTATCTCCGGCTATATGGAGCCTATAACCGTAAAACCGCGAGTCAAGCAATGATTTAATGCCTCACGACCGGAGGGCGGGTATTTTCTTCGCTGCGGTTTATTCCATCTCCTCTCTACCTAGTGTGTGTGATTTGGCGTGTGTTTGATGTGTAAGAAAGTGTGAGTTTTCAAGGGTGTCCAAGCGTGTACCTGTGTGTGACTGTGTGTCTCAGTGTGTATGTATGTGTAATAAAGTATGCGTTTGTACCTGTGTAGGGAGGAGCTCGTATGTGCGTGACTCTGCATGTATTAGCATGTATGTTTGGTTAGAAAGAGTGAGTGTGTACATATGTGTGTATGACTATACGTGTGTTTATGTGTAAATATGAATGACTGTATGTGCTTGAATCCAAGAGTCTGCGCTTATGCGTGTGAGTGTGAATGACTGTATGTGATTGTGCCTGAAAGTCTAAGCATATGCGTGTGAGTGTTTGTGTGCGTGGACGGGGGCAAACGTGTCGGCTGGGGGTCCGTATAAATAAAACTAACATGCCCGAGCTGTCATAAACAACTTTGGCATGAGGCACCCTGCCGAGAAGCGATTTGCTAACAATGCCTTCTGAATTCTATTTGCTGCGCTGAGTTCTCCAGAAAAAAAAAAAAAGAAAATAAAAATAAAGAAGAAAAAAAAAGAAGGATATAAAAATATTAGCGAATTTCTCGGTGTATAAGACGCACGACGGAAGATGCACCTCAATTTTTGCAGGGAACATTTTCGAGGAAAATGTAGGAGAAACCCCTCTCTCTTTCCCCGAGATCTTCATAGCCCTCCAAGCTATCGGCTTCTTTTATCTTGCTCTCATCCAAATCTCTATTAACCCCCACAGTGGTTAGCTGTTCACATCATTTGCATAGGGTAGTAATGCTAATTAACAACTGATAAAGCGTTCGCCTCTCGAAACAGAGCTTAGAAAAAAAGTGCGTCACATATTTTGTGAAATACCGTAGTCAAATCCAAAATCTATTTTAGTGACTGGAAGGTAACCTCACCGACATTCTCTATCTCTGGAATAAAAATACCCTGACCCTTACGACGAGACATACTAGACAGGTTCAGCGAGTATTGGCCCCGGTTTGTTCGAGGTAGAGAGGTCTGGCAAATCTGGAGGAGGGAAGTCTATGTCCGAAAACCGACGCCAGAAGGTTGATGATGGAGATACCCTCATAATGTCAAAGCGTAGGCACATGACCACAGGCGTCCGCAGCCACTTTTCAAGGAAGAGGTGGGGAGGGAAATATATTCCGAATATAATTAAATAGCAACCTGTTCATCATCATCATCATCAGTCTTTTAGCATCCGTCGTTGGACATAGACCTTCCCCAGGATTTGCCACATTTCCCTATCATGGGCGTCGCAGAGCCAGTACTTCCTGAACCTGTCTAGCTCGTCTCTTCATCTAATATCTTGCCAGCCTCGGTTGCGCATGTGGTCTCGGGGGATCCATGTCGTGAGTCACGATGTCCATCGATTGTCTGCCATTCTTGCAACATGACCAGCCAACCGCCATTTGAGATTTTTAATAGATTCTATGATGTCCTTAACTCTTGTCTTTTCTCAGATGTACTGTGCTGTCTTGTGGTCTCTCCATGTGAGGCCTAGCATTATTCTCTCATGTGCACGTTGCATGGTTCTCAATTTGCGGGTCTGTCTTTTGGTTATGTTCTATGTTTCAGCCCCATAAGTGACTGCCAGTGAATAATAATATCTTCATGGGATTAATAATACCATCGTAATAAAATAATAATACAACAATCTTTATAGAATAATAATAATACCATCTTCATAGAATAATAATACTACAATCTTTATAGAATAATAATAATACCATCTTCATAGAATAATAATACTACAATCTTTATAGAATAATAATAATACCATCTTCATAGAATAATAATACTACAATCTTTATAGAATAATAATAATACCATCTTCATAGAATGATAATACTACAATCTTTATAGAATAATAATAATACCATCTTCATAGAATAATAATACTACAATCTTTATAGAATAATAATAATACCATCTTCATAGAATAATAATACTACAATCTTTATAGAATAATAATAATACCATCTTCATAGAATAATAATACTACAATCTTTATAGAATAATAATAATACCATCTTCATAGAATAATAATACTACAATCTTTATAGAATAATAATAATACCATCTTCATAGAATAATAATATAGAATACTTCCATCTTTATAAAATGATAGTATCATCTCCATAGAAAAATACTACCCTCTTCATAGAATAGTACCATCTTCATAAAATGATAGTACCCTCTTCATACGGTAACAGTACCATCTTCATAGAATGATACCATCTTCATAGAATACCATCTTCATAGAATAGTACTATTTTCAGGATGATACTACCATCTTCATAGAATTATAGTACCATCTTCATAAAATAATAATACCAACTTCAGAGAATAATAATACCATTTTCATAGAATGATACCATATTCATGGAACAGTACCATTTTCATAGAATAATAAATAGTCCCATCTTCATAGAATTATAGTACCATCTTCATTGAGTAACAGTTCCATGTTCATAGAACTATGATACCCTCTTCATAAAATTTTAGAACCAACTTGATGGAATTATAGTACCCTCTTCATAGAATTATAGTATCATTTTCATAGAATAATAGTACCATATCCATGGAATAGTACCATTTTCATAAACTTATAGTACCATCATCATGGAACTATAGTACCAACTTCATAGAATAATGATACCATATTCATAGAATAGTGTCATTTTCATCGAATAACAGTACCAACTCCATAGATTAATAGTACCATCTTCGTAGATTGATAGTACCATCGTCATGGAAACTACAGTACCAACTTCATAGAATAATGGTACTATCTTCATAGAATTATAGTACCCTCTTCATAGAAAAATAATGCCATATTCATAGAATGGTACCTTACTCATAGAATAGTATCATCTTCATCGAAAAATACCATCTTCATAGAATAACAAACTTCATAGAAAAATATTACCCCCTTCATAGACTAATACTAACATCTTCATAGAATAATAGTATCAATTTCATAGAATGATACGACCATTTTCAGAGAATAATACCCTATTCATAGAATAGTACCATCTTCATAGATTTATAAAACCCTCTTCATAGAATTATACCACAATATTCATAGAATGATAATACCATATCCATAGAATAGTACCATTTTCATAGAATAATAGTACCAACTTCATAGAATAATAATACCATCTTCATAGAATCATAGTACTATCTTCATAGATTAATACTATAATCTTTATAGAATCCATTGAATACTAAATTGGCAATGGGTATGCCAAAGTGCAAGATTGTCTAAAAAAATGTCTGACGTCTCAACTAGCAGCGTGGATTCACAAAGATCATATGCGAAACTGTGGTTGGTAAAAAAGAAGAAAAAAAAAAGGAAAGATTGTTTGTCGAACTAGACGCGTTCAAAAAGTATTGGCTATGCAAGTGGTCTGGCGCATCTTCGGAGAGGTGTATGACCAATAACGGACTTTAAAAGGCTGCTGCTGATGACCGTGAGGAATAATACGATCCGATGATTTCGTTGCATCAAGTTGTGGTTACATAAAACAATTGTATAACACCGTTATTCTTTATCGACGATGAGGTCTCAGCTTTGAAAACACCTCACCTTGAATGAGGAGGCCTGATCAATTGAAGGGCGGAGAAAATGTCCCTTTTACCCCGATCCCCCATCCAGCGGACGCCTATACACATGACATAAGAATAAGTAGGTAGAATGAACCAAATAAAAAAAAAAAAAGGTTCCAGAATCTCTGGAGAAATGTTCCGAACCACGTGAATGAAACATCTACTTGATTTAAAATATCCCCTTATCTTTTTGGTAGACGTTGATCGTTCATCTTTTGAGGCTGATAAGAGAAATCAAAAGAAGTGGCAAGTGTCAGCTTTTACGGTTTACTTCATCGTATCAAAGAGGAATTTGCAGCCTTGGAGAGGCCTGTCGGGTTCTGTTGATAAGTCAAGAGGTGCTTCCACCTCCACAAGAACCTCGGGAATAAATAGCTCCTAATCGCGTTGCTGGAATCGTGAGTTAGTATCAATTGTAAGATAAGAAAGGTGAATATAAGCCAGCCCAATAGGACGCCACGCAGCGAAATAATTCCAGATGGGAGTAGGTAGATATAGATGCGTGTGTATATACTTACTAAGTTGAGGTTTGTTTGGAAATGTCTCTGTGCCAGTCGATCTCTAAGCCG
This sequence comes from Thysanoteuthis rhombus, assembly GCA_963457665.1. Lineage (NCBI taxonomy): Eukaryota > Metazoa > Mollusca > Cephalopoda > Oegopsida > Thysanoteuthidae > Thysanoteuthis > Thysanoteuthis major. The sequence continues at coordinate 41,255,110 of OY735226.1, read as the reverse complement.
AAATAAACTTGCCTACTGCAGGAAAATCAGCATTCGAATCTCCAGCTTTTACCGAGAGTCCAACATCGATTAAAGGCGTCTACAGTAATTCTCAACTACATACACCTTAAAACATATTCATAATGTAAGAAAAAAATAATGTAAATGATACAGATTTAGCAGTGACGTTGTAATCTCTCTCTTTCATTACATATATCTATACATTACACAATGATTAATTATAATTATAATCAAGATATATATTTATATATATACATGTGTGTGTGTGTGTGTGTTTGTTGTGTGGATGTGAGGTGATCCAAGATGTTTGTATCTGTGACTCTCACCGATATGGATACCACAATTAATACTTGACTTTCACTCCGACAGATAACCGCACAGATATAAGCACCCGCCATCACACTCATACGAGACACATCAGTGTCCACATTTCTTTCCCAAATCACAAACATGTAAACAGCAAACAATTTTTTTCTGCGTTTCTGCAAGTTTTTCTCTGAAAAAGATGGCTGCTAACCATCGAAATGTATGGAAACATGTCCACGTGATAATAAAATAAGTTTCGAAATGTAACACCTGCTGTTCTTTCAATTGTTTTTCTCTTCAGTTTAGAATCGTCATTTACATCAACACACACATGCACACACACCATAATAAGTCACTTGCTTAACAAACGCCTTTCCCATCTCTTTCCATAACGACGACCACTGCCCTGACTTCAGCCATGTCTTATCGGCGAACTTTCTTATCTAATTCCTTTATTTTGTGTCTCGTCTGTTCCTACAGGGTTTACCGTCCAATGAGTAACAATGCTCAGGCTTTTGTCATTTCTTCCCGCCAAGTGTCATTATACAATAATATATCTGTCCGAAATGACGGGTTTATTTATGTTTGGATTAGTACTGAGGAGTCTAAAGCAAGTGGGTAATTTTTTTCTCACTAATTCAAGTAACTTAATTTCAAGTTTCAACTCAGCTGAAGCTATTTTAATGTGTGATTGGACGTTCTAAGTCTTAAGCGTTCCTATGAAGTAATCTATAACATAATTGTAATGCGGAAAGTGAAATAACCAATAAGATGTACCAACAACAAACGGACGTCTTGTACAGAAACTCATTCTGTTGTTTGATTGTCTTGAAAACTTTGCAGCATCAAGAACTAGAGATATTTCAGCGGAAATTATGAATCTATTTTCTTGTTTATACGCTTGTCTATCTGAGTGTGTGTCATGTACGTCAATATTCCACCAGTTAGTCACAAAAAAAAAACCCAAAACGATACAACTGTTCACTAGAGATGTCCCTGGGATGATAACATTTTACGCAAATATATCTTACAGTACTTACTGTGAGTTTACTTGAGAAAACCATCGGTTATTCTCAATGGAACGGTTTGGGGGATTATGATATATACATATATATATATATATATATATATATATATATATATATATATATATATATATATATATATATTTTCGAAGATTGACCTATCTATGAATGAAACGTGCTCGATACCGGGTATAGAGCAAATGTAAATTGATGTACATGAAAAAATTCAGTTCTTCGCAGAGTCTGACAGAGAGTTTCGTGCCAGGGGTCCTATTGTCTGACTGTCTTGTGTTCCTGAGAAGGAACCCTGGGGAGTATCTTAAGGACCACGTTTTCTCAAGTTTTCGAGGGTCTAACGCTTTCACCAATGGCATGAAACTCCGAATCATCGCAAAGGACTGAATTTTCTGTGTACATATTATATATATATATAATGCTCCACTATTCAGGGTTGAGCACTCTGTAAGTGAGTTAACTCATCTACTATAAGCTTATGCAATGCTCTTCTATAGGAATTGAGCACTATGGTGGATGAGGGATTTCTGTGGGGTTTAAAATAGAGGTAGGATATCAGCCCACGGTGCTGGAAAGGATAGTGGAAAGTCTATAGCGATACTGAAGAGATGTAATACATCGGAACAGCTGTCTGTGGATGACACAATAATATATATATATATATATATATATATATATAATATATATATATATATATATATATATATATATATATATATATATATATATATATATATATATATATACACACACACTCAGTCTGATGAGTTTAACGAATTATGAAAGTGTTAAGAATAAACTTCTATAATGTTTTCTGCTTATGTCAATATGAATTTTAAAGATTTTATGAATAATTTCTGACTACATAAACCATCAAATGTTTATTTGCTGTATATGCTGGTGCTCGACTGAATGTCTACATATCTAAGCCTAATTTGCTGTCTGATGACCAGGTCTGCGGTTTACGAAAAGTAATTAACTCAACGGATGTTTTGAGCTGCCGCTTGTATGTCTATAGATTGTCTGGGTGTAAGCTGAATTAAATAATGAAATGACTCGCCGGTGTAGTTGATTTCTTAACTGAGTGCTGCTCTAAAAATCTTTACGGGGCTAATTGCTTACATTGTGGAGAATATGCCCGATGAATGACGTTGATAATTATACATTTAATTAAGTCTGTAGACACGTACACAATTATATCTATCTATCTATCTATCTATCTATATATCTGAATACATATACATATATGGATGAATAAAGATATATGTGTGTGTGTATATATATATATATATATATATATATATATATATATATATATATATATATATATTTACACAATTATATCTATCTATCCATCTATATCTATCTATCTATCTACCTATCTATATATATACTTAAATACACATACATATATGGATGAATAAAAAATATATATATATATATATATATATATATATATATATATATTTATATGCATATACATATATACATATTGATAAATAAATAAATAAATATATATATATATATATATATATATATATATATATATATATATATATATATATATATATAAATAAATACGTGTTTATATGAATATTTATTCAAAGTCCCAAATAACTGCTTTCAACCTGAATTCTCTTCTCGTTTATACTCGGTCTATTCACTCCTTTCAACGCAACAGTGATGTATTTAAGAAATAGACATATTTAGTCCGACAGAATGAATTATAAATTGCGTTATATTACATAACTGTTACGTTGAAAGGAACGAATAGACTGAGAATATATAGATACATATATATGTATATGAATAAATACACATGAATACACACATAAACATGTATAAACACACACACACACGCATATATATATATATATATATATATATATATATATATATATATATATATATATATATATATATATATATATATATGAATAACGTGTGTTTGGATTGCAATCCCTCATTCATACATGTTCAGTTAAATATGACGGCCAAGGGACATGTTTGATTTTTTGTCATTAAATTTCCAGTTATTTTACAAAAATAAGTTCTCTGAAATTGAAACAAGATATTCTTTTCTAAAAATTCGGAGAATGTTGCTCATCGTGTTTGAGCTGACTTTTATATAAATATCTATATATACATATATGTGCAAACTTGTGTGTGAGTGAGTACTCACTGAATTTAGATCTGAAATTCTTCACTGCATAATCTTTGATTTTTATGATTGATATTCACCAGTGAATTGAGTGCATCGACAAGGAAAGGGATTATATTTGGATAAGAATACCTGTTGGTCCAAAATAAATGCCTTTTTTCATCATTGATCTGCTAATATTTATTTTTCTGTCTATATAATGATATGTAATAATCGCTGCTTTCCTTGATAACGGAAATTTCGGTTACTCACGTTTCAGATGCAGAAGTTTTGGGTGCAGACATTTCGATTAAAGAAATTTCGGCCTCGTTTCGTTTTTAAAGGAAAAAATGACTGTGCAGTTGTAATTTTAAATGAAATGGAACCATAACATAAAAATTTAACGCATGTAGAATAATTATATAATGTTTTTGGTTGTTTACTGCTTTATAAATCTTTTTCAGAAGTTTTATAGTTTTTTTTCTTTTTTTAATCTTTCTTCCGAAAGGCAAATTAAATAGACAAAGATTTTTTCCAACAAATGGCTGAAAAATTGAAAGAAAATTCTATGGTAATTTCAGGTGGGTGTGAAAATTTAACACCATGTGCGCTTGATGTTAAATTGGTGCATTGATAAAAAGGCCTAAGATGAATTCATCAAAGATAAAAGAAAAAGAAAATACATAAATAAAATATGTATAGTAATTTTCACCTTAGAAAAAAAAAACGATGCCAAACCGTCTGGGATCGGAATATCTATGCCTGAAACGTGCATGACCGAAATGTCTGGGTTAAAACCTCCCCAAAACCAGATTGTATTGTGTAGGTTTAGTCAAAAATATCTACTTTCGCGTTTCTTTTGATCGAGACCTGTGGTCTGCAAACATTAGCTATTCGGGGATTCCTTTTCAGTAATTAGATTTTATTTAGAACCTTTTAAAAAACACCTCTCTCTTCTACCTCTCCCTCTCATATATATGTGTATGAAAGAGAAAAGGTCAGAATTGTGTTTGTATCTGTTTCAGTGAGTGTTTGGTCTGTCTTAGATAAACTTTCACTGACCCTTCTTATTTCAAACCAAACTTGACAAAATATACACGCACACACACACACACACACACACACACACACACACACACATATATATATATATATATATATATATATATATATATATATATATATATTTATATATATATATATGTATATATATATTCCTGCCTTGACGATGAAATCATCTGAATGTTTAAAAACCCAAATATAAAAACTGCGAAGAAATCCATCTTGTAATGAGGAATCATTAAGTACATATGTTGCTTCGTTTCGCAGAATCCCTGGAAAGGTCACGCGGAACACAGTTCGAGCACCCTTAGTCTAGACCAGTTGTTCTCAACCTTTTTTGCCCATGTACTTCTTCAATTTATTTCATAATGTCAACATCCTATTCAGAGATTAACTCAAAAAGTGCATTCCAAATAATATGTATATAATATCAAAAATCTTTTTTTTTAATATTAGTACATATGCATTGACTTGTATTATTATTAAGAAGGAAAGGCTATACTAGTTGTACCAAAAGAACAATATCCCTATTGTTTCAGTATACCAATCTGTGATTCCTATTCCTCCCTGGAAACCCTAAAATTTCCTCAGGGGAAATCCTCATGGCTGTGAACCTGGTCTACACATCAACATAGAACTAACTGAGTTGAATCTTCTAGACGGTGTTGAATATCAGGTGGCCTGATGAATTATTGGTAAAACATTATTTACTTTCCTTTGACCCCATTGCAAACCTAACACTTCTTGAAATGCCGTGATGAGTTACCCAGGTGTTCTACATCCAATCACGAGGACAGAAAGAACTGATATTTGCTCGTCTTCCGAATCGGCTTCTTTGATCTTTCATCTGCATGGCTCGAGAGAATTCGTGGTAAAAAAGTTCATGAATGAGAAAAAAAGGTTTGAACATTAAGTAAACATTTTGGAACACCATGATGAAAAGAAAATCGGAAGTAACTTCCTGTATTGTCAATAGCTTTTTATACGTGCTATTGGCGTCGTCGGTAATGTTTTGGACACTGTGTGCTCGGCGACCCGGGTTCAAACTCCGGTCATGGCTGTTTATGTTCATTTTGCACTAAACGCTTGAATCAATTTTTCCCCAGCTATAACTAAAATAGCAGGACGGATTGGTCTCTCAAGCTTTGGAGGAGCAACTAGTCTAGGAGAAGTCTTTGAGACGGTTTGACGTCCAACCGGCAGCTCCAGTGGCCAAGCTAATGTCAGATGTATCACTCTTTGAACGATATCAGCGAGTCCGACAGGGATATTCTGACGACTTCGGATCTCAAGGTTCCCATACACTTCGCCCAAACTTGTGCTCTAGAAAGAACGTTCCAATTTAGAGACAGAACGAAGGCTGTGACTTTGAGAAAAGTAATTGACGTACCTACTTTTGTTCCAACAAGCTAATCTACAAAGAAAGAAGACAATAACTTTTCTGTGTCAAAATTATGGTACTAGCAGTACTGCACCTGATGCTAAAAAAGAACAAGCTTTACTCAAAGGTAAAATCTAAAAGGTAAACAAAACAAAATTAATTTATCCATATGATATTATTCCAAAACTACGTGTCTTTCAATTCCTTTATTTGTAATTTCTGTTATAAAACAAATCGACCTGAGTAGAGAGAGTGAATTCGTTTCCGATTTCTCCGTATGCAATTCTTAGTCGTGTCATGACATCATATGTTTTTGGTGAGGTCATTGTTATCATCGGGACAAAAGGAAATCAAAATTCGATCGTAGGAGATTGATAAAAACTTATTCACAGGCGTTGTGGTTAACGTTCAAATCTTCTGTTTGATACCGTTTTTATTTTGTTCTGCATCACCGGAGAGAGAAACTGATAGAAAAGACCCTGTTCCATTATGGATATTATATTTTACACCTGAAGAAAGCCGTAGAATGAATCGACCGGAACATTGTGTCAACAAAGATGGGAAGAAGAGGGCAGATGGTCCGAACTAAAGTTAGTAACTTCCAAGATATTTTGATGTCGTTGCCTATCTTTGATTCTTGCAACTGATATTCCCCATTTCAATCAATCAATACATCGATTTTACCCGCTAGAACATTATGTTTATCGTGTATCATACTTACAAATGGGGTTTGAGGGCTGAAAACTTGACATTAACTCATTACGTGTAGAAAAACGTTTTTTTTTGTTGAAAATCCCCCCCCCCCCCAATATTTTAGGAGGGTCAATTTGCAAAGTAAGTTTATACCAAATTGGTCTCTTAGTTTGTGTCCACCACCAGTCACTTAAATCTTTTTGCAATTCAGACTTTTTCAGTGTTTATCTCCCGATAAAAATTGAGAGAAGTGACTTATTCATTGATCACCCCTTTTTCCAAGTTTTTAATCGATCATTACTAACTCAGTGTCTTGCCAAAAACATCGATCATGAGAAAAATTTGACCAGCTTGTTTAATAAAAATTAATTCATTAACAAACAGCGGTTCCATCATGGATTAAGAAACTCCATAATAGCATTTCCATAGAAATCATTGGGTTTGGAAGGGAAGAATTTTGTAAGGGTAAATGTATTTGAAGAATTAGTCCATCAAGATGGTTCTGGGGGCGACGAAGTTGACGATAATCAGATTGAACAAGATCTAGATAATGAGCACGTGTGGAACATTTCTCTGAAGCTACCGCGATTATCATGCTGACACACCATATCTTCAGCACCCTTCTTTTCCTTCTCGAAATTGTACTGAGAAGCATGCAACTTGCACATGAGAGAATCATGCTCGACCTCACATGGAGAGATGACAGGACAGCACAGTATATAAAAGAAAAAAAAACAGGAGTCTGTTATATCATAGAAAGCATTAGGAAACTCGAATGGCAAAGGGCTGGTCAAGTTGCAAGAATGGCAGACAACCTATTGAAATCACGACTCACAACGAGGATACCCAGAGATCGAATTTGGAACCTGGGCTAGCAGAATATGATATGGCGAGACGGACTTGACTGGTTCAGAAAATATTGGCACCGTCAGGATAGAAAGGTGTGGCGAATCCTGGGGAAAGTTTGTGTCCAACGACGAACGATAAAACACACAATGATTATGATGATGATGATGACTGTCGATATTTCTGGGGTGGAAGAATTTCTGAGAATATTCCTCTGAGTTTTTTTTCTGTGGCTAGTTCTACATTTCAACCCCATCCCCCCAAAAGTTGAAATGAACATTTTCTCATCGTAAATTCAGAGTGAACTCAACTTTTTCTCTTTCTTTCGTTGGAGATTTCCTGTACTTATTTGGAATTCTAATAAAGTCGATAGAATATCGTGGACGTTTTCTCAGACAAGATCTTCATTATTTTCAGAGGTGATCTTTGCTATTCAAATTTAAATTCAAATGATTTATAATTTCCATATACCAACGGGATTTGAGAGAAAAAAATATTACTGCGTGGGGCAAGCTTATATCCAAGAAATATTGGTAACATGGTCAGTAGGGAAACATTCTAAGTTCTGTTCTGTATCGTTTTTCAATTGGCACTATCAAAAACGTACCTATTTTACATACAGATAGAACACCCGAAGAAGGCAGTAGAATGGGTCGGCCGAAACGTTGTGGGAATAACAAAAAATGACAAATGAGTTGATTTGTCCGAAAAAACTATTTTAATGGTAATTACTCAAAATTATGGACATTAGTCCAAGGGATGTATGGAATGATGAAAATGCTTCAGCTTGGATCTCAGGCAACAGTGCTGAAGATACTGGTCTAAATGATGAGTTGAATCATGAAAAGACTTCATCTCAGAACTTCAGACAATAATTATGAACATACTTGTCTAAATAATGTGTGAAATAATGAAAATATTTCATCTTACATCTCAGGCTACAGTGCTGGGGATACTGGTCTAAATAATGAGTGGAATCATGAAAAGACTTCATCTTAAAACTTCAGACAATAATTATGAACATACTTGTCTAAATAATGTGTGAAATAATGAAAATATTTCATCTTACATCTCAGGCTACAGTGCTGGAGATACTGGTCTAAATAATGAGTGGAATCATGAAAAGACTTCATCTTAGAACTTCAGACAATGATTAAGAACATACTAGTTTAAATAGTGCGTGAAATAATGACAAGACTTCATTTCAGAATTTCACTTAGCAGGTATTCATCAACAATCTTTCCAAATTGGCAGATTAATTACCCAATAAAGTACGAGCTTCTTAATTACCTTTCAGATCGAATCTTTATTATATTCCCTGCACCCAACTCTTGCCAGTCTTTTTCTGTTTCCTTCCGTGTTTGGCGTTCCTTTTAATAAGGATACTCTCTTTGATTACCCGTACGTGGCGTTCCTGCAAATTAGCGTTCCAATACTTTCATCCGGCGTTGAAGTTTTGGTTCCGCTTCTCTGAAAACAAAGCACTGACATGTCGCGGACCGATCACCGTGGTCAAGTGGTGGAGTGCTCGCCTCTGGTTCTGTGGTTCAAACGGCTGTACATCTGCCGCAGTGCAATTGTAGGTAAATGGTACTCGATGCCTCTCACAAGAAGTAGGATTGAGGAACCTCTCATTGAGGCTGATGGGTTACGGCCAAATTACGTTAGATAAACCGGTTCTCATAAGAACACCGAAGCTAAGCAATGTTGAGCCTGGTCAGTAACTAGATGACTGATCATTGGGGGATACTAAGTGTCGTAAGCAGAATGAAACTTTGACAAGCCTGGCAAGTCGGAAGTGGGTCTTACTAACTATTTCCTACGTGTACCTGAACCCATAACATCTTCAACGTGGGTATAAGCGGAGAACGAGCATACATACATACATACATACATACATACATACATACATACATACATACATACGTATATCTCGTAGCCGATTCATGTCTGCACTTCATCCCTCTATGAGGACTTCACAACATATAATTATTTTGAAAATCGAGATCCTCGTGGGTGGGGTTGTTTACAGTGACGGAATTTTAGTACTGAATGTCAAACAAATTGCTTCTTTCACTAATCAAATTTCTCCTGCTAAAATTGTGCCGAGTTTAAGATAACAAATTCATTTTTAACCTTAGAGAAGTTATTGCGAACTTTCCACTCCTACGTCACCCATGGAATTCGGTCCGTTCATGTTATCGTAAACTTTACATTCTCGAACAGATAAATATTTACACTTACGTAGCCAATACCTTTTCAAATGATTATCACGTCCAATTTGCAACCTGTAAAAGTACAAGTGAATATTTAAAATGTGTGGGAGTATACATGGATCTTTAAAAAAAAATCGGTGAATTATTATCGAATAGTGAGTTGTAACCTCATTATTGGTCCCATGATTGTCTCCCCGTGCCAAAAAACTAAGCAATTTTTAGTAAATGAATAGAGAGCTTGAAGAAGCGCACATCATCGTGGTATGATAGTTAGGAATCTGGTCTCCGAGATTAGTACTATTGAGTACTGAGTTGTTCACTCACTGGTTGTCCTATGTCTGCGACCAGTGCTAAAACTAAACTAGTCAAGTCAATAGCCCAGGAGCTTGAAGAAGAGCACCTCACCATGGTATAATCGTTAACAATCAGGTCTCAAATGTTATTACTGTTGATTTGAAGTGGTTGCTCCATCATTATGGCAAGGACCAACCTGTCACTCCGGTGAACCTGGGCTGTTGCCTAAGGTGCAAATATCTCAAAGGTGCATTCAAAACTGAAATTGAAAATACAACTACAAATAAACTGGGTGCAAATATGAAGTTTCGCCTACAGTGCATAAAACCCTTGCACAAATCTAGTCTCGCTTTTGAAACGGAAACATAAACCAAAGCTTAGTACATCAGTCTGTAGAACATCGTTGTAAATTGGTTATCAATTTGGTTTCGCATATCATTACTACTGAATAATGAGTTTAGTCCTCACTGGATGTCTCATATATGTATCATTGTGCCATAATCAAGAAAAGGTTAGTTAAGGCAGCCTGAGCTCCAACATGGACCTCTAATCACCGTGTACACACGAGATAATCATGCTCAATATCACATGGAGAGATAAAAAAACGGCATAGTATATTGGAGAAAAAAATAGGAATTAAGGATATCATAGAATCCATTACAAAACTCAAATGACATTGGGCTGGTCATGTTGCTAAGATGTCAGACAACCGATGGAAATCACGACTCACAACGTGGACCCCAAGAGACCAAATGCGAAACTATCCAGCACAATATAAGATGGCGTGACGAAATAGACAAGTTTAGAAAGCATTGGCTCCGCAACGCCCATGATAGTGAGACCATCTAAGTCCAAAGATCGACACTGAAAGGCTGCTGCTGCTGCTGATGATGATGATGATGATAACAGTATAAATGTTAGCACGCTGATTTTGCAAATCGTGACTAATGAGCTCGATTCTCACTGGTTACTTCATACTCGTGGCATTTTGCAAAAAGTGAGCTCTAATTAATAAATACTTAGCATGTATCTATGTTTCGGCGTATAAGACGCACTCTTTTTGTCTCGGAAAGTGGACGCTTTATCAATTGTTTACCAACGCATCTACACTACGCAAATAATGTAAACAGTCAGCCACTGTGGGGGTTAATGTTGGTTTGAACAGATAAGAGTGAGATGAAATAACCTAATAGTATGGAAGACAGTGACTTTTTTTTTTAGAGAATATGCCTAAAAAAAAACAAGGTGCATTTCATACGTTGATGCGTCTTATATACATATATGTGTGTGTGTGTGTGTGTGTGTGGCTGAAAGACATAACTTGAAATTTTGTAAGATAGTTAATGTACTTGATGTACACTGGAAACGAATATCTGCCACAGGACAATGGCGGGCAGATTAGGGTCACGGGCTATTATTCGTGTAGTGCAGTGGTTCCGAAACTTAGAAAACTTGGGGACCACTTCTATGAAGCTAGTATTCTGGTGGACCCCTATGTTTTGCATTTAGATTTTGGCCATGAACTACAATTTAAAAAAAAAAAATTTGACTTTTAAAATCATATTCATATGGAATTCATTACATTTATTCAAATTCTATTACACGATACAATCTGTGTACATTAGTTATGTTTTTTGATAGCTGTGAGACGGGTGATATTGTTTCTACACCACAAGAGCAATGTCAGGTTTACAGCAGGGGGGGGACTCCTATGGCCCCCTAAAATCATGTTGTAGAAACCCTTAGGACTTAATGTCCAATCACTCTTTAAAATAGCTTCAGTTGGGTCGACACATAAAAAAACTCGAAATTAAATAACAAATGATATTAGCCAACTGTTCATGAGTGTTGACGTCCATACAGAAATAAACCCTGTCGTTTCTGACGGGTAAATACTAATGTGTGGATAATTGACTAAATCGTGAGTGTACCATTAATTGAATTTGAAAGAATAGTTTTTTATTTGAAGTTTTTAAAGTCTGGTGTTCTTAATTTTCGTAGTTGTTCTCCATTCAGTGCACTGGAGCAGGTGGCTGAAAGATAGACATTTATTTTTTTTCCTGTTCAATACTTATCCAAATTACCAAGTACATTTTTAGGCAAATTTGCAGAAATAGAGACATAAACTTTGGTCATAAACATTGGACACCTGTTCCACCAATTTAACCATAAAACAGAAGAAATACAACTCGACACTGCAAGAATATCATAATGAAGCAATTAAATATAAAAATGTATATCATTCATGTGAATATAAATACTTATATATTTATCTATAAGATGAACGCTATGATTTGTTTCTTTGTCCACTTAATGGTAAAAGTTTTGCAGAAAAGAAAAATCTCCAAAGCACGTTTTGGAAAATGGACATTTAAAGGAGTTGAGTCTCTTTTATTTACGCTATTATCAGCTTTTATGTAGTGAGTCTTATTCAATCTTAAAGTTAAAAACTATGAAAAAACCACTCGCACTCCACAGAAACACTGGTGGATATTTAACTAAATGCATAGTTTCATACTTATATATATATATATATATATATATATATATATATATATATATATATATATATATATATATATATATATATATATATATATATATATAATCACGTTTTAGGGGGTCTGACAGGTTGGTTGGCTATATACATGCCGCATTAATATAGCTAGAGGGCTGTATATTTAAACGTTTATTTGATATGTTTATGAATTCTTTTGTCCTTACCTCTCACCAAATAGGTTTTTGGTGAACAAGCTCAATTTTCAATGTAAGTTGAGGCTAAATTAGGAACTGCTGACGCTTGTTTTTTTTTTTGAAACTTCAGATTTTTTGAGTGATAACCGTTCAACGAAAAGCAGAGAAGTAGTTTAATCACTGGTCATCTTTTCCAAACAGGGCATGCTGCCAAAAGACGTTAGTCTCGTGATTGTTTCTATTGAGTGAGTAGCAGACCTGTACTACTGCGTATAAATGTTAAAACAAAACATAAAGGAAGAAATGAAGGAGGAAAAATTTCTTGTAAGTCATTCAGTAGAAACCATAATGTGACCTTATACACCTTATTGCCGTATGCCTTGTTGGGGAAGGTCAATAAGGAAATGGAAAAGTTTCTTCTCTTGCCTTTTTTTGTGGGCAGCGATCCCTAAAAAGTCTGAATTAAAAACAAAATAGAAACAAGCTGGAACAAGCTAAACAAACAATTTAGCATAAACTTACATTGCAAAGCAGACGGTGCTGATTTGCCTTTTGGACTAAATCTGGCCGATTTTGACCAATTTATTCAATGAATACCTTCGGTAGTCGTTCGTATGTTGGCATAACATTTAATTTCCTTTCATTAATCTCCGTATGTTGTCTTAACATTGAATAAATGGGTTTTTGATCAACATTCAGTTTAATTTACACCACTTTTTATAAACTTTTCTAGTTTTAATATCAAAGTTAACATTTATATTCAACAATATTTTTCTTTTCGGTTACGATTCGGTTAGGCAAACATACAAGAAGGGGTCAGTTACATTGTTAATATTCTGCCGAACAAGACCGTTACTTTCTGTCTGTTATACGAAAGGACACCTTCGAAGTATTTGGTTACTCCATTAGTTAATTTTGGTTTCTTCCTCAATCGTAAAAACCGCTCAAGGTGGAAAGAAATTGTTTCATAAATTTCATATCATCGGAATTTCCGCTCCCAAACATTTTAATACGATTGACATGAAAAGCTACGCAGACTACGTTGACCTGTCCGTCGGCCTTACATAGGTATACTCGAGGGTGTACCACAACAACGTTAAGGTTCAATCACACAACCCAGTTTCTACACTACTGCACTAAACGACACTTGGGAGAACTAACTAAATAAACAGAAACAAAAAAAAGATAACTCAACATCACAGTCAATAACCGAACAACCGTAGCGTCAAAATTGTCAAAATGTACAAAAAAAAAAATCCATCAAAGAATACGGTCAGAATAAATTCTAGTTATGACATCATCGATGATTTCCACAGGAAAACAAATAAATAATTGAATTTTCAAAAAAAGAAAAATCTTTACTCTGGAGAATCTACATGTTATTGATGAATCCGCCAGAATCAGGTCCCCAAAAGGTGAAAAAAGCATATAACATTTTTAGGAAGGGGTCTATTGTAGTCGAGATGCCAGTTTTCGAGTCTGTTGACAAAACAGTATAGCCACGAGCATTGGAACACACTAACAAACACATGCACATATAAAATATAAACAAAAGAAAGAAGCCTCCGCCATATTTGATGGCTACGGTCGTTCAACTACACTCTCAGAAATTACTGCCATGCGGAAGAAATTCCTTCTATGAAATGAAATTTCCGTCTTACAGATCTTTGGTCGCTTTCGAAAATCAGCTCAAAAACCATCGATAATTTAAAGAACCAGGCAGTGTTGGGAGTGATCAATTAAAAAAATGGGAAAAGGGACGATTAATGGATTATATATTTCTTTTGACTTTTGTTGAGTAGTAGACAAAAACCTAAAAGTCCAAATTTTTTAAAAAGACAAACAAAACATGACCCCCCCCGCCAAAAAACAAAACAAAACAAGTGTGTATGATACCGGACGCAAATTGAGGGACCAATTAAAAATAAACTTACATTCTAAATTGAACACCCTAAAAACTCATTTTGGGGTGGAATTAAAAAAAAAACCCAACAAACTAGACATAATGAGGAGTGAATGTTGAAATTTTCACCTTCTCACTCAATTAGTACGACCAACACTAATGACACGTACATAAATGTATGAACACTTAGTCCACCAGGCAGAATCACTTGAAAACTTGAGAAATCTATATTGACTATGTTGACAGTTCTGGTTGACAGCATCTAATAATAATAATAATAATAATAATAATAATAATAATAATAATAATAATAATAATAATAATAATAATAATATCACTTTTTTCTTTGTTGAATATCAATTCTCATTTCGTTGTAGTTGCTCAGGAAGATAGGATGTTGGTTTGCCGTGATGAAGAAAAGAAAACAACGTCCGTGTTGATAAGATGTAAAGAGGCGTCGGACTGAAGATCATGAGACAGCTAATCGAATTATTAATGACAAACTGATCTCATCACCGTCAGCCCAAAGCAGACATTCCAGCCCTTGAGTCGGAGGCTCATTGCCCGTCTCCCTTCCAGAAAAAGGACATACTAATTACTGGTTGCACGCATACGCAGACATACACTGAACCCTCAATACATATGGGCAAACAAACATACTAGTCATACACACACACACACACATGAAAATACATATTCAAAAAAAAGAAAAGACACATAAACAGACAATCATTCTAACAGCAATATATATATGTGTGTGTGTGTGTGTGTGTGTGTGTGTGTGTGTGTGTGAGTGCGTGTGTGTGTGTATGTGTGCGTGTGTGTATACTCCAGAAATCCTGTTGTAGTGATACAAAAGTTGAAACTATGTAGTAAGAAATATATCGAAGCTGTATTCCAAATGATATTTACATAACATAAATAAGTTTCTCTTTTTGTTGTATTCACAGTCTTCGAATTACGTCTTTACATACAAATGATATAAATCTTTGAATTAAGAAGTGATTCCAACAATAGGAAACCTGAAATAATATAAAAATTGGCAACTCTAGAACAAACGTAATTAGGGAACAACACGGATTCACAGATTTCAAGAATTAACTTGAAAGACGGATCAACGAAAATGGCGATGGACGATCTTCTTATATATAACTGAAACAATTTCATCCGTTATTAAATTTCATCTTAATGTTGGTACAATGCAACGGCGTGCAGTGGCTTATTTCAAGAGACATTTCATTGTGTGGGCCACTAATATATATATATATATATATATATATATATATATATATATATATATATATATATATATATGTATGTATATATATAAAGTAATTGATATTTATATCCGAAAATATGAATAAGGAAAGACAGTTTTAGGAACTAGTTGTTGCACCAAGCAAAATATTTACGGTTGCAAGCGAAATAACGGCGATGATCGGAAAATAAATTACTTATCATCCTGTCGACATAGGAATGATATATATATATATATATATATATATATATATATATATATATATATATATATATATATATATATATATAGAAAGAGAGAGAGAGAGAGAGAGAGAGAGAGAGAGGTAAAAATACGTAAATGCCCGTATTTCTAAGACCAACAGAACACATAAACAAAAACAGCCAGAGATCGGAGAAGTAGAGGAATGAGTTAAGGGTATTATTTCAACATCTATCAACCGTCTGAGTCCCAGTGGCTCAATCGGTTAGCGCAGTCCTGGGGTACATAGGTACTATATATATATATATATATATATATATATATATATATATATATATATATGTATCGATTAAATGCATGTCATGTTTATGGCAATGGTGTACTATCTGCAGATGAAAGAATAAGGGAACAAACCCTGATAAAGCCAGAACAATCAGAAAAACAAAATAGAGAAATGAAAGATTAGAAGCATACTTGAAAACAGGTGGATAATGTGAATTAAAGATGAAAATTACTTAAACCAATAATACCATTCAATTCAACAAGCAATTAAAACCATTTATTCACAAAAAGTGAAAAGAACAAACACCAGAGAACAAAAGCGCAAGCAACTAAATTGTAATGTAACCTGAGTTAGCAAACCTCTATAAAACAATATCATATAATGCTTAAAAGATAATTAATTATAAGTCACTTCAGCTGTCACATTCCAAATCACAGTGGAATTATCTTCTCATTATATATATAACCGTAAGACACAGTTACATAGTTTATCGGAGGAGCTGAATAAAGCAAAACAAGGGTATACAATTGTCATAGACAAAATTTATGAATTTGATCGATTAAATCGAATTGTCTCTACTCTTGCTATTCAACACTGTTTGAATAAGGATTCTTCGGAATGATATGTACGATTTATATATATATATATTTCGCCTGCATAGATATATATATGGGTGAGAGAGAGAGAGAGAGAGAGAGAGAGAGAGAAAGAATAGACGGTACCAAATGAAACAAATTCATTCACAGCTGATCCAAACTCTCACGGAGTTTTCCAACTGATTATTCCATGCATTTTTCGGACTAATAAACCATTCACCGAATAAAGACCAGGTTTGAATAAATAATCCGCAGTTGGGCCAAACAATTGGAAATATTCGACTACGGAGTGTGCCAGTACTTCTGGAATGGAAATAAAACCATAGAGAATTACTATAGAAAGCGCGTAACGTGAAAGAAGCGAAACATGTGATTTAATCAAAAAGTATGAATAGACAACGAATGAACATGTACCCATGGGTAATTCACAAGAGCCATGGAGCTGAATAGATACAATGGTTGCTGGATATTGGTCACTGGTTTTTTCCATTACATCATCATCATCATCATTGTCGTCGTCATCATCAGCCTTTTAGTGTCTGTCGTTGGACAAAGACCTTCCCTAATATTCGCCAGACCTCTGTATCATGGCATCGCAGAACCAGTACTTTCTGATTTTATCTGGCTTGTTGCATCATCTTCCTTTCTGTCAGCCACAATTACGCGTACCACATACAAATTAACGTTGAGAATTTCAAATGCTTACGGAGAGAATATTTTCAGGGTCCTCTCATATAAATATACATGCAAATTAGCATGTTTAACTGTATAATTGGTTGTATGATTGGTTGTCCGATTGTTTTGTCCGATTCCTATTATAACCCCAAAGTTATAATGGAACTGTCCATGTAATAGATTAACACAGTTAATAGAAACAATTATAGGGTTTCAAAATGAGTACGTCTTAGAAACTATCAAGACATTATGTCTGAGACCCCAAAGACCTCAAAAACCACAGACCTATAACCCTACTCAAAAAAAGTTTGAATGAAAAAAAAATAATCGTGAACACTGCTGGAAATAAACTGAGACCAATCTCAGATAAACTTACGTTGCAAATTGACACCCCCCCCCAAATATTTGGAGGGAGGATGGAGGGGGTATTTTTCAGACATAATGAATGAATGTTTAAATTTTTAGTCCCTTACTCCATTGGTGCAATCGGTACGCGTGATATATACGTACATACAAACATACATAGCCAGCAAGCCAGCCAGCCAGACCAGCTTAAAACCCAAAGAAATCTATATAGATTGTCTTGGTGATAGTTTTCGTTGACCGTTTCTAACAGCTCTGATTGGTCACTGCAGAGAAACCTTCGAATGACCAACGTCTTCGAGAGGCATGCTAGAACAACTTAAACACTGAAGAAACCTATACTGACTGTTTTGGCTGACATTTTTATTACTTTATTACTTCGTGATGAGATGGCCAACAGCTGGAGGGGGGGGGCATTATTCCACGCATTATTTTCGTTGGTATTCTGAACAACTACGAGAAAATCATTCGGAACAATTCTTTCTAATAATGATAATTACATTTCTTAGAACTTCAGATAATATTCATCTGGCAGAAACGAGATCCCCTCGTCGAAGTCTGATTGTTTAGAAATTCTCGGTTGGCTGGCATGCATAATACTGTTGACGTTCAATAATAGCTTTTTGTCCCGATACTACATTATCTCCAATTCAGGACGCGTCGCTGGAAAGAATATTATTGAAATGTTCGTCACATGGAAAGACGCGTAAACATTAATTAATGGTCGAAAAGTTGGTCTATATCAGCTGCTGGAATACAATAGAACATTTTTTCCTGTTTGGCGTCAAATTCCAATCATCTTTCGCCGAGTAAATAAAAACTGATGCAGGTCTGGTAAGATACTCAATAGAAACCGTCACATGACCAACGTCTTTTGGCAGCATGCTCAGTCGGGGGTGATCAATTAAGGAAATTTAAAAAAAAGAGTGACCAATGAATAAGTTGCGACTCTTTCGTTGGTTTGCCAGTGATCGCTAATCGAAAGATGGTCACAAACTCAGGAATTAATTTAGCTTTAACTTACATTGCAAATTGCTCCCTTTAAAACTTATTTAGAGTGGGGTTGCAACAAAAAAAATAAAACAACACAAAAACAAAGTAGCATTTTTTTCCGGATATAAGGAGTGAATGATCGAATATCCAGCCCTGTAGCTCTATCGGTGCAGACTGTGCGCGTGATACATACATAGGCACTAAGACATACTGACTTGAAAAATAAAGAAACTTATGTAGACAGTTTTCGTGACACTTCTGGTTGGCAGTTTCTGATAGAGGACGCCAAACGAAGGAGCCGAAGTCATTAAGCGATTCTTACAGACTATCATTTCAGTGATTTTTCTTGTCACTGAGTGCTCCAAATTATTGGCATTGTGCCAAAGCTTATATATTTATATATATATATATATATATATATATATATATATATATATATATATATATAAATATATATATATATATATATATATATATATATATATATATATATATATATATATATATATATATACCAGTCACAGGTTTGATTCCTGGAGCAGTCCTGTCCTCTTTAATTGTTTATTCTATCCATGTTATTTGAGCCGAATGGCACTCTAACCGTGTAATAACAGGGGATCATTTCAAATAGAGTTTCGAAAAAATATAATGCAATTTATAAGTGTTTCTGTTGGATTATATATATATATATATATATATGTGTGTGTGTGTGTGTGTGTGTATATATTAAAAGATGTAGGTCATCTACAATCTGTTGGAACATTTCACATCCACAATACAAACATATACATACACACATATATATATAAAGAGAGAGAGAGAGAGAGAGTGAGAGAGAGAGAGGGAAAGAGAGAGAGATAGATATAGATATATATATACATAGATATATAGTACAAAACAGGAATGCAGTATAATATGATATGATATCCAATTTCATAAAATGCTCAATACATTCAAGTTGAGTCAAAGCAGAGCTTAAATTATGATATATATTTATACGTATATCGATACTTTGGCCGACAGTATCATAGAGTGGGCGATACGTAAAATAGTATTCATAACAGGTCCATTATACTAACATGTTCCGCTGTTCGGATTTGTCAAAGTAGTAATGTGAAATGAAACTATATTGAAAAGCCCGTATTGTTTCAAATGAATAATGCCACATAATGTACCACATAAGCACAAAACGTTATTATCACAAAAAAGAATTTAAATCCCTGAAAATCCTTTTTAATCTTATATATATATATATATATGTATATAAATTGAGAGAGAGAGAGAGAGAGAGAGAGAGAGAGAGAGAGAGAGAGAGAGAGAGAGAGAGAGAGAGAGAGAGAGAGAGAGAAAGAAATTGAAAAGGAAAGGGGACAGGATAGATAGCGGGGACTTGGATTCATAACTGTTTCAATCGGCAATAACATTGCTCATATTGCTCATTATCAAATTATTTAATCATTTTTGACAATAACCATGACTGCTATCAATTAATTACTTATAGCTATTGTGGGACACCCACATATGTGTGTGTATATATATATATATATATATATATTTGTAAGTGTTTTGCGAAAAAAAGAGTAGTATCGAAAAGAATTTTTCGATTATTAGCATTCAGTTGTAAAAGACCCATGTTCTGCGTATGTTTATTCCAAGTTATAGTGATATGTTTCCAATAGTTTAAACCAGATCTCATTAGTTTTCACTCTCATTTTTTTAAATATCTCGCTTTCACTATGACAAAATGTTGCTAGTATTGTGTGGGCGACACATTACGTTGTTTTATAAATATGATAATACAAACTGAATAAAATTAACCAAAGTTTGCTTGTCTCAAGGCAATGAAAGTATGAAAATGGATGTTTATATTCTCATGAGTTGCGCATGCGTAGTTATGCGGCAAGGAATGTGGAACAAAGCTCCTTACGTTATACATGCATTGGCTTAGTACTCAAACCTATCGTGATGGCCATAAATGAGTACATCCCTACCGTTATTTTAGAATGATAGTTTTCTGCTAATCCAAACTACGCAATGAATTTGTAAGTTCCGTTTGAACATTATGCAATCAAAATGGATATTATCAGGTACTATTTATGACCCAACTGTCTAGCATTGAACCTCAGAGGCTAAAACTATAAACATTTGGCCGTCTTAAAATGAGTACGCTTTTACGAAAGAGTATTTTTGCAACAGACTTTCAATGCAGTAGACTTCGGTCATATATAATACCTGAAAATATCCGTTTTCATTGTGCAATGTTCTATTATTATAACTGCAAAGTATGGTTGAGAAAAGAAACTTCCTATGAAAGTTGTAGTGACACAGTTTTATATATATATATATATATATATACTATTGTGTCCTCCACAGACAGCTGTTTCGATGTATTACATCTCTATTCCGTGGCTATAGACTTTCCATTATCCTATCCAGTACCGCGAGGCAGAATTGAAACCTTCACTTCAGACCCGGAGGCCAATATCCTACCTCTTGACGGTAACCAAGGCTGAATTTTAGTGATATATCTATTTACACAGAAATTCCTCATCCACCAGAGTGCTCTGTTCCTATGGAAGAGCATTGCATAAGCTTATGATGGATGAGTTACCTCACAGAAAGAGTGCTCAAGGTTAGCCACTTACTAAAAAACTTCACATGACCAATCTCTTTCAGCAACATGCAGTGTTGGGTTGAAAAAATATTGAAAAAAGGTTGGTCGATGTTAGAGTTCCGTTGCGTTGTATTCTATGGAAAAAGTCGGAATGCTGCTTGACACATCCTAGGGGGTCAACTTAGTATAAACCTACACTGTAAACTGAACCCCCTGCTAAAATCCTATTAGGGAGTTAAAAAAAAACTAAAAAAAAACAAATGTTATAAGGAGTAAATTCTTAAATCTTCGATCCCTCAAGCTCCGTCGGTATGATCTCTATACGTGATACATACATACATACACAACCAGCTAGATCAATTTGAAAATTGTAGAAACTTATGTTTTTGGTGACAGTTTTTGGTTTCGAAAATATATTTTCATGGTTGCATGTGTGTGTCTTGTGGTGATGTGTGCCTATAGACATTCTACTTGAACATTTTGTGTTTGGTCAGTTGATAAAAAAAAAATTTTGAAAATAATCCAAACGCATCTCTAAATCTGAATTTTTGTTTTTTTTTCCGCTCAGCCATGCAATCACAAAAAATTCTTTTAATACAAAAAGAAATATACTAAGATTTCTAGAAACTCCCAACAATATGAATAAGAAAGAATTGGAAATGTATTTTTAATCAAATCTGTATCCCTCTAATTCGCTCTCTCTGACTCTCACTCTCTTTACACCACTCTCAGTCTATCTATCAATCTATTTATCTCAATCTCAAAGTTGTTCAATCGATCTCCATTGGTCCATATCTACGGTAAGGCGAATTAGTATTCAGTCCCTTTGTAAATGTAGTTTATCTCTGTCAACAAAGTTGAAAAGAGGTATATATATATATATATATATATATATATATATATATATATATATATATATATATATATATATATATATGGCCGAGTCTGTTCAGTCGTCTGTTAGTCTGTCCACACAATATCCTGGAAAGTTTTGAATAGATTTCAATTAAATCTTTTGGTGTAGTATATAATAGAGTAGTAAAGAGATGGTAAAATTTTGAGACAGATCCAAGAATTCTTTTGGATTAAGACATATTTTTACAATTATTCTTCCAATCACGTTCATGTATACGCTCATAATTGACAAACGTTCTCAATGAATTTCTATGATATTTGAAGAAGAGTGAAAGACCTGATCAAATTTGGGGGCAATTCCATGCACATTTATTACCCCTGATGATAGCGTTGGCGGGATGTAAGCGCACTCTGAGTGCTTTCTAGTTTATTTTAAAATTCGCTACATTCGTAATCGTCTGATTTCTTTGAATTTTTGTATCCAACAAACTCTGAACTCTACAAATTACAATATAACCATAAATCGAAAGATTTGAATAAATAAAAATATAAAATCAATAATATTGAACATGAAAAGTATCAAATCCTTTTAGGAATATGGATTGAAAACAAGTTGGGTAGCCTTTGCACCACTAATTCTGAAAAAAATCACCATTTAATGTTGTATTTGAAGGGAATTATGAAATGATGCACTCATTTATTTTACCACGTAAATTAAGAAGTTGTAGAGGCGAAATTAACTTACCTTAATGATGATACTACCAGTAAGGTTGGAATAATGACTTTATGATTGAAAAAAAAAACAAAAAACAGGCCTAATTAGTCACTCGATTGTGTGATGAATTAAAAAAAGAATGGAGAAGTGGGTAATCAATGAATAAGTTACCTTTCTTGTCTTTCTTGTGTTGTGATCACTAAAATGTACAAAAGAAACAAGAGTGAACGATGCTGGACACTAACTGGGCGACCAATTTGGCATAGAATTCCATTGTAAATTGACTACCCAATTGAAACCTATAGAAAATTCTATACTCATTGAGAGGTGTGACTGGGCAGAATTTCAAGTTTCTATTTTGTATGGCCAGAGCTGGGCGAATTCCAAATAGATTGATACATTCATACATACATATGAATGTTAAAATCTATGAATAAGCTAAACCCAGCAACAGTGATCAAACCGGTCTGTTGTGGGTAGCATTGATTGATACATTCAGAGATGATTAGGAATGTGGATAGGAAGAGTGAAAAACGCACGGTGGTTAAAAACTAATTCGTGTTAAGTCTTGAACTAATTAATTTGTAATTAATTCTTAATTACACAACATTACTAATCACTAATTTCACCATAGATACCATGATCAGTAATTTTGGACTCATTAACAGGAGTTTGACCCTGGAGCAAATCTGCTTATTATTTATCAAAACTTATTAACCTTCGTGATTATGAAGATGTGCCAACTAACGTACTAATTACCTGCAAACAGAAAACAGAATCAGAATCATCGGACTGATGTTCTTGGGAAAGATATGAATTTATCCTCTCCCCAGCTATGAATAAATTGCAGGATAGGTGGAGTCATTTAACCGTCTAACGCAGTGGTTTCGAAACTTCAAAAGTCCCTCTAAAAAGGAAATATTCTAGCGGAACCTTACTTTTAGCATTCAGCCTTTAGACCTTAATCACTGAACTACAACGAGATTAATTTTTACCTTTCAAAATCAGATTCCTTTTCAATAGATTAAATTCATTTGAATTCCAGGTCTACGTACTACAACTATGCTTTTTGATACCTAAGTGACATACGATGTTTTGTCTGTCACAATATATGCAATGTCAGGTTTCGAGAGAACACTGCTGCGGCACCCTGAGCATTATATTTTGGACCCCCGGGGTTCACAGACCCAGTTACAAAACCACTGCTCTAAGGCAGTTAATCAAGTCGAGTTGAGAATCAGGCATAGGGGTGTAAGCGTCTGACTAGCACCCAAGTCTTGTGAAAAAAACACATAAAGAAGAGTGACAAATTGGAGAATATATTATCATTATTTATTTATTAGACCGTGGTATACTTATATATACTTAAATAAAGTATTTTCCTTCTTTTTATTTTTTCGATTTAGTAGAGATTTCCGCTTAGTAAACAAGACTGAAAATAATAAACTAAACGTCTAGACTGACCAATCTTCTGCCGGTAAAGATCAATTACCAGCATAGATTAGGATTTTGCTTACCAATAAGCATTCATTCACACAGAGAAGCTGCAGACCGGAAGAAGACATCCGTCTTGGAGAGACAATTCTGCTCTGTTATTGAAAATGACAGTCAATCTTCCCCGCCCCCTCTCTCTCTCTCTCTTATACATGATGCTGAAAGGCAAACATACACACACACACATACACACACATATATGTATATACATACATATTTATTAAATATACATGTATGATTATCAGTGGCGTACAGTGCTTTGTATCTTGGACATGCTGTGTTCTACGATGCTCAAAAACATGAAAATAGTTTAGTGTTGCATACGAATCTCAGCCTCCCGGGCTGAGGACGGCCCTCATGTTTGTGGGTAGACACTAAAAGAACCCGCGTGCAACCAAACAACGAATCATCGACTCCACACGTCAAGATAAGGTGCATTTACCTACACTTACAGTTGAAATCATATACATCTTTGCCAGATTTTAAAAAATAATATTTCAATTTCTATTAACATATCAAAAATACCATGTCCAAGATTATTCGTAGCCTTTGTTAGCAATCAATGCCAAAGGCTTTATGTACTATTACAGCCTCCTAGCGATTCTGGTAATTGATTATAAATCTTTAACATCTATCCACAGGGATTTCCCCCAATCCTTAATATCCCAGACCCTTAACGTTAGAAGGTTTTCTTACTTTCATCTCAAACTTGAATCCCTTTACGAGATTCTCAATAGATTTCAGCTCTGGATTCTGATTGGGTCTTTCCAAAACATGGACATTGTTATTTGAGAACCAATATTTTCGGATATTTGTCTCTTTTGAAAACCCAGTCCTTGCCAGGATCAAATTCTGCTTGATGTTTCCCCCCATGATCTCAATGCATTGCTCCTTCCCCATCTACCCTTAGAAGATTGCCAGGCCCATCAGTTGAAAAGCATCCCAAAGTGTTACATTCCCTCTGTCATGTTTCAATGGACGCACAATGTTCTTTGGTTTGAAGGTTTCTCCCTTATTTGTTCAATTAGAGCCTGCATCCTTTTGTTCAAAAAGCTCCAATTTCGTTTGATCTGACCACAAAATTGGTCGCCAAAAGCTTTCATCTTTCTGTTAGTGAGCTTTTGCCAAGTTGATAGAAACTTCGATCTGTTTTTGTTGGAGGATTAGCGTCCTTATTGGCTTGCAAGCATGGAGACCAGGCTTCTGAAAAGTTCATCAAAGCGTCAACTTTGACTTCCAACTACGTCTTTTGAGATCTTGTATCATCTTGAACATTCTATAATCTTTGATAAGGCTCTGGACGACAGGAACAATCACTTGGAATTGTTTTTAGATGGTTCGCTCTCAGTGTGAGAACCCACAATGTGCAACCCTAAATCTTCACTCAGTTCTTTGGTCTTACCCATGTTATCTCGATAATCATACATGATTTCATTAATTTATTATCAATAAGAATGTTCTCAAACATCACAGAAATTACCAATAATTTAGAAGCTTAAAAATATACGAGAGTAATAGAGTTACAACGAATAAAATCCATTGGAACTACTTGATATTTCAAGGGTATTGATAATTGTGCCGGTGGCATTTTTGTATGATTTGTTGTAAAAGTCTTCACAAAATCATACTTTTTCGTGTAAATCACAGAAGCTTCTAAATATATTACAAATAATCAATTTACTAAAAATATAATCTGCTTGAAAAACTTGAGATTTTAAGGGTTTGAATTATGGCGTTTTTCGATTATCTGTTGAAAAAAATTGGTAAATAATATTTTTCTTGAAGATGCCTTACATTATTTAAAATAAACGTTTGCCCCAATCTTATGCTATTACCAAGCGAAAGGAATTCACTTTTGGAAAGTAAAAAATAATAGATTTTGAATGGCCTATAAAAAAGATTTGAGCATAAGTGTCCGAGTGTATCTGTCTCTTCGTCCGTCTTCGAAAATTGATTTTGACATCGGATTTTGCTTTATCGAGATTGTAGTGAAACGTCAAAAATATACACATTTCGAGAACTATAAAAACTTAGCGAAAATAGCAGCAATTGAAAAAATTAGTCCAACCACGAGTATATATATATATATATATATATATATATATATATATATATATATATATATATATTAGAATGTGGATTTGCTACACAAACTAGCACATGTTTTTGCCCTCTATGGGCCTCATCAGGCAGAGGACAGAAACATGAGCTAGTTTGTGTTGCGAATCAGCATTCTACTATTTATTTCCAGCTCTACTCTAAAACAACTCAACTTCAAGAGTAAAATGTTTTATGTATCGAGCACTCTATCAAATAAATCCATAACATTTCAGAAGTGGCTTTATGTCATTGATATATTATTATATTATGTTATACTGATAGCCTGATTTATATCACATATACTATATATATATATATATATATATATATATATATATGTATGTATGTATATATAAAAGCATCTGCTCGAATGTCTGTATATATATATGTGGCATCAATCTATCACTGTCTATTTCACAAGAGCTATCTATTTATCGACACTAACCAACGCCTATCTGTCCCATAATCTATCGATCCGTTTCATTTTAGTCACCAATCTCAACCAATTCTTATCGATCTATCCATTAGAGCGGGATGACAATTTAGAAGTCCATGTTGTGTACAAATGAGATTTTTAGTCTATTTTGACGTTTCGCTTTCTTCAGAGAAGATCCGATGGAGATACCGGAAAAAGTATCTGTTATTTACAGCTTAAGTCTGGTTGTGAGCGTGTTTAATGATTGATGTTCGAAATGAGCCGATCTTAAGTGGTTCAAATAGTTGACAATCGGATGATGCGTCAAGGAAGCGGATCGTTCATTTTACGTGTGTTTAATTAATGTCTATCAGCGTCCGTCTCCCGACAACGCCATAACAAGTCAAACGGAAAATCAAATATTCTAAATCTCTGTTAATACACCTCATAGGTCAACAGGGATCACGTGTGAAGTGCTGATTGTTATACGTACATACATACATACATACACATACACACACATACACATACACATATATATACGTATATATATGTATGTATAAAACAATCAGCACTTCAAGCACTAATTGCTTTTATATATATATATATATATATATATATATATATATATATATATATATATATATATATATATATATATATATAAATATATATATATATAAATCAATCAGCATTTCTCACGTGCACCCTGCTGACCAATGAGGCGTATTGACATACATATATATATATATATATATATATATATATATATATATATATATATATATATATATATATATATATGCGTGTTTATCTATTGGAACCCAGAAGTTAAGAATCGTTCGGCATGTCACCCTGGTTTATGAATTAGTCTGTTAGAACATAACTACTGTACACTGAAATAATCCCCCGAGCACTTGTGGTCTTGTGCCAGACTTAACCTATTAAATACCCATAAAATGACAAGAATGGAATAACTCCTCAGAGTAGGACATAAAGACGTTCAAAACCAAAAGCTGAAACGACATTAAACGACATTAGCGATATGGAAGAACGACTCAGACACATTAAGACATTTCCTTTTGTAAATGACAGCTGTTGTAGGAATTCTCGCATGGCATGAAGAATATCGGCTTTGAAGTCGTCTTGGTAGTATATCAGTCAATACCCGTGTGTCAGGCTAACAACGCTATTACACATCTCTACAGATAGTTGTCCACTGGGATAGTCTAATGGTTAGCACGTTAGCCTCACACGCAGAAGGTTCTGGGATTGATATTTTGATATTATCGAAGAGTATGGAACACTCTTCATTTGGACAAATGTTCCTGTGCACGCATCAGCTAAGAAAGTGCTGCTGGGAGACCGATTAACAAAGCAGAACATGGACTGGGTGGGCCCGGTTCAAACTACGACTGAGACTGGTACCAATGGCCATCAGAAAGGTAAGAATATTTTTCTCCAAGGCTGTCGGTTAAATAACTTCAGTAAAGAGAGTGGCGCCACTTCGGGTATTGGTTACCTCTAAGCCTATTTCACGTGTCTCAAAAACCTTGGAAAAACAGCTGAGATGAGGAGAAACGTGATGTGTGAAGCCCAGACATGGACGGCTGTTGCTATGGCCAGCGTAAGGGTACTTACTAAGCAATCAACTGAGTACACTTCAAGCTGTGTGATGATTAGGTGGGGGGGTATCCTTTTGGTAGACTTGGATCCTGCCTTCGGGGTCGATCATAAAAACTTGTAAGATATAAAGTCTTGGTCACGACCAGATTTGAGACCTACAAGGATCCGTGACAACAGAAATCGTGACTCCGTCACCGGCCCTATACTCCGAATGGGAGTTGTCTTTTAAGAAACAGGTGGTTTTACCTTATCGTTTCCACAGACTGATGGGTCCTGTCTCTAACTAACTTGAAAACTGAAGAATAGTTCATCTGATGATGAGAAAAAGGGATAGAATTATGGTCCTCATATTTGAAGTTTTGTAACGTAATCCCACAATTGGTGTGTTCTTCCGCTTCCCTTGTACTGACTGAAGCTTTAACTGATGATCCTCGCAATCAAAATCAAACTTATGATATTAGGATGTAAATTCAAGTGATAGTGGTAAGATAAAATTCTATGTAAAACACGGACAATTATGAACACAGTACATTCACATCAATCATAAAATAACTGTCTTTCATTACTCAGCATGGGATGTTTTGATATTGTGCAAATGTTCCAACAGAAAAATTCTCGTCCAGCGTAATTTTCAACTACATCTTGAAAGCATAAAAGTTGAAAGTTTCTAAGTATATATATATATATATATATATATATATATATATATATATATATATATATATATATATATATATATATATATATATATATGTGTGTGTGTGTGTGTGTGGGTGGGTGTGCACATGCGTTTGTATTTCAATATATTACCTCAAACTTTCCTGTAATCAACAAATAAAAATGAATGTTTCGACAGAAATGACCTGTGGATCCCCGGTATTGGTAGAGCCCTAAGATTGAGTATAATCATTATGCTGTATATTTGTCAGATTATTGTCTTCATCGTTCTGAAAAGAGTTCAAAGCCTTGAAAACTCTATTGCTCGAGTACATTCAAGGATATTTTTTTGTGGATAGAACTTACGTCCTATTACATGAGAATGGGGTGGTACCATAATAAGATTAAATGTTACGTAGGATGAGCGGTGGGCGTGGTGACCAATATACTCTCAGGCTCATCATAAATACTCTGAAGATTAATGGATACGTCGGGCATGTGAAGAAGGCCGGAACCTACAACAGCCAAAACCTTATTATAATGAGAACCTACCCCCAAAAGTCTGGTTGGTCACTCAATAAGAAACAACATATTACTAACTTTATTTGATCACCCCAAACACAGTGTCCTGCCACCCAGAAAACTGGAATAAGGGGTGATAAATGAATAGCTCACTTCTCTCGTTTTCTCTCTCTTTCGTTGAATCACCAACGAGATCGAATTTAGAAAAAAACAAACAAAAACAACAACAACAAAAAGCAAGCAGAAACAAACCAGCGACCAATTTAGCATAAATTTACTTTGTCAATTGAATCCCCCACTAAAACCTATGGGGGATTTTGAAAAAAAACAAAAAAAAACAAAAAAACAGTTTTTGGAAACATAATGAGGAGTAAATGTTTAAATCTTCAGCCCTCTAGCTCCATTAGTACATCTTGCATACGTGATACATACACACACAGTCAGCCAGCTGGGCCAACTTGAAAACTGAAGAAACCTATATTGACAGTTCTGATGACTGATGACTTTAGAAACCGTGAAACAAAAAATCAAGACGGGGATATTTGTTCGGGGTGATCATGGAATCGACAACATTTTACCTAAAATAATTGAGCCTCAGAATCAGTGATTTGCTCTTCTGAGAGACTGTCCACCAAAACTGTGAACGTTGGCTTTTTCACTTTCCATGCTGGTCCAGTTATGTATGTATCATGCTTATTAGTCCCGCAAATAGAGCTAGAAGGCTGAAAATTTAAACACTTACTCCTTACTATGTCTACAAGGGAAGTTTTTTGCTTTGTTTTTAAATTTCTTAAATTACCCCCTAAATAGGTTTTTAATGGGATTTGCTTTGCAATGTAACTTCATGCTAAATTGATTTTTTAATCTGCGTCCACTAGTTTTTAGAAAATTCAGACTTTTTTGCAATCATTGCCAAATGAAATGCGAGATAAGCAATTGATTCAACGTTTTTTCGATTTTTTTAATTGATCATCCCTCCCCAACATGGCATGCTGGCAAAAGAAGATGGTCGACGGTTTCTATTGAGTGACTAAGAAGTCCAAGTTCATATCAAAATAATATCTTCCCAACGTAATCCTCTTTGGATTGAGTTCGACTTTTGCAAAAGAAAATTCAGAAGAAGAAAAAATATTTGAAAATTCCCATCCATCTTTCTAGGAAAAAACGGATTGTTCTCCGGTAAAGCAGATAGAATCTTTAATAATATCTTCATTCTCTTATATTGTGTTCCGAGATGAGGTAATACCGTAATATCTATTCTGACGAGCATCGTCATCTTTGCAGTTTCTTTAATTACCTTTCGGTATGAGCATCTTCTGCCCTTCCAGGTATTGTCCGAAGTTTTTAAATAGAGAATCTGCCGGTATTTTATGAATCAATTAGTCTTATATGTTTGTTTTGAAGTATTGAAGAAAATGATGATAGCGAAAGTATTTTACGCGAATGTTATATTGAATATGAAAGTAGTTTACCCATATCGTAAAAAATTACGACACATATGAAATATATTGATATGCATTGCATTTTATGTACGTAGATAATAGAGATTTGCTTTTCAGTGAGCTTGGAGAATAGCCTTCTACACACATTGCATTCTACATGCGTGAATAATAGAGATTTGCATAGCAGTGAGCTTTGAGAATAGCCTTCTATACACATTGAATTCTATTTATGTGGATAATAGAGATTTGCATAGCAGTAAGATTGGGGAATAGCCCTCTATACACATCGCATTCTATATACGTGAACGATAAAGATTTACATTATATTGAGATTGGAAAATGACCTCCGGTTGACCACAAATTTTTTTTCATTATTTTCTTTTTTTTCTTTTTATTACTCTATTTATCATTTAAATTCATCATTTTTATCAAATCATTGGAAAATGAATGAAAATCTGTTTCACTAAGTCAGTTGCATCCCTCACCGTGACGGTAGACATCTGCACATTGTTAATTATCATATGCGTAGAGTAATCGATGTGCCAATACTAACAAAATTTTAAAACTGATTGCTAAGCAATCCAACAAAAATAATTATAAATTGTCTACTATTATTTTGAAACTCTATTTGGAATGATCTCCCGTTTTTACACGGTGGATGTATCATGTGGCCTTGAGTACATGAATAGAATAAACAATTAAAGCAGCTGCATCTACAGCAGTGGCATGACGGTTTTGTATAGGCTGTTGGATCATGTGAAGTGACCGAACCATGACAGCTCCAACTGAAAATGTCAATCCGGACAAAAAAACTCTTTGGTTATGTTAAAACGCTTCAGAAAAGATACCACAGTAGCTTCATGATTCTTCACAAAGATACAGATTACAGTGATAGTCGAAGATTTTCTCAAACTTTGTTGGAGAAGACTTTGCAGGAACCGGAAGGATCTTGGAGAACCATCATCATCATCATCATCATCATCATCCAGTTTTGCCCCAAGTAAAATGCCTTTACTCATAATGCAAGCAAGGAACCGTCCAGTATCTTTAGAAAATCTCGTAGAAAGCTTTTCAGAATTAGAATTAAAAATATTATCAAATTCACCAGTGTTTTTATGATTGCAAGTCATCGAAAAATGAGCTTTATTAACTAAATTGAACGCATTTAACAATTAGTCATGGAATAAAACACTTTAGAAGTTTATCAGCTGTTCACTTACACAAACGCTATAATCTTCTGGGCACAAAACACGAAGTTCAACAATAAATCAGTTAATTTTGTGGTGTTCTTGGCATTTCTGGACGAAGTGTATCCGGCCTGTTCAACTTAGATTAACCATATTTCGTTGTTGTTGCTTGAAACCAGATTCATATCCTTCTCGACTTGGTGTAGAAAATATTTTTGGTCTATCCGGGCACATGATACATTTTTAATTCAGGCCACATTCACAAGCAAAATATCAAATTTAGGTACTTGATTTTTTGTCAACTCAGATTGAAAATATATATTATAAGATGAACTTATTAAAACAATAGTAATTATGCTGTATAAATTATAAAACTGACTTCCTGTGGAAAAAATACATTAGATGTTATGTTAATGTTTGTGAACCACAAAAAATGTTGCCGTGGGCCTATGGTTGCCCATTCGTGTTAAAGCCAATAGCGTAGCCAGAGCAGGGAAGCGGGCGTTCTCGACTTGGTCAATTCTTCCAGAGAGTGGCGACTTCGGAACGAGTTGTTAACTCTTTCGTTCCCTTGTGCAATAAAAGCTGAATCTCATTATTATTTTATTGCTATTTCTTTCAAACGATCAAGCAACACTCTAGTTATTATTATATTGATAATTTTTAAAACATTATACATTTATGAGATAACTTTGAAACTTTTTCTTATTTTATTGTGTTTTGATTTTAGATTCAAAATAAAAATGTAAAATTATTTCGGAATTATTTGGTACCCGCCCCGGTCATCTTTGTATGTGCTGGCTTGCTCTAATTTTAGAACTGGGCTACGCTCCTGATTCTAACCTCTACACATATTTCCATCTTTGGTTTGACTATCTCTCATGAGCATTGACTCAATTGTCTGTTTGTGTAAATTAGACAACATTGTTTCGCCTTAATGGTCGATTTCTCGGCTATTATAGAGAATATTTGCACGACAAATAAGTATTTATTACTCTTTAGTCTGTCTTCATTGTACCTCGTTAACGCCAAGCCATCAGTTAAACTTATTAGACGCTTTATCGATGGACACTACGTCATTTGCATCAATTCAAACACGGCAAGTAGATATCGACTGTTGCAGACAAGTATTGATTTCGCAAAAGAAGAAAGAGCCTGCATAACTTTCCTTTAAAGTATATTAAAGTCTACTGACTTTTATAATAAAAGGATTATGTTCTAAAAAATCACTAAAGAAATTTATCTTTGATTGAAAAAAAAATAGGTAATAAAAGTATAGACAAATTCTGGATGATTTCTCCCTCAATCTGTCTGTCTCTTTCTCTCTCCCCCTTTCTCTCCAACTATCTTCCTGTATCCTTTATCTTATATATATATATATATATATATATATATATATATATATATATATATATATATATATATATATATATGTTTATTTATATATATATATATATATATATATATATGTATATATATGTTTATTTACATATATATATATATATATATATATATATATATATATATATATATATATATATATATATGTATGTATGTATGTATATGTATATGTATATATATATATTGTATATTTCTTTCTGAATATAAAGATATATTTGTGTATATACATACATATTTATATATATATTTATTTATATACATATTCATATATACATGTGTGTGTATATATTTCTTAATGTATATATATATATATATATATATATATATATATATATATATATATATATATATATATATATATATATATATATATGTATTTTAGGAACTGAATACAAGATCTGACAGAACGTTTATGAATTGCTTCATATTATACTGATACTCTGCTTGAAATGATATACCGCTATTACATGGTAAATGTATCTTTCAGCCTAGACAATGTAAAGTAGATTAACAACCCAAGAAACAGCCTCATTTTCTCCAGTTGTTTTATCTGTTTTCTGTTGGCCAAGCATAGCAAACAACATTGTTTCCTTGTTTTAAATCATTTGACCGATTCCAGCAGTCTGGCTTTCTTACTGATCACTTCATAAATGCGTTTTTGGTCAAATCCACATTAGTACTTCGTGACGTGTACTCAGTCAAGTGATTCTAGGCCGTGTCTCCCTGTTACCACGTCATGTTACCGAATATATATGATATGATATGTGTGTGCAGGTGTTATTTGGATATAGAATCCGACAAAATCAAAATATTGTGATATTTAAAGAATTTACTTGTTTCTCCTATGCAGAACATGAGCTGAACGCTATTTAAAAAAAAATTTTTCTCTCATATTTATGTATTCAACATGTTTATATCAGTTTTTTCTATTCAGTTGACTCTCTTGCTCTCCGTCTATTAGTCTGTCTGTCCTTCTATCACTCACAGTCGCTTTACTTTACCAAAATTTAGGATCTGTCAACCGGAGCTGTCATCAAAAACGGTGAACACAGTTTTCTTTGGGGGAGGGGCTGGTCAGTCTGGCTGGCCAGTTGACTATGTGTGCAATACTTGTATAGACTGCACCAA
Source organism: Thysanoteuthis rhombus (assembly GCA_963457665.1). NCBI lineage: Eukaryota > Metazoa > Mollusca > Cephalopoda > Oegopsida > Thysanoteuthidae > Thysanoteuthis > Thysanoteuthis major. Next base: position 41,220,010 of record OY735226.1, on the reverse strand, counting down.
TGGAGCTAAAGGGCTCAACATTCTAACATTTATTCATTATTAAGTCTAGAAAAAAGGTTTCCTCCCTCTTGTGGTTATTCAATTTACAATGTGAGTTCTAGCTAAATTGGTCCCTGGTTTGAGTCCAATCAATTTCGAGCTTGTTTTTATTTGTTCAGATTTTTTTAAATTTCAAACAAGTGGTGAGAAAAGCAACTATTTCATTGATCACCTCTTTTTCCCAATTTCAATAGATCGCTGCCAATATAACATGCTGTCAAAAGACGTAGGTTACTTGACAGTTTCTATCCAGTGACTAACCAGAATTTAAAAAAAAAAAAATTATTTCTGGCATAAAGAGATGTCCAGACATTTAATCTACAATATCGATAACACTATAATTTATGTTATTGTAATGTGAATAAATAGATGAATCTATTTTTGTTACTGACTCCATTCTTCACGAAATCGTGTTCATTCCAACAGGGGATCAGATTTAAAGATTTTGTATTAACCTTTATGTAACCAGTTGACCTCTTCTTGGACCGCTTGTAAGTACAATTGATTATCTAATGACATGAATCATTGTCAAATCATAAACAATTTATGACGAAAATTCAACTTTGGCAACTTCATTTTCGTCTAAATTTATGAGATGAGAAAATATCATTATGCATTGATTTTCATGGAGACCTTATCTTGGTTGTTATAGTCATGATGTTTGAGTCTTTGTCGTAGTTGGTAATTTTCTGGGATTTTCCATCGGGATACATAGTCAAGTACAGAAAAGCATTGGTTAGGCGTATGTAGTAACCTGCCCCGTGGTCACGAGTTCACCCTCTGGGTCGGGTTAGGCATCGACATCTTATTCCTGCGACTCCGCTACACGAATTTAGACAACCTAGTAACACAACTCAACTCTGTAGAACCCTCTAATAAGTTCACACAATAAAGGGAATCCAATAACACATTACCTTTCCTTGACATAGTCACTACGTTTCAGCCGTTGTATCTTCCGGCCTTCTTCAGGTGTTTTAGTAAATTTGTTTTAGGAAGTTTTCAGCACTCAACGTGATTGTTGTGAAGTATAAATCAGGAAGGAAGGGATTGTCATGGATCAGGAATTATTTCAAGCGTCACTGACGTTGCTGGTCATCAAAATTTATTGTTAGAAGGTCATTTGGGACGACACAGATACAAATGCGTGACCTCCTGGCATTGCTGTGTGTAGTCTGGTCCAGTGGGTTTACTCAGTGACCGCGTTATGTGCTCTTGTGGCCTCTTTTTAACAAGGAGAATCCAGCAGTGCCAGGTTTGTCACCATTTAGATCAGTATGGTAGTCACTAAAAGAGTTGAAAATTGATAAGCACGGGAGAGCTGCAGGTCATTGTCTTTTAAAAAGATGCTACTGCACTTCCGTAGTGCCTTATCAAAATGACATTTTACCAATCAAAACCTCATGAACATAGGTAAATAATGGCATAAACGGAAATAAAATCGATTGAAATTTAAGCTTCTTGATAAAAGCGAAGATAACTGGCCTGCCTGCTGCATGGCCATATTCCACCCCTACTTCTATTCCGACTGAATATGATTTTGTATTGTATATATAATAAATGAACTTGCAAACATATGAAACTTGATAGTGTGGTTCAGCCGGTGGGAGAGCAGCCTACCGATCTCATGTTTCTGATTTAAAGTAAATGTTGGGAAATGTTAATTTTATTCATCAGGTTGGTTCAACGTGACAGGACAGGAAAAAGAGTGGAGAGTTCACTCCACTAAATTAGTTGAAGATCATTTTTGTTTTTACAGTGGAAAAACAAATTCAATACAAGCCTACGACCTAGTGTGTTTTCCTTTCAGTATGTACTTAGTTACATCATTGTGTACTTCAATACTTTAATCGGACTACATCAAAACCCGCGTTAAACTAAGAACGCATTATTCTAGGCATTTCTGAATACAGGAAATAGTATTGTTCAACAAAGCCCTATCTTGTTTGGAAGTAATCTGGAACAAATAATTGAAAAAAGCTGAAAAAGTTTCAAATCTTTGACTCCGTATGAATTCCAAAAGATTATCTTTGCGTAATCTAACCTAGTCATCCCGTGAACTGTGACAGGGATTATCAGACTAAATGCATCCTCCGTCTTCTCAGACAATTGTAACATATAAACATTCACCCAAAGACACACACACACACACACACGTATATATGAACATATATGTATACACACACACACACATATATATATATATATATATATACACTCACACACACACACGCACACACACGCACAAACATCCCCCAACACACATGCACACAAACACACCAACACCCCCCCCCACACGCGCGCACACACACACACACACATATATATATATATATATATATATATATATATATATATATATATATATATATATATATATAGTTTGGTGAACATATATCGGCACAAAAGTATTCGTACATTCATATATATATACAATACCCGTATATGAAAAAAAACAAAACAAACCAAAAGCCATTTTACTTCTAATCGCTTGGTTTTGAGAGATAACCGTAATTCTCTGCAAGGAGAACCAATTTTTTTCGCAATCAACATAACAAGAAATGCAATTCAGGCATCTTTAGTGGTTCTGAATGCAAAATATCTGGGAAATGTTTTCTAAAAGAAAAATGAAAAGTTTTTTTTTCAATTTTTCATCCTTTTAAAATCTGGTTTAGAATAGTTCAGGGGGATTAGGAAAGTTAACTCACATTGCTAAACGGAAGAGTTACCAGACTAGTTAGTTAAAAATCCAGGATGGCCCCTGCAATCCTAGGAAATAAAAACAGGTGTTCTGCTTCTTCAAAGACTTATGACCATTCATTTTTGATGTATAAATTATCGTTGTTAAAAACGAATTGCTCATAAGTGTTCAAACAAACACAAACACTGTTTTTTTTTCTAAGATTGTTCAAATGCCCATAGACGGGATACATACATTCATATATGTATGTTATACGGCAGAATGTTGTGGTAAAATTGACAAAATGGAAAAAACGAAAAAGACTTGAAACTACTTGGTACATCTCAAATTCTTTTTTAATAAAAGAATTTGTTGTGTGTAAGATGAGAACAAGTGTTTTATCTATTTATCAATTCATTTATTTATGTATTTGTTATAACTCTGTATTAGAGGGGAAGTTTTTTTCTCAGTTTCATGTAAGTTGGGTCTCCAGATACGTGGATATCGCTTAAAGTTGATAAGGTTGTTTGTGGAGGTCCTGGTGATATGGGGAAACGGGTTACAGGTTGTGTTTTGGGAGAATTATTTGTGGAAAGGTAATGTAAAAATGTGTATAAGAGGATTTACACAAGTCAAACTTTTAGCCGGCATAGAATTCGTTGTCATCATTTGTATGAAGTATTATTTTATGCCGATTTATGGGTAATTTCGCTGGTAGTGGTGCTAAGTGGAAATTTCCTGGGCGTATGGATGATCATATCTTTGATCGAGATGAAAAGAGATTCAATACACCCTCCAAAGCTTGCAAGTACAAGGAATATTCCCAAAATTGCAACTTCTACATAGGAGAAACAGCCAAGTGACTCAAAAGGCGAATTTGCGAATAGTGAAAGGCCCTAGCACTGGATAATCACTTGAATACTTCCAACATCGAAATCTCTTATACCACAATCACGACCTAAAAAAGGACAAATAACTAAGCATGAATATGTCCCTAAAAGGCTAGGTTGCATTGAATCAGCCCACATTTTGATCAGCGATACGATTATCCTAAGTCCAGGAAATTTCCAATTAGTACCATCACTGGCGAAATTAATCGTGAAACAACATAAAATAACACATTCAAATGACAACAACAAATCTGATACTGGCTAAAGGTTTGACTTTTCTTAGTCCTCTTATTCACACTTTTTTATATGACCCCTTCCACAAATAATTCCTTCCCCCAAATCCCTACTGCTTTTCCCCAACGCCTACAGCGTCCTCAGGACTTCTCCAAAACAATCTTATCTTCGAAAAAGGATATCCACTTGTCAAGAGATGCAGCTAACATGTATTAGAAAAAAAATCCTCTAATACTTAGTAGAAAAAAAAAACAAAACAAAAAACAAAAAAGACACTTATTCTTCAGTCACATCCATCAGATTCACTATCCCAACTATCATTCGGGCATTTTCTGTAATTTTCACTATTTCTCTCTAAAGAACTTTCGGTCTCCTAACTCTGATTAAACGAGTGAAACACGTACATGAGCTATTACACACTTTACTTGAAAAGAATTGAGGTGTACCAAGTAGTCGCAAGTCTACTTCCTCTCTTCCATATTGTCAACTTTTCCACTATATATATATATATATATATATATATATAGCGGTAGATAAGTCTACGCTTAGTGATCTTAATTATTTGGTCAATTTTTCTGAATGACTAGTATTCTTAAAAATTGTATCATAAGTTGGTTTGCATGCAGTCTGAGATTAAAACTGATACCACAGATTCAATATTCACACGGATGAACACCCAATAGTATTAACACAAAGAACGAATCAAGTCTGTTGTTATACTTATTGATTCTTTTACGTTTGGGGAGTAGCCAACATTAGTAAGACCTTCGTTTCAAAAATTAAATGATGTGTTGTACAAAATAACATTCATATATAGTACATAATGATAATACCCTATATGAAATAACAAACTACATGTATTATGATATAACACTAAAATAATAAAATAAAGCTATATGTTGATATCATAGCTGATACGAAGGTGATATTTGATCAAAGCTGCTCGGGAGTCATGTCAATGTAACTGTTTTGTTTTTAAATCCCCGAAAAACGGTGAACAACTGATGATCCCAACAAGATATTTAGCTAATAGTACCATAATCTTTAATTTTGTGTAAAGACATAGAAATCACTGAAAAAAATTACATAAATTACGTCAAGAGATTTTGGGAAATAATTGACTGAAAATACATAGATTTGGGGAAAAGTTTTTTTTAATATATACCTAGTGTTTAAAGTTGTAAAGCTTTTTAGACGTTTAAGAAATGTATAGTTGTATAATAACTAGAAACTGAACGTTCTTTTTTTTGTATAACACAGACGGATTAGATCGAATCACTTTTAGTTAGTTACCTTTGCAACGTGACCTCCGTATTAATCATTTCCTAAGTAATTGATTCCTGATTACCAAGAATTGCTTCGGATTGCTCGAAGTTGCAAACGAATGCCGTTTCTACTCAAAGAGACAGTTACCCATCATTAAAGTCTCACTGTCTATCACTTTTCAAAGAATGAAAAGATATCAATCTGTGATCAAAGAAACGCCAAAAGCAGAAAATCTTAAGCGCACAGAGGCGTATATCTGCGTGTTTAGTCAGTGGGAGAGGGAATGAAATATGTTCTTTAGGATTCAAATTGTTTATCGGACAATCGAAACCCTTCATTTTGCTGATCACGTGATGTTTCAGCCGACCAACCCAAGGGCCTTCTTTAGGTATACCCTTCATTAATATCGTTCGCTCGGCGTTTTGGCCGGTCCATCTTACGGCCTTCTTCTGATGAACCTGTTATTTGTGTTGTTTGCACAATGTTTTGTCAGGCCCATTGTACGGGTTTTTTTCGGGTATACCCATCATTTTTATCGCTCACGCGATGTTTCTACCGACTCATTCTTCGGCCTTCATCAGGTGTACCCGTTAGTTTTGCTGTTCTTACAATATTCCAGCTGACCCATTCAACTGCTTTTTTTGTGTACCCGTCTTTTTTGTTATTCACACGATATTTCGACCGACCCATTCTGCAGCCTTCCTGAGGTGCATTATGTGTATGTAAAGAATTGAATTCGTTTTCTCAGTAGTGTCAAATAACAACGACCAACATAGTTTAACCACACATCCCAGTAAGACGTTTTTCGATCGGTTGGTCGGTCGGTCGGTCGGTTCCAGTTACGCTAAACAACAGAAAGAGGAAGGAAAGAAGAGGTGTGATGGCATTTATAAGGTGTAATGTTGTTAAAATGACATCTATTCAGATGAATGTTCTCACCAGCTGCAATGATGTAGAATGTGCGACGTCCACACCTTTGTACTTGAAAAAAGCCTAAAATGACCAGGAAACGCCAAAAATAGCCAGCAAAATTGAATTCCCTACTGGCCTGACTTATAAAAATAGCCGACATGCTGGTGTATGCCGCATCTTTGACTTTCCTCAATCTCTGACAGCATCCTGTCTATAATCTGAACCTTTTTCCAGACAGGACAATATTTACACACAGATGTAGTCCGCTGCAGGGAATCCTAGGGTAGGGGGGTTGAAACTAGGAACTATATAGTCAATAAAGGTTAATGGCGTTGTTCGATTGTTTTAACTTACCCTCAACTCAACGTACCCATGTCTTCTGGATATAACCTTTTGCACACCCTCCAGAAATATAACCTTTTTGCCCCTTCCCTATAACTTTCCTTGGAAAAGCGGCGGTGGACACCTTTGGATAGGCCATACCAGATTTTTCTTTTTCAACTTCGGCTTTTGAAAATGTTTTTTGAGTATGATTTTGAGAGGACAGTTTGTTTCTCCTCCGTGAATTCCCACGCATATACATGGAAACGCTTTTTCACTTCAAGATCAGCTCGTTTTTTTTTTGCGGAAAACGAGTAGGCTATGTTCAATTTCAGATGTTTATTTTATCTCTGTTGCTGACGTTCGGTTCAGAATGTTACTCAACTTGCTTAATGTTTGTAAAATGCTTTGTAAATCTTCCCCTTTTTCTCCCTCTTGTTCTCTATCTCTCAATATATTTATATATAGATATGTGTTTGCATGTGTTTAACGTATATGTTCAAAACACACACCGCTCAACATTTTAGTAAATAAATAAATAAAATAGATTCATGTTCATTCTTAATACATATATATTCATTATTCATAATAAGAAATATCACATGCACGCTTCAATATGTGCATATTTCTCTCAATTATCAAGTTTCAGATTGTTAGCATTTATATATTCATCTGAACATGCTCCGATATTCTCAGTCTATATCTGTTAATATACATGCATATATAGTTTCAATCTATCAAGTGTAAGAATCATTCATTGAGAAACGGTATTTTTACAATAATCTTTCAAAATCAATGTATTTATTCCATATAACATACCTGTGAGTTTTCAAAGTATCAATACTTAGTAAAGAGTCCCTTTTTGGGGTGGTGGGGTTACACTTTGAATGCACCTAGGCAGTGAGTCAATAAGTTTGGCGCAATGATCAACTAAAATCTCAGAAATTCATCTTTTGGTGATCACCGCCCAAATGGTGAGGGAATTGAATAACTGCCCAAAGATCTTTGTCACATGACGGTATCAGTTGATTGACCAACCAGATATATATCAATCTATCTATGGATCTAAAAAACTACTTGTTACTTTATATGTATAATATCTATCCATGGAGATTGGCTAACGAACTGAGAACGTTGCAAGGAACACAAGGAAAGATCAGGCTCAAAATCAGATGGTGAGACCACGAGACATCGCATTATATTTGAAAAAAAACCAAAAAACAAACTGTGATCAGAGATATCAGCTCAAATGACTATGGGCTAAACCATGTTGCAAGAATGTTTGACAACCACTGGATGTCAAAACTACCACCGTGAATCCCTCGAGATCATATGCAAAATTATGCCGGGAAAATAGATTGATAGTATTGGCATTAGGGGTGCCCAGGAATGAAAGAACTGGAGGATTTTGGGAAAGGTCTATCAACAAACAGACCGATTGTTTGGGGATTATGATTATGATTATTACAAAGATCATTATCTTCATCATTATTATCGCCATCATTTTCACTATTATTATCATCATCAATACTATCATTATTATCATAATCATCACTATTATCATCATTATTTTCATGATGATTATCATCACTATCATCATTATCATCATCGTTATCATCAATTTTATCATTCATCATCAATATCATCATCATGAGTCTTTTAGCGTCCGTCGCTGGACATAGACCTTCCCAAGGATTTGCCACACTTCCCTATCATAGGCGTCGCGGAGCCAGTACTTCCTGAACCTGTCGAGTTCGTCTCTCCATCTAATATTTTGCCGGCCTCGGTTGCGCATGTTGTCTCGGGGGATCCATGTCGTGAGTCACGATGTCCATCGATTGTCTGCAATTCTTGCAACATGGCCAGCAATGTATTTACGTGTATGTCTCCATTCTGTTATCTTTTCACGAATATCTTCATCTTTTTAGAAACTTTAGACAAAAACTATCCAGGTTTCTTTAGTTGTAAAGCTTGTCTCTGGTCGTCTGTTTGGCTATGTATGAATATACGTATCATGCGTACGGACTGCACCAAGAGAGCTAGAGGGATGAAAATTTAAACATTTTCTCCTAATCATGTCCAAATAAAATGTATTTTTTCCAACCCTCCAAATAGGTTTTCAGAAAGGGCTCGGATTTACAATGAAAATTTATGCTAAATCGGTCACTAGCTTATGTTAGCGCTTTTTTCTTTGAGAGGGATCAAATTTTTTGAGACCCAACAAAAGGGTGAAAGAAGTAATTCAACTATCGATCCCTCCTTACTCCTATTTTTGATTAATCACCCCAAAAACGACACGTTGCCAAAAGATGTTAATCACATGACGGTTTCTATTGAATGACTAACTGGACTGCACTCTTACCCCCCCTCTCTCTGTTCTTATTTCGTTATCTTTAATTCTCTTTATCCTTTATCTTTTTGTCGTTTTATGATATAAAACAGGGAAATTTTCTAATATCAATTCGAAACAGCAATGATTTTGTCAGTTTTATTTTTAAAAATCCAGAAATATTTCGAAAAACAAGAATTCAACACACTGATTTCCGTTAAGGCTCATGAGGAATATTTTGAACAACCTCAACATCGAAATCCACATAAATATTGGAATCAATCCATCCTAAACACGAGAAGCCAACATTAATTGCCTCGAACAAACTTCATTAATATTCTCCCTCTCGCTCCACGTTTATATGTATATATACATATATATATATATATATATATATACATATGCATATGTATATATTCACATATATACATTCATATATATACATAAATATACATAAATACACACATATGTATATGTATACACCCACAAATTTTCTCTCTCTCTCTATATATATATACACACACACATGCATGTATATACATACACACATATATGTGCATATAAATATATATATACATGTACATATATATACACACACATAAATATATATATATATACATGCATATACACACACATTATATATATATATATATATATATATATATATATATATATATATATATATATTGACAATTCTATAAGACCCTACTTTGTACAAATGAGATTTTGCCAGTCTTTTCTTGTTTTTACAAGGATCATGGACTTACAGAAGTGACAGAAAAAATTTTGAAAAAGTATTTTTAATATGTGTAGTGTTTAATGTTGTAGAGCTTTCTAGAATATATATATATATATATATATATATATATATATATATATATATATATATATATATATGATCGAGCTAAACAGCTACCGGTAAAGTGAAGACCCAAGTAACTGTTTTCACTCCAAATTCTCAACTCGTCTACTCTTGGTCTATTTGTTCCTTTCTACGCGACAGTTATGTATTGAGAAATGGATGTAAATGATCCGACAGAATGATTATAAATTGAGTTATATTGTACAGAAACATTTATTTGAAACGATCTTTCGTCGTTACTCAGTCGATGTATGACTCGACCTAGACGACATGAATATCATTCATATCCATTTTTTATACATAATCGTAGCGTTGGAAAAAAAAACCCGAATAGACAGAGAAAGGCCAAGATGAGAATTTATTGTGAAAACAGTTATCTGGGCCTTTGCATTATCGGCGACTGTTTAGCTCAATGGTAAAAGCAACGTTACGTTGAAGTGACTATGTAATTAAGAAAGAGAGAGAGAGAGAGACAGACAGACAGACAGACAGACACACACACACATACACACACAGATTCGAAGAGAGAGAGAGAGAGAGAGAGAGAGAGAGAGAGAGTGGGGGTGCGTATACGCGCTTGGGTGTGGACATATTTCTCTCAGCATCCATAAAGTCTGAGATTGTTGGCATTTATGAATCCATTCATAGCGATATTCTTGGTATCTATCAATATCTCCTGTTTCTATCTAAGACCCCAGACGGATGACCGACGTTTAGCATCTATGAACCCACTCAGTAGTGATTAGAAAAAGCAGTTACCACGAATGAGACCAGTGTGTCAGAATAAGTAAAACTTGGTAGACAAAACTTTTTTTTCTATATTTCCTTATTATTTCATCATCATAATCATCATTACCATCATCATCCGTTTAGCTTCCACCGTTGGACATAGACCTTCCCTGAGATTCGTTAGACCTCTCTGTCATGGGCATCCCGGAGCCAGCATTTTCTGCATTAATCAACCTTATCACACCATCTTACTTTCTGTTGGCCATAGTTTCGCATATGATCTCTGGGAATCCACGTAGAGAGCTGTAATGTCAAGCGGTTATCTGACATTCTTGCAACATGTCTAGCTCATTGCTATTGTAACGGTTTCTATGATATCTCGGACTCCTGTCTTTTCTCTGATATACAGCCCAATCATGATCTCTCCATGTGAGATTGAGTATGATTCTCTCCTGTGCACGTTGAATGGTTTCAAGTTTGAGGGTAAATCTTCTGCTTAGCTTCGATGTTCCAGCTCCAGAAGTGACTATTGGAAAGATACATTGGTTGTATACCCTTCTTTTTAGGACTAGTGGGCTTTTTTTTGTTCTTGAAAGCCGAGCTTGCTCTACCCAAAGCTTGCCAACCTAGTATGATTTTTTGCTTTATTTCCTCTTCTTTTGATGACTTAGGTAGATGTAGTGGTTTACTTTTTCCAGCTCTGCATTTCGATTTCGATCGTTGTGTTTTCGATCCTAAGTATTCTAATCAGTTATATCTATCTCTTTGAGAGATTATGGATGTTTTCGTTTCTTTTCAGCTCGTTCAAGCCTGTCTTTCTTTTCTTCAAGTGATACAAAGAATGGGCGGCAATGGAAGAATATAAGTTTTCTCATTTTCTTCGAAATCCTGGCAAGTCATATACCATTTTGAAGGTTATAAGATGCCGATTTCATTTATAGCCAAATTATACAAATATGATTATCGTATAACTTTATCTCGTACTCAAAATGGCTGCGAATTATGAAGTGCTCCTGGATGGGCTCCCGACCTGAGTGAGTTATTTTCCACAGCCTCTCACTCTCTCTCTCTTTCTCTCCTCTCTCTCATCCTGTGTTTATTCTGGTCTCTTTAGATCTCTCTCCTTCTACACTGCACACTGATATAAAAACAAAGAAATTTCCCGATATCCATTCCAAACGCCAACCATTTTGTTCATAGCAAACAACAATCCCATTGCACTAATTTCCCTGAAAGCTCAAGGGAAGTATCTGTAATCAAATTGACATCCAAATCTGGGTAAGTATATAAATAGAAATCCACCCTGATCACGCAAATTCATGGTTAACTGACTTCTACAAACTCAGGAAACTCCCACCCTGACTCTCTCTCTCTCGCTCTCTCTCTCTCTCTCTCTCTCTCTCTCTCTCTCTCTCTCTCTCTCTCTTATATATCTATATACATGCATATATACGAGTGTGTGCATCTCTCTAAGGTATTTTCAAGTTTGAGATTATTGACGTTTCTATCTCTAACTCAAACTTGCTATTTGTCCACGTTTGCATTTATCAATATTTCTATACTCAGTTATACCTATTTACTTCCATGTGTTCATATCTATCCATCTATCTCAGTTTCACACACACACGCACGTACACACACACACGCGCACGCACTCACACACACACACACATATATATATATATATATTTACTTACTTATGTACATATTTTTATATATCTTATATCTGTTCATACCTATCTCAGCCTGTTTATATCTACGTATCTACTTCAGTCTGTTCATATCTAGCTCTCTCTCTCTCTATATATATATATATATGTATATATACATATATATCAGTCAGTTCATATCTATCCATCTATCTGATTATATCTACCAATCTATCTGTCTGTTCATATCTATCAATCTATACGTCTGTTCATATCCATCATTCTCTTCATATCCTACCTATCTAGCAATCAATCCATTCATATTTATCTATCTATCTATCTATCTATCTATCTATCTGTTCATATCTATCAATTTGTTCATATCTATCTCCGTTTATATTTATTGTTCCGAATTTCCTTTCATAGCCAGGACACTTTTCTGAGCTTCAATTCCGCCATACTAATGTTCGTAGAGGCTCATGGGAAGCATTCCGCTCTACCTCAACATCCAAATCCACCCTGAACACGCGAATTCGAGATTACCTGCCTTTTACAACCACATCCTTTGGGGAAATTGAACCAACAATGTGTATTATTTCTGCATAAATAAGTTGCTAGAAGGCCAATTATTCATGTATCATCATAAAAGACTAACAGTTTGCGATCTCATTACTAAAGTTTGATTGGTTGAGACAGCCCATTAAAATGTAACACATACGATGAGAAAAATTACTTTCCAATACTCAACAAACACTTTATTTTCCAATAGTTGGTCACATGGATTTCTGAGATAAAAAAATTAACAGTTACACATGAATTGCACTATTTTATCAAATTCTTGTCCAAGTTTGGAGTTGACTTTGTTTTCCAACCCTAACGAGAATAACAACAAAAATCCCCTGTATATTTAGGGGCGGGGGCCAAAAATTAATATTGTTCTATCTTTATTTAGAATCACGACCACTTGATTGGTAGGCGGGTCTCTCAGCGACAGAGCTAAAATGACTTGAACAAGCAAGGGATTATTCAATCTAATAATTAAGTAAATATCAAGTGAATACATTTATACTTAAAAAAAATATTTTTATGACATTGTATTTCTTAGGTATGCAATAGAAATTTCAGAAGAGGAGTAGATGTAGAGTATGATCATGCAGCATCCAGGCTTGTTACTTTTTTGTTCCTGGGTAATAAGTGTTATTTCGTAATTAATCATGTCTAAAAAGTGAAGAAAACGTTAGTTATTCTCTTCAAACTTTTGTGTGCAAGACAATGATATTTTTAAATGTATTTGATTACTACAGGACAAAGGACGAATTTGCAAGTTTTTAAATAAGAAAAACAATTATATATGAATATCACAGTCCTGCTGGCAAAAGCAACGTTTGAAGAGAATGATAGTCCTTTCTTGTACTTTAAGCTCATAATCAATCAGAAAATAACACTCACAACCCAGAAACAAAAGTTTGGTGTTATGGTGTTTTAGAAACTAGTATCCACATATTTGTTGTTTCAATCAATACATTTTGGCCAATTCACCCTCCTGACTCCATCGACCTGTTTGTGGTTCTGAGCTAAAATATGCGCTTTAGATGAATTGTTCGAACTGGTTAAATCATTTGAAGCTGTTTTGATCTCTAGCTTTCGGCTAGTGTACTTTCGGGCTTCCATAGCAGCGTTTAACTGAGATGAGATATTGTCATTTTCACCAGAATTATAAGGAACGAGTATTCTCATGTCTTATTTCAATCATTACGTTCAGGCCAATGTACTCTCCGGTATCCATTGCCATTTCTCTAGTTATATAGTCATACAAACAAATATCATAAAAAAGTATTTATGTATATATATTTGCAAACACACACACACACACACACACACACACACACACACACACACACACACACACATAGGAACACATACACAAATATATAAATATATTTGTACACACAAGTATATATATATATATATATATATATATATATATATATATGTGTACATGGATCCACTCATATATATATATATATATATATATATATATGAGTTTGTATGTGTGTGTGTGTATATATTTGCACACACACACACACACACACATATATATATATATATATATATATATATATATATATATATATATATATATATATATATATATGCATATATATAGAGAGAGAGAGTGGGGGGAAATGGATGAATAGATAGATAGGTTGATAGATAACTAGATGGTAGATAACACACTTTTGGGACGTATGCCCTTTTCTTGCTTTCACGAAAATAGTAATCAGCATATGTTTTGCAGCCTACCGTATTTTCGGATAACAGGGAAATTCTATATATAAACAAGCACACACACACACACACACACACACACACACACATATATATATATATATATATATATATATATATCTATATATATATTTATACGGCTACACATTTACTTGTATTCATGTTTAAACTGTTATCTAACTACGAGAAATTTCCGTGTACGTAGCTGCATGTATGTACGCACCAAGATAACTGGCCATTTGAACAAGTTGATATTCTCCATATAAATTAGACAACACACCAGCCATTGCAGTGTCGAGATTGAAGTTGTTCTGATCAGTGGTTCTTGAGAAATATGAAAAAACTATAAAAATAATTGATACCTTACGTAAAATCATAGATGTAAATGTAGATATGAAATATCTGAATTGACGATAGATATTAATTTAGATTGAAAAATATCCTAACCCAAAAAAAGCGGAATTATTCGAAGCTGTTCTTCTGTACAACAAACGAAAAAATCATTTTACATGATAATTATGGCAAGCGGCTCGATACACCAAGTCCAATCCCTATCAGAAATGCACGTTTGGAACTATGTTTCCTTATTTGATGATGTAAGACTTGACAAAACAAGTTTGCATAAATGAAAAAAAGGAAAAAAGCTATTTATGCAAAAACAGATTGATCGAAATTTATCTAAAGTGGTGTTTCGTGTACTTTTCCAGACAACCCTACCCACCTTTCAGTGTAAATAATCCATTGGTATCCAAACCTTTTCAAATCTATCAAAAATGGTACATTGAGAAATTAATTTCTATAATATCAATAACTGTCAACCAAAACTGTCACCAAAATTGTTAAAATAGATTTTTTTCAGTTTTTTAGTTGGTTCGGCTGGCTGCCTAGCTATGTATGCTTGTATCGTGCACACAGGCCACACCTTTACTCTTTATTATGTCAAGAAAAAAAAAATTTAACCCAGCCTAAATAGGTGGGGGGTCAATTCGCAATGAAAGTATACGCCAAATTGATACCTTAGTTTATGTCCAGTAGCATTCATGTTTAGTTTTTTAATCTTCAGACTTTTTCTATTGATCACTACCCAACAAAAGGCCCGAGAAGTAACTTATCCATTGATCACCCCTTTTCCAATTCCTTAATTAATAGCAAATAACAGAGCGTTGATCACGTGATAATTTTTACTGAGTCACTAACCAGACCAGTATTTTTCCGATTTTGATTATCTGAATAATTTAAAAGAATCCTTAAAATCAGAAAAACGAAACTCCTGACAGCTTTACTGTAAAATTAGCTCTTCTGACATGTGACTCCATGTGAAGGTGATATCGATTAGTATTATTCAATCCCTTGCTTCTTTACCATATTTTCCCTTCAAGCACTCCCTTACCAACCCTTTGGCTACCACTTGAGTTGTCCAGCTCCCAAGGGTGTCGTAGCACCCCTTTTTGGAAGCGCTGATTGATTAGTTAATGAAACGGTTTTCCCTCTCTTCTTTTTTTCACAATCCTTACTAATTATCCCACCTTATTTTTAGCTCCCCCAATTCACCCCAATCCTCTTGAATCCTTTCGTAAAATGATTCACAAGTGAATCAATCTGATCTGAATTCATAGCTTTTCATCTGATATTCGGTTTCGTCTCAGTTCTTCTCTTTTTCTGGTTTTCACGCTGGAGAGTTACTATCATATCTTTTTTTTTTCTTTTGATGATTGGTTGTCTGTTCTCCGCCTCGGTTGTTATTTATCTGAATGTGTGTTTGGAGCAATGGTTAATAAATCAGACTTATTTAATTCATCTTCTTTTGACCACGTTCAATGGGAGACAGTCCAGGACCTTGGCAGCCAGAAACAAAGTGCTTTCAAAACCGTAAGCTTAGTACTTAGATATGGTCACGCGAACGTGCAATAAAATTGAGCGTTCTTCTGTAAATATACTATTATTGCTGGTTCCAAGGCTTATCTATGGTCTTTCGACCATGTTACTCATTTTGCTAAGATGGCCATCGTACATAAGTGGTTTACATACATACAACACACACGCACACACACACACACATATATATATATATATATATATAGAGAGAGAGAGAGAAGGAGAGAGAAAGAGAACTTGAAGATATAATGTTTGCCTAGGCACTCTATCGAAAGTGCCATGCGATTAATGCCTTTTGGCAGCATACCGTGTTGGTTGTAACCAATTAAAACATTGGAAAAAGGAGAAATCAAAAGTTACTTCACTCATCATTTTGGGATAGTTATCACAAAAAAGCCCCAATTTAAAAAGGAACGGACGAACAGAAACGGAAAAGGCATTCCCTTAAGGTGTGAATGCTTAAAATTTCAGTCCTCAAGCTCAATTGTACACCCGATATATACATGCATACATAGCCCACCTGACCTGCTTAAAAGCTGATAGGAACCTTTGGTGACATTACATATCATTCGCAATCATACTTGAATGTCTGATGTTATACTATTGATCGTGAAACTCGGGATAGTGCTTATGTACAAGCCACAAGATATGCCTGACTCCATGACAATCATGTAATGAAAACTTCAGGGAGGAAAATCGAATTAACACAATCCTCACTACTGTGATTTCATTTC
Organism: Thysanoteuthis rhombus; assembly: GCA_963457665.1. NCBI lineage: Eukaryota > Metazoa > Mollusca > Cephalopoda > Oegopsida > Thysanoteuthidae > Thysanoteuthis > Thysanoteuthis major. Next base: position 41,203,204 of record OY735226.1, on the reverse strand, counting down.
AGCTGAGATAAAAGTGTATAAATGGTTAGCAGTTGAGTGACGTAAGGAGTAGAGCAGCACTTGTTTCTGCAGGGCTTGATTTCCTGGTGCAAGTAGGGGGAAACACTTTATTAAGAAATATTTCCTGTTTAACTCAGCAGCTAACTGAGTACACTAAGCTGTGTAAATAGGGTGGACGTATCAATTCGGTGGATTACATTCTGCCAAAAGATTTGCTTAAAAAGAGAAATTAAGAATTAAGTCCTGGTCTCGACCCGACTTGAAACTTACAAGGATGACGAGAATGATGCATGCAAAAGAAACCGGGACTTTATCAACGGCACTATACTCCAGTGGGAGTTATCTCTTAAGGGACAAACGCATCCCTATTTTACTATACATGATTTGTATAGTAAAGCAATTCTCGATTTGATGATTTCGAATGGTAGAATGACAAATGTGTACGATAGTAACCTTTGGGAGGAATCAGAGAATAGATTGATAAAAAGAAAATTAATTCCCATATAATTAATTGATTTTAATAGTTAAATAAAAAATAAGTATCGTGTGTATATAATGGATAAATTATACTGAGTAAATAATTGAATTGGAAAACGAAAAACCAACAAGCAATTAGAATGTTGAAATGTACAAATCAACAAATGTAAATAAACGAAATGATTAGTTCTTTTTTTTGTCCTTTGGATCAGAGATGTGCAAATATACAGGTTCTAATTATAAACAATATTGGAAAGGAATTTTGAAATTGAAATATAGAATAAACAAATCTTGTTCAAGAATCAGATGATGCTATGCAGATTGCATGACTATAGACACGACCATGCAAAAGCCATGTGATGTGCACGTCCACGTGATCTTTTTGTCAAATTCAGAGGGTGATGTAATGAGTTTCCAATTCCAAGATTCACGTCATATGTAAAGTGAAGGTATGTGTAAATATTGGTACGAAAGGAGACATATGAACCATCGATCGACTGGGGCCCCTAGAATTGCTCTTGGAGTAATCCCAAGGATTGCTTGTTCTATTGATTAGAGTAATCCTTACAATTGCTCTTTCTATATCTTGGAGTAATCCCTACTATAGCTTTTTCTATGCTTTTTTTCTTCTGAGCGATTTCGAGTTGGTTTCCCGTTGATTTTGTCACTTCCCAGATCATGGTGTTAGGCATTCATTCTATCGTTTCATCATCATCATCATCATCATCATCATCATCATCATCATCATCGTTGTCTGTCGTTGAACGGACCTTCCCAGAAATTGCATCATCTCTCCATCGTGGGCGTCGTGGTGCCAATATTTCTTAAACCTGTCCAGTTCGTCTCATATGTCATATTCTGCCGGCCTGAGTTCCACATTTGATCTCTGAGGGTCCACGTTGTGAGTCGTGATGTCCATCGGTTGACTGCTATTCTTGCAACACGACCAGCCCATTGCCATTTGAGTTTCCAAATTGTTTCTATGATGTCTCAGACTCTTATTTTTTCCCCTAATATATTGTTTTATAGTCTGTCCATGTGATGATTCTCACATGTGCACGTTGCATGATTCCAAGTTTAAGGGCAATCTTTGGTTCGGTTCCATGTTTCAGCTCCATAGGTGACTATAGGGAGGATGCATTGGATGTATACTCTTCTTTTTAGGACTAATAGGATTTTTTTGTTCTTTAAGGATGAGTTCGCTACTACTGAAGGCATGCCACGTTTCAAATATATTGGCAAAGTGCTTTTCGGTACGTCTCTAATCATACTAAATGCTTTCCAGACATTCTCAATTCATCGTTTTATTCCGCTTTCAGGGTCTTCACCCCACTTGGTAATAGAAAGTGAGACTTTAGAAGAGATTGTCAAAAACGTTCATTATATACACACACACACACACACACATATATATATATATATATATATGTATATATATATATATATATATATATATATATATATATATATATATATATATATATATATATATATATATATATATACATATACATATATATATATATATATATATATATATATATGTGAAAGTATTTTTGGATTTAGGTATATATGGGAACCGAGAAAAACAATGAAAAGAAAGCGAAACATGTCTATTTTGATATTCGGATTTATATAAGATACTGTATTATAACTGCACAGCCAAAAAAATTAAGAATGACAAAAACTAAATAATATGTACCTTGTTCACGACGGCGTGAATGCAGAAGGTGAGCTGAACGTTTTTTTTTTAAACATATAAAAACATTTTCTAAATATCATATAATTTCAAAATTGTCGGATTCTGTATCCAAATAATAATACACATAGTTATGTATATTTTTCATATCTTAATGCTAAAAGAGAACAAAAATATAGTCCTAAAATATCTACAAGCGTATATTGCGCAAGCCCCTTACTTGCACACACACAAACATAAATATATAAACATATATATATATATATATATATATATATATATATATATATATATATATATATATATATATATATATATATATATATATATATATATATATATATATATATATATAGGCTGAAGTCAGTTATTTGGGCCTTTGCTTTACCAGCGGCTGTTAAGTCAATAATTAGAAAATCGCTCCGTTGAAGCGCCTACCCTGTTGGTTGCAGCTTTGACTCCAGCAGCAGTCCCATTTTGTTTCATTGTTTATTCCATTTCACGTTGTCTACGCTAAATGATACATTAACCGTGGGATGACGGGAGATAATTTCAAATAAGAGTTTCAATATGATATAACGCAATTTATAATTTATAATTTATAAATATATATATATATATATATGTGTGTGTGTGTGTGTCTCATAAAAGCTTTTTATTGCTCTGAAACTCTTTGATTTCAGAGTGAATAGATCATTTTACGCACACAGCGTAAATAGAATGTACAATTAAAGAAAATGGGGCTGCTGCAGGGATCGAACCTGAGACTGATATGTATCATCCATTGACTATATTTACCTTATTTGCTTCTTAACGTGGACAATTAAAATATGAAGAAAATTATGGGCGTATGATTCGACAGAAATAATTATAACTACGTTATCATTCTATTTACGGTGCCTCCGTCAAATGATACATTCACTGTGTAATAACGGGAGAAGTTTTACAACGCATTTATAATTATTTCTCTCCGATTATGTATTTATTTCGAAATAATAATAATAATAATAATAATAATAATAATAATGATAATGATATATATATATATAAATACACACACACACACACACACATATATATATATATATATATATATATATATATATATATATATATATATATATATATATATATATATAAGCTCAGCCACGCTATTTCATATGCATAAGTATATCAAAGTACAGAGAACAAATTATGACCGGTCTATTTCTTCTGGGTTAGGTAACGGAGTGCCCTAATTTACTTTTTCGTAAGTGTTTTTAATGACTCCATCACTTTTTTTTTTATCACTGACTCTCCATATCTGATGAGACTTCAAATAGATCCATCAAACGCAATCAAAGAAATACATTTCTCAATGCGTGGAAAGACTTATTCAGTACAAACTATTTCGAGAGACTGTTAAAAGCGTCGATAGCGTTTTTATCTACAAGCGTACATGCTTACATAAAAAAGATCTTCTCACACGTATCAATGGATATGACACGTATAAATACACACACACGAACATATATATATTGATACAAATGCATGTATACATATGTATACATACATGCGTATCTTCAATCATATGTATTTATATATATATAAGTGCCTATCTATCTAATCATCTCAGTACATATCTATTTATCTATCTATTCATCTATCTATCAAGTTCCAGTCTGATCATGACTAAACGGGTTTACTAGCCCAATCTGTTGATATTTATCTATTAGAAACCGCCAACTTCAACTCTCAGCACAGGTTTCTTCGGTTTTCAAGTTGTTCTACCTGGCTGACTGACTAGCTGTATGTATACGTGTATCACACTTACAGACCACATGACGGTAGAGAGCTGGAAATTTCAACAGATTATTCCTCAATACGTCTTGAAAAAGAAACAGTTTATTTTCTGTTTTTTGGGGGGCTAGTTTAAATACCTCATGTAAGTTATTGTCAAAACGGTCATTAATTAGTGTTTGCTTTAAAAAAAAAAGTCAGATTGTTCGGTAGCGATCACTGAAACAAAGTCGAGAGAGAAGTTACATTAAATATTACCACCTTCTTCTTTCCGAATTTTCCAATTGATCACCTTCGAAGCGTTATGTAGCCATTAGACTTTTATTTAGAGACTAACCAGGTCGGTCTGTTTATATGGTTCGAAAAGAGGAAGGGAAAAGTCTGCGAAAGGGACGAAAGCAATATCGCACTTTGTAGGTTCTATTTTGTTTGGATACTTTTCGGATAAACCTCGGATACGTTAATGAATATATCAAAGATGCTGGATTGTTTTGCAACACTGATAATGATCACTGCCATTTTATATGAGGATGATGGCACCCAGGAGAGCGCACTCTCGAGTATCCTCCAAGGAACAGCGTGTACGTGAGAAAGGACCAGATGCTCAGTCTGATCCTACCTTGGCAAGATGTTCTGTATAAAGCAGCGGCAGACCTCAGGCATCTGCTGAAAAATCGTTGTTACTGCATACGGTACCTGCTGTTCCAAGAGGGTCGCCCATCAGGGGAATGACCAGGTCCGACGTTGGGTAACTTAGGTGTTTCTTCCGAGAACCGGTTTATCCAACCTGATTCGTGACAGTGTCACATAACTCAAGCAAGAGATGCGAAAGAAGATATTCGTTTGGCATTCGCCTTTAAATTAGAAAGCTGCTCTGATTTTTTGCCAGGAATGCATTCAGTGGCGTAAACAAAATAAATCCACCATAAGCGTTCTAGTATGAGTTTTTACAATAAAACATTAAAAACCATGATCCAAAACTGACACTATAAATGTAAACATAGGTTTCTCCAGTTTCCAAGATGGTCCGGTAAACTAGATGGCTAGATATCTATGTATGTATCACGCATACAGGTTGTTCCAAGAGAGCTGAAGTGCTGAAAATTTTTAAAAAATCTACTGATTATGTCTATAATAAATGTTGTTTTTTTTAATCTCCCCCCACCAATGGTTCCAAATTAGCAATGTAAGTTTATGCTAAATTGATCATTTAGTGCCCTGAAGCATTTACACTTGTTTTTTTTTTGTTTTTTTTGTTGACTTTCTAATGATCACTGCCCAACAAAAAGTGCAGTAACTTATTCCTAGATCATATTATTTCTCATTTTGCAACTGATCATCCCTAACATGGCATGGTGCAAAAAGTCGTTAGTCACGTCATGGTTCCAAAGGAGTGACTAACCAGACCCCTTATACTAGATCGTTAGTTCTATACCTAAAATGTATTATAAGTACGACCTGAATGACCAGAAAGAACAAGAAATTGGTCAAATTTCGAACTGGTGTGTCATCAATGTTTCAATGTCTGTCATCGGACATTTCCCAAGATTCACCAGTCTTTCTATTGTGGGCGTTGCGGAGCCTGTATTTTCTGAACTTGTTCATCTGATATTCTGTCGGTCACAGTTTTGCATGTGATATCTGGAGGCCTGCTTTGTGAGTCGTGATGTCTAGAAAGTATCTGGCATTCGCGATACCAGACCAGCCTATTGCCATTTGAGTTTTCTGATGGATTCCATATTTCTGACCCTGTCCCTTTCTCTAATATACTGTGCTGTTTTGTGATATCTCCATGTAATGTTGAGCATGATTCTCTTATATGCACGTTGAATGGTTCCGAGCAGTGTGTATTTCCAAGTGCCATTTTATCCTCACTGATAACAATGATAACAAAATGGAAGAAGAATCTGTAAATTTCATTCTTATTATATAAACAGTTAGCCAAAACTGTCAACATCGGTTTTTACAGTTTTTAAGTGATTTTGATCGGCTAGCTGGCTATCTATGTTAGTAAATATCTATTATCTATCTATCTATCACGTCATAACCAGCAAACTAGCTAGCTCAGTCTGTTCATATCTATCGATCTATTTTGAAAAGTTGAAGGGATCAATGTGCAAACGAAACAAAGGCCCCTATCCATGTATCTACCTATCTCTCTCTCTCTCTCTCTATATATATATATATATATATGTGTGTGTGTGTGTGTGTATGTGTGTGTGTGTGTGTGTGTGTGTATGTGTATGCATGTGTGTATCACGGTTATCGCATCGATGGAGCTAAAGGGCTCGAAATTTGAACACCCACTCCTTATTCTGCTCGGTAAAAACGATGTTTATCTGTTTTGTGAAAAATCCTCGAAATGCGTTTTTTTTTGTTTTTGTTTTTTCGTGCGGGATTGAACTTGAAATGTTTTATTTCTGCCTGATTGGTCCCTCTACGTTCACCTTTCTCATTTTTGATATTCGAACTTATTTTCAGTGATCACCACCCACCAAAACGGGAAAGTAATTCATCACCATCTTTTTCCCCTAATTCTTACTTCCGAAAAACGTTTTTTCATTTGACGGTTTCACTAACTAAATCTGTTTTTTCTATTGATCGCACCACAACACGGCACGCTTATGAATGATGTCGGGCACGTGGCGGTTTCTATTGAGCGACTAACCAGACCTGTTTTCTTTCTTCGCTCCCAGAAGTTGGATATGCTCGGTGCATTTTAACCAGGCTCTTTCGCTGTAGCGATGTTTACAGCCAGATAATTGCAGGGAATAAAGAATAATGCAGACGATATGTCACCAAAGTGCAGAAATGAAGAAGGCATTTATTTTTTTCTTAATCTTATACATTCTGCAGCAAACAATTTCGGATTTGTTTTTTCGTTTTTTCATTGAACCAGACGTCAGCACTTCAGGACAACGAATATTTACGGCTTGCTTACGGCAAAGCTGTTTTTTCTTTCATTTGTGAGTTGGAAGAAGACGTCAAAGAAGCAATTATATATGTGGTTTTATATATATATATATATATATATATATACACACACACACATATATATATGTGTGTGTGTGTGTGTGTGTGCATGTGTGTGAATGTGTGTTTTTATATGCACAATAACGTATATTGAATACACACACACACACACACACACACATATATATATATATATATATATATATATATGAGTGTGTATTGATATCCTGATATTCATTTGAAACATATGTACAGAAACCTGCGTAATTATACTATCGTCTGCATGCATATACAGGTCAGCAGACGTGTTCGTTTACACATAACAATTAACTCACACACACACACACACACACACACACACACACATACACACACACACATGTAGACAAACACACACACGCATATATTCATATAAATATATATATAAATGACGTCAGCACTTAAGAAAAATAACCATTTATCATTTGCTCAAGGCACAGTTGTTTTTCTTCAGCAAAATAGTACATTCACTATCTACCAATATATATATATACACAATAATATATATATATATATACATATATAAAGCTTTTATCGTCAGATATTTTTCAGACGATGAAACGTCAGAAAGTAATCCAGTCAGTAACACGTGCACACACACATACATGATATATATATATATATATATATATATATATATATATATATATATATATATATATATATATATATATATATATATATATACATATATATATATGAGAAATTCACGTATGGATATTTGAGTTGATATTTATTTATTTGCATAAGTTTTGATGCCTGAACCGAGACAATACCAGTCTGAATGAGTATTCAACACGAAACAGAGTTACATTTGTTTTTTGATAGATTCATCTCTAATATTTGATGTATACATTCGTTGTATATCCTGTATATGTGTATGTAATAGATGAAATATATGCAAGTACATGGATGAATATGTGCATATGCCTTTGAATAATGCATTTTTTATCGGAAGTAACACATTTGGGGCATATTTTTTGATAATTGTTCATTATTCAGAACCATTCCTGGATATTGATTTTACGAAAGGCCCATAAATCTTTACGCAGTAGTTCAACTATTCTATTTATCTAAAGGATATGATTTTAGATAAGTTGCAATTGCTAAATTTTAATCTCGGTGTTTAACATTCACGACCTATGAAGATACATCCTACATCTCTGTATCTTGATCCATGATATTTCTACTCGGTTCGATTTTGAAATTTTAATCACCAGCTGCAACCTAACGGGTGGGGATAAATGCTATGGAAAAAAAAGAGTGGCTGCAAAAAATATGACCATATTGGTTTGATATGTAACTCTAAACCCCCTTTTCAATATTTGGAGGGGGGTCTAAAAACTAATCCACTAAAAACCTTCCTATGTGTTCCATTAGTACCCACAGAAAGTTTCATGGGTCTATGTAGACTAGTTTTTGCGATAAGCTGTCACATACAGACTGACAGGCTGACTTTTTGTAAAATATGATAAGATGAGACATTGTTGTACAGAGTACATGATAGAGAATGCATATGCCATCAATGTGTCCGAAATAAATGTGCTTAGGGTGCCAAGGCATATTCGTAGCGTTCGTCAATGTTCACAATCTCACTTTGACTAGATAAGTGGCTTTTCATCATCCAAGGGAAGGTATGACCGATATGCGAATTGGGTGCACCGTCAATATAAAGGACACAATCTCCTAGATCATACATTTACGAGTTTTTCCTATCCTCAATTACATCGATATATTTTCGTTCATACACAAACACACACACACGTATGTAAAGATATATGAGTCATACAAAAAAGGGAAAGTAAGGAATATATGTTATAGGACAGAAAGCAGTAAAATATTTGGGAGAGGGAGACGTTAGTCGAAAGAAATGAAGAAATGTCAGTAAACACTTTCATGAAATCTAATGACAATAGATGTTCATTTCTTGTGAATGGGCGCAAAACGGACGAATGTGTCGCACGGGATTCTGTTCAGACTTGTGCGTTCAAACACAGGAAAAAAACTAAAATTCCTTTCTCAAAATCATCGTAAAACAAAACTACTTGCAAGCGAAAATAAAATAAATACGTGAACCTCGAAACAGAGACGAACATCTATCTATCTATCTATCTATATATATATATATATTCTTGTTTGTGGATGAGTTGTTTTTTTGGCTGGGTTGAATGAATGAAGGGACTATAGTTCTTCGAGAGCTTTCGACTGTCTTCACACACACACACACACACACACGTATATATATATATATATATAAGGTTGAGTAAAAAAGAAAGATTTTTTGGTTTAAGTAGGAAGTTGTAAATACACATGCACCAATTTTTCAACGTAAATAGTGAATTAAGAGAAGTCGTCTGCATATTGGCCATCCCAAAATAATTTGCTGGTGATCAGAAAACTTTTTATCAAGATGGAGATCGTGCTGCCATAAAATCTGTCAAAGAGACGAAATTAAAACTTTCTGCCCGGACAACTACTGTTTGCATTATCATATCAAATCACTGTAACCCCACACAAGGCCCGACCAACCAGCCAATTGGGCTACACATTCTTTTGTGCCTACATGTGTGCGTGTGTGAGAGTGCGTACGTTGTACGCCTGTCTCTGGGCGCTCGTGGTCATATTTTGGGGGCTAAAATCTTGAAAATTTGCATGAGTACATCATCATATAAGAACGTTTTCTTGATCAGTATTTCATAAAAGTGCCTTCTGGGGTCTCTATGGTCATTTTGGGACCAACAATGCCCAAATCTGGTGCTGCTATTTTTTTTCAGACAATTCAAGTAAAAGATTCATTTATTATTTTCAGTTGAAAGAATTATCTTATTTTCATTAGTAAAAAAATCTTTTGAAAATATTTTCAACGAAGTTTTCAACCGTTGAAGCGTGAAAATCTCACGGTTGATACATAAACACCCATCACATATACTCGACCTGTATAACACAAAACACCAGATTCCGTCGATTGACATTCAACTGTCTTTGCCGATTATTCCCAAGAGGGGAAGGTGCAATGGGATTACTGTGTTGGGTCCCAAAAGGAGTACTTTGAAAGCAACCAAGGCAAAATTTGTCTTAGGGAGGTAATTTTGAGTTGATATTGAACGATTGGATACTTTACAGACATCGTATATACAGAGATGTCAAGTATTGGTTCGATATAAACACACACTCACATTTATATATATATGTTTACATTACTTGTTATCTGTATCCGAACAAACAGACATTTTGTTCTCAAACCATATAACATGACTAAATACATGCCTTGTTATGCTGATTGCAAAAAGATGAGGCTTTTCTTGCATAAAGTTCCTGTTTTCAACCCAAGAAACCAAGCCATTAGAAGCAGAATGTCTTCTTGTTCAAATACTTATGACAAGTACTATATATATATATATATATATATATAATATATATATATATATATATATATATATATATATATATATATATATATATATATATATATTGAAGCTTGCTAGAAGATGAGATGCTTTATAACTTTCCAGATTTCTACCGTTTTCAGTCCCCAAATTGAGGGCACAAATAGACCTTGTCGCGTCAGATTTTGGATGGAATGCTAACATTGTTTGCCTCTTGGCTGCCTGACATTTCTGGCGTCAACAATTTTTGAATTGTTTATTTGGTTTCATTCTTTTTATTTATTCTCTGGATGGCAAATCGATAGAAAGCAAAATAGAGGAAATTACTCGTCTTCTATCCGTCGATTTATCTATCTATTCTGTATCTCAATCTCTAATTTGTGCGTGTTAGTTCAAGGAAAAAAAGTGAAAAATATATGGATCTCTCTCTCACACATTTTCCCTTTCTCGTGCACTCTTCCGTCTCTTCATATCTCTCCATCTCAGTGTGCTATCTATGTTTTTATCTACATCTCTATCTCAGTTCCTATATATGTATCTATATCAGTTTCTATGCATCAATTTATGTATCTATCTCAATCTCTACTTATCTATCAATCTATCTAACCAAGTCAGTACATATCTATCGGTCTCTTCTCATAAAACTATCAATCTATCTACTTATGTACCTCTATATATCCATCTACTTATCTATCTAAGGCTCTATATATCTTTTTATCTCACTCTATCTATCTATCTATCTATCTATCTATCTATCTATCTATCTATCTATCTATCTATCTATCTATCTATTTCAGTCTCTGCGTATTTATCTATCTACCTTTCCAACCAAGTCTCTACATATCTATCAATCAATTTTTTACATATCCATCTTAGTCTATACATTATCTATCTAAGGCTCTACATGTCTATTACCCCCCCTCTCTCTCTCTCTCTCTCTCTCTCTCTCTATATATATATATATATATATATATATATATATATAATTTCTTTTTCTTTTTCAGCTACTTCCTTTAGGTGGAAAAATCGATAGCTAGGAAGATAAAGGGAAATAACTCATCATTAATGGACATTAAAAACTGCATCAGGGGAATAAAATTTCATGGTTTGGGTTTATTTGTGTTTACTGTCATTGTGAATTTTGGGAGAAAAAAATCTTGATTTTACAGGAGATTCCGTTTTTAGAAGATATCAGATAATTTGATCGGTAGAAAAAATGAAAAGAAAAAAAGACTATTTCTTTGTCGTACAGCTGCGTCTGTTTTGATAGTGCTGGTTCTGTTTATTTATCTATGGTTGTTGGAAATAAATAAATAACAACCGGTAGATATAGCTTTTAAATTTCAAATCGATCGAGATCTCTTGTATTCCACGCTATTGTCAAATATGTACTTGACATCTCCCGTCACAATTCGGGGACAGATCTATTCAGCCAATGCACGAACACACCAAATTTGCTATCAACTGCATTTATTTATACTTATTTAGGGAATAAGATTTATTTATGGAGTTTATCTTACTTTGTGTAATTAAAGGCTGCTTTTCAATCATTCCTTCAAAAGGTTATCATCAAGGATATGTATGTTATAAATAAATTATTTGTCTGAATATTTCTTAGTTGTTCGGAGTTTTCCAAACTATATTTTTCATACTTCCTGGTTTTTTTTTCTTGCTTCCGTTAAGTTCTCATTCAGTCGCTTTTAGGAGCGTCACAGCGCAAGAATAGAAACAAAATTCTTTTTTAGAAAACTCCAACCAAGCCGTAACAGCGCTGTCATCCTAGGTTTCTTCAGTTTTTAAGCTGATCCGGCTGGCTGAATGTATCATGCGCACAGGTCGCGCCAACAGAACTAGAGGGCTGAAAATTCCAACATTTATCCCTCATTGTGTCTAGAAAGAACGTTTTTTTTCTTTTTGACCCCATCGCAATAGATTTTTAGTGTGTTTGTGTGCGTTGGGTGATTTATAATGTAACTTTACTCTGAATAAATTTTATACGTAAATAATTAGTTGCATGTTTCGTTTTGATTTTTGAAAATTCAAACTTTTTGATCACTGCCCAACAAAAGGCGAGAAAAGTAACTTTCAACTTTTAATTGATCATCCCTAAACTGCTGCCAAAGTACGTTGGTCACTTGATGGTTTCTACTGGGTGAGTAACCAGACCTGACTTTCCCTTTTTTCTTTTCTCCAAGCTTTGTATTAGTTTATAGTTGGGACTTCAAATTCATATGCGAAAGCAGGAACTGCAAATATTTGTTTTTGTATTTTTATGTATTGTCTCTGTGAGGAATGTAATTTTTAAATAATCATGTAAGGATAGGAAACCAAGGAACGGTTTGAAAGTCACGCCTGACGTGTGCCCTTTTGTCAAGCAACCAGTTTCTCTCCGGCATAAGACTGACTAGATCGGGTCGATCACATCTAGCGATATTACGCCGAGGTATGCTAAGCCGACAGGTGGCAGGCAGCGCACTGGAGCAGAGACGTTTGCGCGTCTGGTTTGGCTTAACGTGTTAAATAGCAGATCGTAGATTCGATGAATCAGCTGTTGGATATAATGTCGGAAAGAATGTGGGAACAAGTTAGTCCTAAAGAATAATAAGTAGACCATTTTCATCCTTTCAAACCACTGCTTTTTTGTTTGTTTTTTTTGTACTTTGTGTCTTCTTGGGTTCCATTTTTTCCTGTGACAGTGGTTTTAATTCAAAAGATCGGTTCGGTTCCGTATAAACTGTTTCCATGCCTCTCGCTATTAAAAATTTCTGTCACTGGATACACCCCCCCGGTCTGCTTAGTCACTCAATAGAAACCCTCACGTGACCAACGTCTTTTGGTAGCATGTCGTGTTAAGGGTGATCAATTACAAAAAATTTGAAGAAACCCCTTCTTATGATTAATAATTAAGTTACGTCTCTCGTCTTTTCTTGAGTAGAAATCACTACAAAGTCTGCATCTTCAAAAGACAAGCAGACACAAACTAAATACCAATTCGGTTTACATTTACTTACACAGCAAAGTAGAAGTAAAAACTTATTTTGGTTGTAATTGGAAAAAAACCCAACCCTCTCGTAGACATAATAAGGAGTAAATGTTGGAAATTTCAACCCTTTAGTTCCATAGGTGCGGCCTATACATGTGATGCATACATACATATTAAGCGAGACGAACTTGAAAACTGAAAAAAAACCTATGTTGGCGACAGTTTTGGTTGACGTCCAACCATGATACAAAAGAATATAAAATGGTCAGCTTATTTAGTTCCACCCTATGGATCAATCGAACGGACGGATTAACTCACCACGGCGATATTGGTTCTCTTGATAAAGCCTCCCGTCGAGTAGTTACATAGAAGTGCTTTTCAGATATTATATTTTTATGATGAAATGCATATGAGCTATCTTATAGAAGATATTCAATCAGCAAAACTAGTGTGGCACAAGGCCAAAACAATTGTGAACCGAGTGAGGATCAAACTCATTACATGAACAAAATTCTTCGGGACGATATTGCAACCATAGCTCAACGGCAGATGCAGAATTTGATGGAGGGCATCGTCTCTTAGAGACCCACTGATACCAACGGAGCCCCAAGAGGGCGCTTAGTTCACTATAGCTTAGGGTCGGCTCTGGAATAGAGTCACACTTTCCGGCAAAAATACAGATTTTACAAAATTAAATAAGGAGCTAATGCACTCGTGTGCACTCCTGATCGGCGTTTCTCTGTGTAAATGTGTGTGCAGGTGTGACAAATATCAGTCATCAACTAATAACTCATTCATTATGCAAGCAATAACTCAGCTGGCTTATCATATATGATAATAACAACAATAATGATAATAATAATACTAATCTATCTACCTATCTATATCTCTATCTATCTATCTATCTCTCTCTCTCTCTCTCTCTACATATATATATATATATATATATATATATATATATATATATATATATATATATATATATAATATACTAAGACTTTTGCCTCGTATAAGAACATTTAAATGTATTGATGATCCCATTAACCTTTCCGTGACAACATTTTTTTCATCATAACTAATTGATAATCTCCAAAGTTCTGATCCAGACCCTCCATTATATCCCCACTAATAACCACGCATAAGTCACGGCCAAATCACGTTGGACACACCGGTTCCTGCATGATCAGCGAAGTAGAGCAACGTTGAGCTTGAGATAACCAGGTGCTGTAACAAACCGGGGAGGCATCCCCCATAGTCATGCTGATTTCCAAACGTATTGAGAACATTTTTTTCGCTTGGAAGCCTTCAGTATGGTCAAGAGGGGTTAAGTTGAACTTGGGCACAACACTTTCTCCATAATCAATGCCCAGTCATAGCAGCTGGAAAGCTCTTAACCCTTGAGTCAACTTTGGCTGGAGGGAGCCAAAGAAATCGTGTGACCTATTTATAAGAAACACCAGCGCGAAGGTCAGCAAGTAGAACTAAAGAACACGGCTACCGTAATAAGAATATTGCCACTGGGTACTCCATCATCAGATTAAGCTAAACTACTCAAATATCAAATTGGGTGTTGGCCGTAGCGCAATGCTTGAACACACGACTCCTGCAGACCACCGTCGGGAGTTGAAAAATTATGCTGAACAAAGATTATAGGTTACTTGACGTAGAGCGATGATAAATTATCTTTTCATGCTGATTACCATCCTGGGGCCTAAAGCTTTTGGGGCTCAAGTACTTCAATCATTTAAATAATTGATTTATTCAAGGTGCCAGTCGAGAGGTCTTATTTAACGAGAGCATTGTGATGTTTATGTTCACATCGATGTACGGTGGCCGCTTCTTTAGTACCACACAACACTTGTCGCTACTCTGTAACATTTCCCCTCTTTAAGGTAGAGTGTTGCAACATTACAAAGTATAACTTTGTAAAATCGAATCCATTGACTTAAACTACTAACCATAAAATGTATGATATTTTTTTCTTGAGAGCTTTTACCCCGAATCATGAAATCGTTTTAAGAGATTAATTTCTGTAGTACCCACCGAACCGCATGATTAAAATTGTTACAGCTTACCGTATGTTGCTTATATTTAGAGAACGAAATACAGTACTGTTATAGGTGTATTTTTTTAAATTTAGAGTTTTCCTTTCCAAGGTTAGCCTTATCTTACTCATAGCTTGGGGGGGGCAAACGAGACGCATTCATGCCTTTCCAAAGAGCATGAATGCAGAATGGACGTAAACAGTCCCGGTTGAGTTATGAACCCTGCACACATATTTTTTTTGTTTGCGCTGCTCACAGTTACGCTACCTGCACCTCTTTTTCTTTTTTTTTTTGATACATCATAAAACGGTAGTTCTCAACCAGAGGGTATTCCCCCCACCCAAAGGTGGGATTTAAGTAAATCTTATCATAAAGATGCCTAATAATAGAATACGCACCAATAAGATATTTTTTTGAAATCAATCTTAGTTACAACTTACATGAATGGAAGAAGGGAAACTTATAATCTTATTGACAAAAGTGGGTAATGACATGGAAAGGTTGAGAACTACGGTCTTGGCTCCAAACCATCAGAGAAAAGCCCAGGTGCCATCATAAACAAACGTCTTTGCCAAAAAAGCGGTAGCCTGTTTTGTGTCTGAAACTGTCTGAGGTGTATTAATAGCTCTACTAACAGATTGAGTAGGGAACCATAACGAAAAATAATTACCGAAGTGTATTTTTTACAAACATCTTAATTAACAGGTATTAGTACTGCCAAACGCATCAGTATTAATGGATGAAGCTTTCTCATCTAAAACGCCGACAGTGGCTGAAGAGAGAACTAGAGGCAGGGAAGGTTAGTCACTGCTGTAAATTACTGCTGAAGATATACAGGGTGTTTCAAAAATGAATGCAACCATCTTCTGACAACTTATCTAAGTTGTCTTAAATCTAAAAACTTTCTTGCTTTCTCTCTTTAGTTCGTCTTGTATTGTTTGGAGCTCCTGGAGATTCTTAGCGAATAGGACGATATCGTCAGTGGAAGAAGTCAGGCAAGTTTTCGAAAGAGCAAGTTTAAACTTTCATGAATAAGTAAAGAAAAAAAAAAGAAGAGTTTACAACCAATGCATCCTCCCGATAGTCCTATATGGAGCTGAAACATGGAAGTTAACCAAAAGACTGCCCCTCAAACAGAGAACCATGCAACGTGCACATGAGAGAATCTTGCTCAACCTCACATGGAGATATCATAAGACAGTGCAGTATATTAGAGAAAAGACAGGAGTCTGGGATATCATCGAAACTGTTACAAAACTCAAATGGCAATGTGCTGGACATGTAGCAAGAATGGTTGATAACTGCTGGACATTGTGACTCAAAACCTAGATCCCCAGAGATTAGGTTTGAGACTGTGGCCTACAGAAAGTGAGATGGTTTGACGAGCTAGATAAATTCAGAAAGTACTGGTTCAGCGATGCCCATGTTGGAGAGGTCTAGCGAATCTCGGAGAAAGGTCCATGTCTAACTATGGACGCTAACAGACTGATGATGATGATGATGATTAATAACTTGATTCGTTCTTCTTTCGAGGTTTTACATGAGATTTGTTTTCCTATTTTCTGCGTTATCGATGACGAACCAACAATAAGGTAAGAATTTTACTGATGAAAAATATCTCTCCCCCTCTTTTGAAACGAGGGTCTCTTCCACGGAAGTGAATCCAGTAGTTTTTCTTTTTCATCATTTTTTCAATCAGGCTTCTCAAAATGGGCGTAAGTTTGAATCTTACCAGCTGCTTATTCTTTATTTTCAATTAATGGTGTTTACTAAATTGCTCTGGGTCGGCAGCCAGAATTAAGTTGCGATAAAAAAATTAGTAGGATGGAGGAAAATAATTGTCAAAAATTAATAAATATAGTTCAGTAGTATCGTACAGGGAAGGTTTATTTGCCATGTTAGCCTAAACTCAAATTGTGACAATATAAGGATTTAAATGTCCCACCAAATCCATAACTTTATAGATTGTTATGAACATTAAGTGTAAACTCTTTTGGGGAAGTAGTGCTAATTCCAGTTCTAAAACTCCCTCATTTAAAAAATGGCTGATGTCACAACTCTTTTACTAGAGGGTCGTAATTTCGGTATGTCAGTTCCATAAGATCGGTCACCAAAAGTTTTGGGGGTTTGAGGACTTGGGACCTTTAAATAGGATAGGTTCATTCAAACTTAAAGTGGGGGGGGGTTCATTAAACTGGGACATTGTGATGTTTATGTTTGCAACGATTTACGGTGATCGTTTGCTTAGTGTGACTCATCTCTAATCACTTCTCTGTAACATTACTCCCTTTTGATGAAATGTGTTGCACTATAGCAGAAATCTAAACGTATCTGTGAATTCTTTTCACGGAAATTGACAAGTCTTCATTATAATAAGCAAAGTGTCTGCTCACTTCTGACACATTTTGAAAGCAGAAATTATAAAATCTTGCTTTGACTCGCATAAACCTATGGCAGTGTTTAACCAGCATAGAAAATCTCGAAAAGCCATACAAGGGCTTCAAAAACTATAATTTATTTTTATCAAAATTTATAACTAAACAACATATTTTGCAGAAATCAACTCAAAAATGAAATTAAACGCATACATTCAACAGATTGTACATCATGAACTTGTCAAGGCGCGACAGAAACAATGCATATTTTATTGCTAAAGAGGTGGCCGTCAGAACAGTGAGAGATAGAAAGTTTTACCACCATAGTTTAAGTACCGTAAAGATAACGATCGATTATCCTATTGGTAGTTCTGTGATACGTCAAAGAGGAAACGACAAAGAATTTGCTATTTCTACAGAGATTTTCAACTGTGTTAGGAATTGCAAGTAGATCCCTTCCAAGGGCAGATAACTCCATATATGTATAATTTTTTTTATCGCTAAAAAGCAGGGCATTACACATACAAGGTACCAACTCGGTTATTTCATGGTGTCCAGTCTGATGAAGAAATGCGTTTAATTTCCATTGTACGACAACGTCAAGTGAATGATTTGTTTGATTAAACTTTTAAATGACAAAAACATACTTTTGAGATGCACTGTATATCTTTTGGAGCCTCTCAGTGCTAATTAAACACTGCCGTGGGTTTATCTACACCAAAGGAGAGATTACCAAAGGGTTTTACGTTGGAGAGGATAGGGGTAGAGAATAAGTTCTTCAAATTGAATTGCAGTGTGTAGACGGCGAGAAGTAAAGATAGAGCAAGAGAGAAAGGGGAAAGAGAAAGTGCTTCGTTCGCAGGAGAGGAGGAGGTAAGACATAAAGATATTCGTTGAAAAAGACGGCTGAACTAGGCCGCTGAAAAAAGAACAATGGCGAGAAAGTAAAATGAGATGGAATTGACATTGTTTTCGCTTGTCTGTGAGCAGAAACTTTGGTTAGAAGTTGTGGAGATTTTCTTCAAGCAATAACTGCCTGCTCTACTGTCAGTAATGTGACGAGTATTTATTAGCATCGTCAAAATCTGAGCTCTTTGTGAAATCTGAAGAGCGACATTTGTTCGGAATTCTATCATTAGAAATACTGTTCACACCTACCTTTATCGGCTGAGACGATCGATGTGAAATCCCAATGTGTATCCAGTCAGACGTAATCCAACAAAAACCAAGAGACGTACAGTTTATCTGAAAAAAGAGAAGACAATATTTGAAAACGTCAACTAGAACTGTCTACATCGGCATAGCTTTCTTTAGTTTTTAATTTCGTAAGGCTGGCTACCTGGCTGGCAATACATGTATCGGGCGTACAAGTTGCACTAATGGAGCTAGAAGGCTGAAAATTTAAATATTTAATCCTGCAAATTGAGAACCATGCAACGTTGCAAGAATGGGGGACAACCGATGGACATCACGAATCATGACATGGATCTCCCAAGATCACATGCGTAACCGAGGACGGCAGAATATTAGATGGAGAGACGAGCTAGACAAATTCAGGAAGTATTGGCTCCGCGACGCCCATGATAGAGAAGTGTGACGAATCTTGGGGAAGGTCCATGTCCAACAATGGATGTTAAAAAATTGATGATGATGATGATGATGATGATGATGATGATGTCGATGTCTAGTACAGAAAACGTTTTTTAATGGGGTAGTTTATTCAAATTGGTGCAACTAGCTGGCTGGATATGTATATAACACGCGTAGAGGCCGTACCAATGGAGCTAAACGTCTGATAATTTACTCTTTGTCATCGTTTATGAATTTTTTTTGTTTTTTTGTAGATCTCCCTCCAATAGGCCTTTAGTTGGGCTTCAATTTATAATGTAAGCTTACGCTAAATTGATTCTTTAGTTTGTGTCCAGCAGCATTCATGCCTATTTTTTTTTTTTATAGATTTCTACCTTTATAGCGATCACAGCTCAACAGAAGATGGGGGAAATAACTTATTCATCAATCAAACCTTTTCCCAATTTTTCAATTGATCACACCCAACACAACATGCTGTCAAAAGGTGTTGGTCACATGACAGTTTCTATTGAGTGACTAACCATACCTGTCATGTTTAAGTACAGTGTGAGAAACCTGTCAGACATTCTTGCAACATGACTAGCCCACAACTGCTTGAGCTTCCTAATGTTTTCTATGATATTTCTGACACGTGTTTGTTTTCGAATATTACGTGCTGTCTTCTGATTTCTACGTGTGATGTAAAGAATGTTTCTCTCTTGTTCACGGTACAATATCATTGTTTTTCTTACCCGTCTGAAAAATATCCTAATTTGACCGTCGTCTTATGGGAAATAAGTGGATTTCAAATTATCAATGTCCTCGTCACAAAAGCAAAGTTTGAAGGAAATAATTGACATGTTCTATACTTTCAGACGTAATCAATCAGAAAATAACACTCATTACCCAGAAACAAGGAAAAGTTGCACACAGTTATCGATCTTTTGAAAATACAGATCGTTAGTTTCTAGAATGTATTTCAAATGCATTCGATTCGTTTTGTAATATCGACCAACACTTTGAAGGTAAACGATTCTAATGGCTACCATAATTATCAACTACTGTATGGGTATAAGTATGGGTGGTATGCTGGGTGGAAAAGAAGAATTTAATTGAAGATTCAGTCTGCATTCACAGATGTGTCTAATCATAAAGGATGGTTCACCTCGAAAACAACGTTATTTCCGGCGATTGAAAAACACTCATAGATTTGTTCAGTATCAACAAGCTTCATACCTATAAACATGGAATTATCGTCTGTTTTTCCCCTTAGCACTGAGCTAACTTAAGCAGAAGAAGATAGAGAGAGGGAGAGGGGTTGAGGGAAATACATTCAAATATAATATCTTTATATAGGCACATCTGATTTTCCAGCAGTAATGTCTCGAAAGAATTGAAACGAAATTTCCAACAAAGTCTTTTTTTTCAAGATGCTTTATTTTCCAACTTTTTCACTTTGCACCATTCCAGTTTACGAATTTTTTTATGTTTTATTCTAATATAAACGATATACTTTCGGATAGTGGGGGAAACATCTTAAAAAAATGATGATATTAGTTCAAATAGTTCATAGAATAGTGGCAGTCATTCATCGCAAAACTTCTGCAACTTCTACGTATCCTACCCAGCGTCTAGTGGGAAGGTAGAAACGGCGGTCATTGGTTTGGAAACCTCAATGACGATGAGACTTTCTGCCACTCACTCAACACAACAACTGAGATATTTCTATTATTATTCGGACCATCCTCATCTTGGTTGTTTTTCATACAACGTTTCAGCCGTTGTACTCTACGGCCTTCATCAGGTATCATCTGGTAGGTGAGGGGAAGTAACCAAGCGAACCCTTTATTTAACCGACGGGGGTATATTGACCGCACTCCCCTCTTAGCATTAGTAGTATTATTATTGTCTCGCACTGAGATTGAAACGAGAACCATCAGATTACATCAGATTACTGTAACCACTTCGCTATGTGTCCATGTGGACAACCGGTGCTATTTTTAGGAGCCTTAAACCTCAGGTGACTTTTTTTTTTGGTATTTGATGTTATTGTTTTCTGAGAAGAATCTCAGAAGATCCCATTAATCCTAAAAAGAAGAATATACAACCAATGCATTCTCCTGATAGTCACCCATGGGCCGAAATATGAAACCTAACCAAGAGACTGACCCTCAAATTGAGAATCCTGCAACGTGTACAGGAAAAAAATCATGCTCAACCTCACATGGAGAGATCACAATACAGCACAATATATCAGGGAGAAAACAAGTGTCTGAGATATCATAGAATCTATTAAAAGAACTCAAATGGCAATGGGCTGGTCATTTTTTAAGAATGGCAGACAACCGATGGACATCACCACCTTCAACAGGGATCCCAAGAGATCACATGTGCAACCAAGACTGGCAGAATACAAGATGGATATACGAATTAGACAAGTTAAGAAAGTATTGGCTCAGCAATGCCCATGATAAAGAGGTGTGGCGAATCCTGGGGAAAATATATGTTCAACGATGGACGATGAAAGACTGATGATCATTGTGATAAGGCGCCTGATCTCACATCATACAGCTGGGCATCACTGGCAGTGCCAGACCCAGGCAAGCCTGCGCCTTGCCAAAAATTATTCTTCATCATTACATATAAAACTTTTTCCCGTCTTCATAGTTTTATTATGAAACCTTGCCTGGCTGGTACAAAACATTGGAGCAAATACTACAGGGATCCCAAGAGGAATTTCATAAAAGGAGACAAAGTTTTTCTCCCTCCCTGACACACACTACACAAAAACACTCGTTCTTCAGCAATCCGGTTTTATCATAAGCATTTTAGCTTACTATACTATGTTCGCTCGCCGATAAACGATATATCTATTTGAATGATGAAATAGACCCCCTAAATTGAATCCAATAAGAACTATATTTTGAGGGTGAATTTAAAAACACAATTCATTAGAAACATCTCTCAGATCCGTGCCCAGAAAAATTTTAGGTATTTATGTCGAGTAGTTTTGGCGGTAGGAATTTCGTATCGACTTTGACTTTTCAATGCACAACTCTACCCAAGGAACCTTTCCTTGCAGACTGAGTGCTATACGACAGCTGCACATCCGTCTCAAATGCCTTGTCTAACCGAGAGGCTGTAAATTAAATGCTTGGATCATCGAGTCTTCTTCCAATGTGCTATAAATAACAGAGAACGACAAGGAAAATCAAATCGACCGCACAAGAAAAGCATACACTGGAAGCAAGAGTCAATAAAATGAAAGAAGATGAACAAAGAAATCAGGTTCGTAACCGTGGCCTGACAAATGACCTCTGGCAGCATGCCACGTTGGGGATGAGCAGTAGAAAAATCAGAAAATGGGGTAATCTCAGAGTAAGTTACTTCTCTCGCCTTTTGTTGAACAGTAATCATTGTAAAAGTTCATAATTTAAGAAACGAACAAGAATGCCAGAACAAGCGTGTGTACAGCTGGACACAAAATGAGGAATCGGTTTAGCATAAACTTGCATAGCAAATTGGGCCTGACACCCACACACACAAAAAACTTATTTAGGGAGGAGTTTTCAACAAAAAATGAAAAAATATTTTTTTCAGCCATGATGAGTAAATATCTAAATTTTCAACCGTTTAGCTCCATTGGTACGGTCTGTACACGTGATGGATAGATAGATAGATATGTAACCTATCAGTCAACCAGAATTACTTGAAAACTGAATGAATAGATAGCCAACAAGTCAACCAGCATCACTTAAAAACTGGAGGAACCTTCGTTGAAATTTTGGTTGACGGTTTCCTGTGAAGTAAAAGAAGAAAAAAGAAACGACTGATCAGCCATTTGAGAATCCATTGAAAATGGCGATGGGCTGGTCATGTAAGAAAATTTCAGACAGCTGCAGTACATCACGACTCGAAACATGGATCCCTAGTGATCACATGTAGAAATGTTACCTGTGACCAGCAAAACATTAAAAATCATTACGAATTAGACAATTTGAAATGTATATTAGCACCGCAAAGTCCATGATAGAGAGGTCATGCAAATCTTGGGCGAAGCCTATGTCTAACGACGGGCACTAAAAGGATGCAGCTGCTGCCGCTGGTGATGATAATGATGATGAAACGATAAAATCTCAACAGAGGAAAGGTAGGAATTTATTTTTAATTAATTAATAGTGTCAGCAAATGAGAGCAAAGGAAGACAGCCAAAAACCAGAAGATATAATTATTCTGAAGAGAGACACGTGCAGTGGGTGTGGCACAACTTGCAGGTGGAAACGGAGGGATATATTATGTTGGATCATGGAGACGCACCCTCACCGTTGAGAACTGATATATATATATATATATATATATATATATATATATATATATATATATATATATATATATATATATATATATATATAATCGGCCCAAGAGAAGAGTTTATGGAATTTCTATAATTTTTTTATGCGTCCAAATTTCCAGGCGAGGCTTTTTTTTCTAAATTTATCGTGGCATCCAGTATATAAATATATATATATATATATATATATATGTGTGTGTGTGTGTGTGTGTGTGTGTTTGTGTGTGTGTGTGTGTGTGTGTGTGTGTGTGTGTGTGTTTGTGTGTATGTGTGTGTGTATAAAAACGTGAAAGAATTCACAGATGTTTGAATGTTTGGATTTCCGGAAGAATCCCTTTTAAAAGAGAATATGTACATACATACATATATATATATATGTGTGTGTGCGTGTGTGTGTGTGCGTGTGTGTGTGCGTGCGTCCGATTGTGTGTGTGCGTCTATACTGGCGGCCATAATGTATTTGGTAAAAATACTAAACGCCTTTCTGTTGATTACGAGCGATTTCTCGATATTCTCTTTGTCACTTGATGGTTCACTACTTCAAAGCTGTTAATAGTGTGAGTAAATGTTTCCATTCAATCAATACAATATTCTTTCGTAGGGGGTACTCATTTTTGAACAACAGCGTATCAATATTTCTAGCAATGATATAGAGTTTGTGAATGAATAATTCTATTTTGATTGCGTCATATTCCACTCGAACCAAAAAATCCTGCTGTTTGCTTTAGAAAGAAAAATCAACTTTTCTTGAGAAATAAAAAAATGGTAGAGGTTAAAGGCATTCAAGGGTGACATTGTATATCCCTGCATGGAAAAGTGGTGCAAGACAATCTTCCTACTCCTTCTATCACTATAGCAAGGAGATATTGAAACGGAAGAAACTTCAGGTTTACTTAGTCATTCTATTGAAACTGTCACGAAACCGACGTCTTTTGGCAGGATGCTACGTTGGGGGTGATTCATTAAAATATTTGAAGAACAAGAAAATTCTGTTAGTCCTATATAGAAGAGTATACAAATAAAGCATCCTACCGATAGGTCGAGTTGAAATATGGAATTCAACCAAGAGACTGACTTTCAAACTGAGAACCATGCATCGTGCATAGGAAAGAATCATGCTCAACATCACATGGTGAGATAATAAGACAACACAGTATATCAGGCGGAAAAAAGGTGCTAATATAATCCATTTCGAAATTCAAATGGCAATGGGCTGGTAATATTGCAAGAATAGCAGCCAACTGATGCTCATCCAGACTCTAAACATGGATCTCCAGAGATTCCATGTAGAATGGAGAGACGAATTAGACAAGTTAATAAGGTATTGGCTCCGCAACGTCCATGATAGAGAGGTATGGCTAATCCAAGTCCAACGACAGACGATAAAAGACTGATGATGAATCACTAAAAGTTCTGAATTTTCAAACAACAAATGGAATAAACTAATAAGAGACCAATTAGCATGAACTTAGATGGCAAAAAAGTCTATAGGGTTTGGGGGTAAAACATTTTTGTAGACATAGTAAGCAATAGATATTTGAATTTCCGGCCCTCTAGCATTGGTTCAGCCTGTAGCGTATATACATATATACTTACATACAAAGATACATAGCCAGCTAGACCGACTCAAAAACTGACTGTTTTGGTGACAACTTTGGTTTACGGTTTCTAATAAAAACGAGATAAGCTTTCAGAAAATGTTGAAAAGAAAAAAAAATATATTGAAGGGTTTTTAAGGAAAGAGAGTGAAAAAAATTATTCCAGACGGAACAAATTTGTAAAAGCAGAGAAACTTTCCATAAAGACTGCAATTCTCTTGATAAGTAAAATCGCCTTCTTTCTTCATGACTGAATATTCCACTATTTTATTCATCATTTTTTGTCGCTTTCCAGGGTAGAATTCCATTAATCATTCAAGAAAAAAAAAAAAACTTGAATAAAGACCAAGAGACGAGTCTACCTGCTACAGGGTCAAAATTCACTCCTATTTCTATCCCGACTGACGATGATTACTGCAACAAGTTTTGTATGGGCGTCCAGTAAGGGGGTACAAACGGGACATTTGCCCCCGTCCCATCTGAATCGGGCCTTCTCGCCTGAGAGAGACACTTTGGGACAAGTCACATCTGAAACACTCCCTAGTCCCTTACGTGTTAACCAAAATCCGGATCTATCGTTTTGCACCTCTGCTGCCGGATATAGCCTTTTGCCCTCAACCCCGACAAAAAAACCTTTAATGTAGTCTTTTTGCCCTTCCCCAGAAGAGTGGCTGTGGATGTCAACATGAATATGATGAATGTATTTGTAAATATTTATGACTTTTCAGTTTGGCCCAGTTGATGAGAGAGCCGCCTAGCGATTGTTATTTGAAATATTAGTAAGGAAATGTCAATTCCATGTATATTTGGTTTAACGTGACGGGATAGACAAAAAGTGAAAATTTCGCTCCTTTTAATTTGGTGAGGATTTTTTATGTTACGAAGGAAAAAAGACAATTTTTAGTATTTTTATATATTCCTATGTATCATTTAAATTCTTCCCATGTCGACAATATGATATATATTTATGAATGATAGATATCAGTATCTATCATAGGAAGAAAAAAAAAAGAATGACAATTTGGGAACTGAGGTTTTGCTCGAACTGAATCACTTACGGTAGTGAGTAAACGGCAAAAATCTCACGAAGAAGAAATATTCGAGCTTTTGCACACTGGAGGTCTCACTTGGAGCTAGCTCAGTTAAAAAATGTTCCCATGAAATTTGGGCAATGCAAACATCATCATTACTGAACAACCGTAGCCATCAAAGATGGTGAAGGGCTCTATCCTTGTGCGTGGGTTTGTTCATGTGTTTCTTCGAATGTTCCTTCGCTCATGGCCAACCGCTTTGTTTACAGACATGAAAATTTGCATCAGTACTCTACTAAACTACTTTTAGAAAACAAAACAAAACAACAAACAAACAAAAACAAATACGCTTTTTTGACATTTTGGGGCCTTATTTTGGTGGGCATATCCATAACATCTAGTTTCTCCGGAATCTAGATATTTCTAGATGCCTTTTAGATGTTTTCTAGTGAAAAGCAAAAACACCGGCAATGTCATGAATAGAATTTATTCTGACCATATTTATACTCCGATGGATTCTTTTCCGTGACTTTAAATATTTACTCTGCGATTGTTCTGTTATTGACTGCGATAGCGATTATTCTTGATTCTTGACTATATCTCCCTCTTTCCTTTCTGTTCATTGTTTGAGAGAGATTAATAGTGTTTAAAAAATGAATAATGGTCAAGAAAAAATAGTTTCTTTACAGTTTAAGCAATACGAATGCAATTGTCTTCAGATAGACCAACCTACATTTACCAATTTAATTCTTTACCGAACATACTTAGCAAAGAAAGGTCAAGTATTGCGTAGTGCCAAACAAGGACTAAAACAGGGTTGTCACAGCATTTTTCGAATCGTACCAAAAGAAGAATGTAAAATGTAACAAAAATTACTGAAATTTCACCAGATCAGAGTTTCCATGTTCTTTGGTCATTATTCAGCCATTACTGGCCAAATTAGACTAAAAAGTGTTCGAAGGTGGCTAAATATAACCGAATGTGGTCAACAATTTCCAAATGCGAAAGCTATTTTTAAAGTTTTTTTATTTCATTACTTTTTTGGATGAAGTATCGTAAATCCTGATTCTTTTTTCAATAGAACAATTTACCTTGATTCTAATATTTCGCCCGTATTTTTATTGCAACTCAGCGTGATAAAAAGCAACTGAGAAAAAAAAGCAACTGAAAAATTAAGATGAAAGTCAATAGTTATTTCAGAAAAATTAATAGTAATGATAGAATCATGAATATTGCGCAAAAAGCAACAGAAATAATTCAATTGGCTGCTGCTCAATTCGTACAATATTTTATGAAGATTGTACCTGGACTGAACTCGCTACTCAAGCTGCAGTGAAGTGGGTTTAGTGTAAGTATGTTTGTCTGAGTGTGCATGTGTAAAAGTAATTAAGACTGATCAACAAAAAAGGGGAGAGAGCAGAAATGTTGGTATTGTAGTAGGGGAACTAGTCAGCAGTAGAGGCTCTATGAGTTTCCTTCTGATTGGTCATCTCGAAACAAAGGGATCTTTTGAATCTTGGCGTGAAAACTTGGCGAAAGGGAGATTTTGACTGTCCTTTTGTTCATTTGGGGTTGGGGCATTGGTTTCGAAACTGGGGTCTGCAGACCACTGGGGGTCCGTCAGGTAACGCAACAATGTTCCCGTTAAACCTGTCAAATCTTGTGGAAGAATAACCGCGTCATTCATTGCACTGTTATCGAAGAACATTATAATTGTACGCAGACCTTTTGAATATATTATAATTCAAATAAATCTAACCTATTTCAAACATGATTTTTAGAGGTCAAAAATTGCTCTTTATTGTAGTTTATTTATCTGTCTAAAAACTTGAAGTTGCAAATAAAGGTCTGCCAGAATATCTCCTTTATATAAGGGGCCCTTAAGTTTTCAAAGTATCAAAACCACTGGGTTAGGACGCAGGTGTATGCAGATGTTGTTAGCCGGTAGGACAGAGGAGTAGAGGGGAGGCAGACTAAGAGACCCGGCACGGAGAGCCTATGAAGAAAATGAAGATCTCAGTTTATCACTTGACCGTTTTCGTGTTTTGGGGGTCTTTGGCGAGTTGCTAGCCAGCAATTCTTAGCAAACAATTTTTATCCAACAATTGATAGCCGTAGTAAATTGATACCCAACCATTCATAGCCGTTACAATTGATAGCCATTTATAATTTTAATGGCTAGATTTCACTGAACTGCTGTCGCTAAAATAACAAAATCCTTAAAAAAGGCATTGGACATAAATTACCCCAACGACTTTCGTTCAATTCGTTGTCTTATCAACTGTTTTCCCAACTTCTTTGAACTGTTCGAGCGTTCCTGATTTGAGAATTTTTTTAAATAAGTAACATTTTTGTATTAAATTCATAGAAATAAAATAAGTAATATTCTAATGAGATTAGTATTATTTTGTATGGAGTCAGCAATTTTTTTATCGTTCTGAGATTAAAAATCTAATTTTTTATCAGTTTACCAAGTTTTACATTTCCTTGCTTCTTTTCGATTGAGAGATTTTCAAATTTTTCTTCGTGAAAAATAAGTAGGAAAAAGCATACAATTGATATAAATAATTGCAAATATTGGATAATCCGTAATTATCTTAGATCTGTTTAAAAAAAAAACATTCTTCATGAAAATTTCAAAAGAATGAGGCATCATAATGCTCATCAGAATTCCCAGGGAGGGGTCAACCCCCTCTCCAGTGTCAATCGAAAAGGTGGCCAGAACGACCATATCTTCCCACATCCAACCTTCAGCATGTTTGGCCAGTGGATGCTTTCATTTTCGGCGACCGGCCATAAATCACAGATTGGTAAGTAATGTTGTAAACTACTTCTTTAAATGTCCACTCTTGGACTGTGTGTCCAGTGGATGCTGTCATTCGCGGTGACCGGCCGTAAATCACGGCTTCCTACGAAAAGTGACCGGCCATAAAAATTCATAGACCGAAAAGGTCAAGAAAAAAACGAAATAGGTAATATTTCAATCCAATTTGTATCAATCAAATAATATAGTGTTTTTATGGGTAAATCTGAATGAATAAAAGTTGATGATTAACTTACTCAGCTTGTTCTAAAATCGAGGTACTCGTCTGATATGAAGTTGAAAAACTTATCGTAATCTGAAACTCATTTACTATTAAAATGTTACATATTCCATTTGAAAATTATTTCATTAATATAAGTTGGATGATTCAAAATATCTTTTCAGAACAAATGATACAAAGTATTTAGACCTCGTGTGAGTTCAATATATTCCGTATGAATTATTTTATCAATAATACTAGCAAAACCATTCAACTTTGTCCATGATTCTTTTAGATAGCTATGAAAGGGTCACTTTATCATTACTGTAAAATCACGCCTCCTATAAACCGCTTTAGTTCAAGAATTAAATTTGTTAATAATTAATTGTTCACCTTTTTTTTTTGATGATCATTACAAAAATCTTTTACTCTTTCCAATGGTACAGAAATTTTAGAAGATTGATTGAAATTGTTCATTTCCTATATCATACGTCCACAGTATATCGTTATATCGAAATAAATCTAATACATCCTCTCAAAAAGATGTTCCCTCTACCATATCAGCAGAAATTAGCCTCAATTACTATCAGGTGCTGTAGTGTTTAAAATGTATTTAACATCTGTATTACACAAAATGTTTCTTCAATTTAGCGACACCAGATCCCGAAATATTGCTAAAGGTTTCCCTCACCGGCTATGAACTGTTCGGCTATCAATTGTTCGCTATCAAATGTGCTTTGCTATCAACTGGTTGCCTACAATTGTGAGTTATCAGCTAATGGCTATCAATGTTCCATAATCCGCTTTGGAAAATGATTTGGACACAAGGAAAAAAAAATTATTTCGGCTGACCCCAAAAGTTAGACGACGACACAGATTACACACCATGGATTGGGATTTTTGACTTTGAAAAACAACGAAGGATGATGTTCATTCAACATGCCCCACACTCTATTTGGTATCAGTGACATTACAAAGCAATGGTCTGGCGAGAGTATCTTATTGCTCCCCCGTGAGGGCAAGATATAACAGATGGTCAATATTGTATCGACCACAAACAATAGTATTTTGTTAGTGATACAAATTGGTCAGTTCCATCAGTATATTGCCTCAGGCGTCAGGGTGTGCCCTCGAACGTATTCTCGTGCGTCGTGTCTTAGGGCGACACAGGCTAAATTTACCAATGTCTGTTCCGTTGGGATCCCTCTTCAAAGCTACGCTCTCCAACCATTCAACAAAAATGTGTACAGTTAGAGGGCACGCTCTGACGCCCCAGAGAATTTGTCGATGGAAGTTGGTCAGTCTTTTAACGTCCGTCGTTGAACAAGGACCTTCGACAAGATTCGCCACATTTCTCTATCATGAGCGTCGCTGAGCCAATATTTTCTAAATTTGTCCAGTTCATCTCTCCATCTTGTATTCTGCCGGCCTCAGTCTTGAATGTGATCTCTTGAAATCTGTTGCATGCTTCTCAGTTTGCAGGTTTGTTTTTTGGTTATGTTCCCTGTTTCAACTCCATAGGTGACTATGGAGGATGAAATGATACTGAGTCTCATTCAAGGGGAACCAAGCGAGTGACTATAGTCTAGAAAATAATCTCGTGGCTAATTCAGTATTGAACGTACGATTTCCACTCAGGGCCCGACGATTCTGGCCTTGTTCCATGAACTATGAATATACCCTTTTTTCAATGAACTGCTGTTTTACATGAGAAAAGCTCCACCTTTCAGAGTGTCTATTTGGTTTTCAGATTCTCTCGAACAAAAAGGTTTTTGCTTTGTTTTTTATCATGACTAAATTTAGAAGCTCAACAAGGATTATTTTGTTGTAGTTCGTCGTTTATGGCATTTTTCTGCTTTGATATTATTTTTGGTTGGTTTGTTGAACTTTGTGGAAACGTAGAACAGAAAATCTGAAAGTTCCATATTATAACCCAACACTTGCAGAAAAAGCCTTCAGGAAATTAAGCGAGCGTAGCAATTCTAGTATCTCGAGCATGACTGTTTGTTGAAACCAATGAGGCATATTTTGGTCAAATCGTGCTGGTTGATATTACATTTATTTATAGTGAACTTAATCTGCGTATCCGACTATTTCTATCTCTCTTTCTCTCCGTATATATATATATATATATATATATATATATATATATATATATATATATATATATATATATGAGCCAAAATATTATGGCCACTGACGTGAGGCAACAATTGCAGCTTCTGTTCCGAAACAACTGTGCATGTCATGGTTGGGAATATATAAGCAGGTAAGCTGGCCTCAGGCACTTTATTTTGATGTGTTGAGTGCCGCAGTTATGGGCAAGGGGAAAGACTTGAGTGACTTTGACAAAAGCCAAATTGTTATGGCCAGAGGTTTTGGTCGGATCATTTTCGAAACAGCACGGCTCGTAGAGTGCTCACATCAAATTTTGGGGAGCGATCCAAGGAGGGACATTCTCCACCCACCACATGACAGTTGGTAGCCAAGACTTATTGTTACGAGAAGTGAACGGACAATTTTCTGCCAAGTGCGAGCTGAGCGATAGTGTACGCGAGTATCGTTATCCTTGTGATGACTTGCGATGTACTGTGACTAAACAACAAGCCAATGGAGACAGTTGCATTCACGGAAACTTTACTTTGGAGCCTAGCATCTACCTTACGATAATGAAAAAAACAGGTACACACCTCAATAGTATAAGACTTCCAAGACAGTAGAGGCATCCCCCAGGAGAACAACGTGCCATGCACATCGGAGAGGAATGCTGTCAGTGTTGTCCTGCCAACCAAAATCCCCAGATCTCGATCTAATGTGCGAAGCTAACAAGTTCACTCTGCAGACATCCCCTTCCCACAAAAAAACTTTCACCAGTTAAACATCCTGACTCTACATCCCAGAGGAAAACTTAGAAGATCCTATGGAGTACATAACTGATCGTGTAAGAGCTGTTTTGCCGGCATATTAAACAACAACATCTTATCAGATTTTTTTATTTATTTTGTCCTTCAGTATATATATATATATATATATATATATATATATATATATATATATATATATATATATATATATATAATATGACGTCAGTATCCTTTCGTTAAGTATTGAAGTAAGAAACATTCTACCTAGGCTAATAGTTTGTTAGTTCACTCAAATTTAGTCAGTGGTGTCCAGCTTCATGAGGTAGGTCTGTAACAGGAAATAGATCTTCAGATGTTTTATGAATATGTGAATGGTGTGTCCGTGGAGGAACACCGGTTCAACCCTCACCCTGTCAGCAATTGATATACGATAGATGTCCAATGCAAATTAAGAATTTCTCCATCCAACATAAAATTATTTCACCTCAAACTTTTCAGTCTTATCTTTTGGTCCAAAGAATACCAATCCTTGATTTCAGATGAAAATTGACTCTCCCCGCCCAAGATACACATCAGATATTCACCAAACCTCAGAAGATCTATTTCCTGATTCGGACCTACACAAAGAGATTTTTTGATACCTCTCTGCTGACCACACACACAACCAAGCCCGACTCTGATTTTTTTGTACACTTGAAATCCACTTGTTTTAATTATTAATCAACTAAACAAGCTTATTACCTGACATGGATCCGATAACAGACAATATCCTGTATCTCAGATACACTTTATCTTGAAAAAGCCTGGAGAACTGGTGAAACGTCGAAGTAAACTGAGAAAAATCTCATTTATATATATATATATATATATATATATATATATATATATATATATATATATATATATATATATATATATATATATATATATAGTAGTCAGTAGAGTGGACAGTTTATGTCCGACAGAAAGAGATAATCATAAGGAAATCAGAGAGGCAACTATATTTCAGCGATTGTGAG
The DNA here is from genome assembly GCA_963457665.1 of Thysanoteuthis rhombus. NCBI lineage: Eukaryota > Metazoa > Mollusca > Cephalopoda > Oegopsida > Thysanoteuthidae > Thysanoteuthis > Thysanoteuthis major. The sequence goes on along the minus strand of OY735226.1, from coordinate 41,169,993 downwards.
CACAAATATCTAAGTATGTATACATGTGTGTTGTTTCAAATCGAAAATACGTATATCAGCTGAATGGACGTTGTCAGAGCCCTACTTCGCTATAAGAGCGCTGTTAGCATAGGCGGTAAGAGCAAGCTGCATTTAGGCTGCTTCCTTGGTAAATGCAGGTTCGAGTCCTGCACGGTGCTCATTTCTCTTTATTCATTTGTAGAATCTAAGATTGTTCGATATGCTATTTAATTAACTCTTTTGCTGTTGTAATATCTCAATAATAATCATTCAGACACATACATATGTATACAAATTCGACTTTTTCAAAGTGTTATATGTCTAATTAAACAATGAATATTAAATAGTTTGTTTCTACAAGTAAATAATGTCACGCAATGTCATTCACAAAAAGGCAAAACATATTTGTATGATGAATTCGATTCAAATACTGAACTTATTGCACACTTTATAATATTGTCAGATATTGTATCTGTATACTTATATATATATATATATATATGTGTGTGTGTATCTGTGTGTATTACATATGAGGTTGGATGAATAGGTCTGCAGTCTGACACGTGGTTATTAGCTGAATTTTTATTTGAAACTCCCACTGTTTGATGTTCGATTAATGTGATTAATATTCACCTGTGAGGTATGTGCAATGACACGTGAGGTGATTACGTTGAAAAATAAGTATTTGTGGTGCAAAATAAATGCCTTTATTTCACCGACGAAGCTGTTAAACCAAGACGTGTACGTGTATATGTAGATAAGTGTGTATATTCAAGTGAGTAATCAATAGTTTTTCAGCTGATTCATTTCTATAAATTCAAATATTTTGACAGTTCCATCGACGTTTTTTGTTTTGACACGAACCGTGTTTCTTTTGGCACTTGTCATTATTTTTAAACTTGAAGAGGTCCGCTGATAGCAAATAAGAATTTGAAATGCATGGCCGAAATAAATGTATATGTGCGTTATTAAGAAATGGATATATGATCTGACAGAATGATTATAAATTGCCTTATACCATATTGAAACACTTATTTGAAATGATCTCTCGTTAATATACGGGGGGGGGGTATCATTTGGCCTAGACAACGTAAAAAGAATAAACAATTGAAGAAAAAACTCACGAGTTACGATGACAGTTTATATAATATAATGCAATTCATAATCATTTAGTCAGATCATAGATCCATTTCTTGATTATGAGATTGTTGCATTGAAAGAAACAAATATAGAGCAGATATAGACTGTGAATAAACGAAAATAGGAATTCGGAATGGAAACAGTTATTTTGGCCCTCACATTACCAACAGTAGTTTAGCTTGATGGTATGAGGAATGATACGTTGAAGCGGCTACCCTATTGGTGACAGGTTCGATTCCTGCAGCATCTCCATTTTCTTTGATTAGTTATTCTGTTTATGCTGTCTAGGCCAAATGCTGATTCTGTTTGTAATAACGGGAGATGTGTTTAGCGGATAGATATCAAATAGAAACAACTAAACATACCAATATATATATATTTACATGTATAAAATTATGAGTGCGTCATTCTTTATTTCCTTTAAAGCTCTATTTGAGCCGACATCCAGTTTTTACATGGGGGGTGTGCCAGTTGACCTAGACAGTGTAGAAAGAAAACAAAATTAAAGAAATGGGCTTTTGTAAGAATCGTACCTACGTACAGAAGGCCGTCTTAATGCAACGCCGTCCATAACATCTGAGCTAAGCACATCTATCTTCATATACATCCACATCCGTACATAAGAGGCTTCGTAGATGGTGAAAAAAAGCGTTTATTTTGCGCAACAAATAGTTATTTCTCAACGTAATGAGGATGAAACGTCAGAAAATAATCCAGGTTTGTGAAAAGTATCGTTTAAAAGATTTGAAATTCATGAGTATATGTGGTTGTCTCTTCTTTATTTGTGTCCGTTACCGAAGGTTATTCAAAACACTACTCTTTCCAGTGCAGTTTTGCAAGTTTCCAGGTTTATATATATATATATATATATATATATATATATATATA
>OY735226.1:41132965-41162965 GCA_963457665.1 Thysanoteuthis rhombus | reverse complement strand
CTCACTGAATTTGACAATATAGATTTCTTTAGTTTTCAAGTCTGGTTTGCTATTTCCAATGTATGTACGTTTGTTATGAGAATATGAGGTTGAGCAACAGGATGTGGAAAGTGTCAAAATCTGTGAAAAATCAAGTAATACTTCTCAAAAGATTTTATTATCATGAGGACAGGCTTGATGCATTTCGCTGGTCCAGCCAAGTGTATCATACATATTAGCCGCCCAACAGAACTGAAGGGCTGAAAATGATAAGATTTACTCCTTATTATGTGAGTTTTTCTTTTGTTTTTCTGCCCCCCCCCCTGAAAAAAGAGAATAGGTTCTAAGTGGCAGGTTCAGTTTGAAATGTAATTTTATTCTAAATTGGGTCCTTGGTTTGTTTTTTGGCAGCATACACGCTTGTTTTTTGAAAAGTCAGATTTTTTTTATTGATCACTACCCAACAAAAAGCGAACAAGTTACTTATTTATTTACCCCCCCTTTTTTTTCTTATTTTTTAATTGATCACCTGCATCCTGGCATGCTGTCCAAAATATTTTAGTCGCATGAATTATTAACAAGACTTGTTCAAATATTAGTAACGAGCCTGCAGGAATAAACGATGTGTCTATCCCTCACTTATGGGTAAAATAGCCCACAGTGAACCGAGTAACGCCACCCCGGGTGTTCGTCGCCTCTTAGTCTATTCCACAAGTCGCAAACGGGCCATGTAAGTAGCAATGTGTTGTGTGGAGCCTAAACTGGTGTTGTAGCCAATGTAAGGGCAATTTATTTTTTTCTACTATTTTTTTTTTTTTTTAACAAGATTCATAAATTTAAATTAAGGAAATAAATGATCACCCTCTCTTGGACACTTTTTTTTCCCTACATTTCCCTTCTGCCCAAAGCCAGACTTTGTTTAAAGGTTACACGGTTACGGTATTTCGTAATCTTTTTTTCTTTTTACACAGGAAACGCAAGAAAGAAAATATTACATCTGAATTTATCGTCCAATTTGTACCAGGCGTTTGTAATCTTTTTCTGTGGATGTTGGAGGCCCTGCATAAAGCAGAATTGCTAGATAGTTTGAGACGATTCTGGCTAAAAAAAAAAGACAAAAAAAAATGGCCAAATGCAAAAATTGTTTTGAAAATCATTGCAATATTGCAGTACACACCAAAAATCAGAGTTTATCAATAATATCACTGCAACAAAGTCAACGTACAAATAGCAGAAAGTAAGGGTCCAGTTTAGCATTACTACTACATTGCGAATAGGACCCAATACCCTATGAAATACCTTATAACTTTTTTATGTCACAAGCATTCTGAGGAAAAAAAGTTTTTATGGATAGAAAAAAAAAAAAAAAATGAATTTCGAAAAAATGTTCTCCAGTTATTTAGATAGAGTATTAGAATTTAAAAATGCCCCCAGTTAGCCAAAATTTGAAAATATGGCCAAATCAAAGATTTCAAATGCTTTACAAAAAAGCCAAATTTACTAAATTTAGCCATGAAATGGCCAAAATGTCAATCTAGGAAAGATAGGAAGACTATTTACGTAATTTTAGGCGTAATCCGTAAAGAGTGACTGTCTCTGTCCAGTTTTCAACAGCATCAATCTACAATTATCTTCCAGTCATATTACCCTCCCCAAATGACATCTCTACTTACAATGCTTTTCAGACACTTCCTTCTCTTTCTTTCCTCATTTCCGTGTTTGTCATAAACCCTTTAAATTGAGCACCTCGCCCCACGTATAACCCGACCTGCTTTCAAGCCAACCCTAACTCGACTGCCAGAATATCAACGGATGTGACGAAATTACTACCTGTGTGGTTGAAAATCAGGTCAATGAAAGATGGTAGGATTGTTTAGTGAATAAAGGGGGCCATTGGAATTGGGGCCTTTTTATTTCATTTTTTTCTCCCCTTTCTGTTGACCTTTTGGGTGTGATATAATCATCCTCGGCTTCTTCAAAATGAGGACATCGGTAATCAACTACAAGATAGTCAGAAAGGAATCTGAACACTGGGCTCTTCTAGCCCCCTCTCATGTCACTATTATCTCCCCTTTTCGAATATTAGTTTCTTGCTATCTATCTATCTATCTATCTATCTATCTGAAGAACTCTCTCCCCATAAAAGGAACAACGAATGGAAAAACAAACACAAATAACCCAAGTCTCCATCCCATCCTCATAGCCTATTTTACACTACTTTCTCTCTACACACACACATTCCAAATTGCCCCACCCTCAAATATTCTAATTGCCCCCTCGTAGGGTTTGATAACGGGGAGTATCCTTTGGTATTCACTATATCTGACAAGAAGCAACATATGTCGTAAGGATTATACTCAGTAGTATTGGTTTGCGGGATTCGCTGGCCTTCACTTTGTCTGGCACAAGGACATAATATTTGAGCACCCACTGGGGCTACAATCAGGCAGACATGTCGTGAGGATCAGACTGGTATATTGCTTTACGGGGTGTGCTTGCTAAAATTCGACAAAAATCAAGTGCCGTTTTGTCTGGCACAAGACTGCAATATTTGAGCACCATGGCTGAAATTCGCAGTGGCTTTTGCATCCAACTCACCAAAGACTGTTCTACGGCAGGCGCCCCCATTTTTCGACGTAAACTAAATTGATTTCAACTAACTTAATGTAGAAAGAGTGCATAACAATAGAGATGACGTGTTTTGTTCCGAGTTATTTTCATGGCTAATGTCTTAAAATTGTCTGATGGAAAACGTTTTAAAAGGTTTGTGAATTCCTCGTTGGTATAATTTATTCATTCATTTATTCAAACACACACACACACACACACACACACACACACACACACACACATATGCACACACACACACACACACACACACACATATATATATATATATATATATATATATATATATATATATATATATATATTGAGAGAGAAAGAGAGAGGGGGGAGATGAGCAGACAGTACGACACTTTAATCAAGATGATAAAAACTCAGTCACTCAATAGAAGCTGTCACGTGACCAACTTCTTTTGGCAGCATGCTGTATCGAGGGTGATCAATTAAATCTTGGGTAGAAGGGATGTATAAATGTATGAATTAGTTGGGAAGTGATCCCCAGAACTTTTGTTGGGAAGTGATCAGTAGAACGTCTGAAATTAAAAAAAAAAACAACGAAAAACAAGTTGAAGCGAAATAGAGAATGATTTAGCATAAACTTTCATTTAAAATTGACCCCCCTACTGTAAACTATCTAAAAGCCCTCTAGCTCCATTGCTGCGACCTGTACACGTGATCCATACATGAATACATACATATATAACCAGCCTGACCGATTTAAAACCTGAAGAAACCTTTGTACAAAGTTTTAGCGACAGTTTTGGTTTACGGCTATTAATGGAATGATTGAAAAAATGAAGCCTCTGACCGCTCATAAAATAAATTGAAATTTCGTAACGTTCTAAATAAGCACATGGCATATTTTTTTCCCTAATTTTAGAGATGTTTACTTCACCACAAGATTAATCATCTGCTTTCCAAGCGTTGCTTCATTATTCGATATTATAACTGGTCCGACGAAGCGAAACTGACTTCCATCATGATTTAAATTCTTATTTATTTATCATTTTGTTGAATGATTTAAATCGTCAACGACGACAGCTGCTGCTGATCTCAGATTAACACGTTGTAGAATGGAAGTGAAGAACCTTATCTAGTCACGTGACTCACGTAATCTTCCTGAATTGTTTGGATTAGTGTCTTAGTTGTTCCTAACTCCGAGAATTTCGGCTTCTGTGTTTTCGGTATTCTGTGCTTAGGCTGAAGTTCTCAGATTAAGTAATCTCATTATTCTGTAACTTCTTCAGATAAGTGTCGTCACTTTTTTCGTTTTTTTTGTATTATTGTTGTTCTGTTTTAGTCGATGCATTCTTCGTCAACACATTTTATTAATCAAACTTGGAGACACCCTTCTCCTGTAAATACGACTAAATCTGTAGTTTTTCTGAGCAGGGCCCAACAGTTTAACATCAAATTTTCTTCTTAGAATCTAGATTTCAACGCTCTAATCCAGATATCAACGCCTTGATTCTAAAAAACTGAATGAGGTACGTAGCTAGAGTTGGGGAGCTTGACTTCTTGAGAACCCCTTCCAGAATTTAGTGAGATTCGTCATTGTATTATGTTAGCAGAAATGCATTAGGTAAAGGACTATTCATACAGATCTTGACCACCCCCTCATTTAAAATCGCCTCACCTTTTCCCTCCGTTACGCCCCTGCGCTGAACTCATAAATATAAACTTTGAATAAACCTTTGATAACAGGAGCATTTGAGAAGATAACCACGAGTTTTACTGACTGGAGAAGTTATAAAGAGAGTGAGGATGAATCATCTTGCTTGCAAATATGTAAAACAAAGTGGCCTGTGTATCTCAGTGTGAGGTCGTGCTTAGCAAGGTAATTAAAATATCCTGAAACAAGATATATTACTGCATCATAATTTATCTTTCGACATCTCTGACAATTTTTGCTATTCGACTTACAAGACGTCGACTGCTGTTTATGGGGTCGATCTATGAACGGGTTACAAGCGTAGGCGACTTATGGCGCACGCTAGATTCGGCCAGGGGGCAAATATTGACATGATGATGATGATGATGATGATGATGATGATGATGATGATGATGATCATCATCATCATCATCATCATCATCATCATCATCATCATCATCAGTCTCTTAATGTCTGTTGTTGGATATCGACCTTCCCTTGGATTCGCCACACTTCTCTATCGTGGGCGTCACAGAGCCAGTATTTTCTGAATTGGTCTAGCTGATGATGATGATGATGATGATGATGATCATCATCATCATCATCATCATCAGTCTCTTAATGTCTGTTGTTGGATATAGACCTTCCCTTGGATTCGCCACACTTCTCTATCGTGGGCGTCGCAGAGCCAGTATTTTCTGAATTGGTCTAGCTCGTCTCTCCATCTAGTACTCTTCCGGCTTCACTTGTGCATGTGATCTCTGGGGATCCATGTCGTGAGTCGTGATGTCCATCAGTTGCTTACCATTCTTGTGACATGGCCAGTCCATTGCCATTTGAGTTTTTTAATGGATTCTATAATGTCTTGAACTCCTTCCTGTATTCTCTCAGATGTGTAGCGTTGCATTATATACTTACTCTCAATGTTTTACAGATTCTTTGCGTCTTTTGAATGGATACAAAAGGTTCATTGATTGAAATGAACTGCACACTAAATCGAGTTTTATTCTTTTTTTTTTAATTACTAATAGGCATTTCTACTTCTGGCATGTGATCGTCACGGGACCTGGACAAAACCCCCAGAGGTCAAAACCTCCTAAGACATGAGTACAACAGACAAAAGCCCAAGGGACAAAATTACCACAATCACTATTAAAGTGAAATGCCGGACAAACCCCTGAAATTCCCAAATTTCAGTGATTGGTGATAGTATTTTCAAGACATAATATTCAGTAAGAGTTGAAATTTTCAGCTTTGTAGATCCATTGGTCCGACAAGTACGCGTGACTCGCACATAAATAAATATAGATAGATAACCAAGCACCCAGAGTCACACAAAAACCGAACAAATCTACGTTGAAATCTGTTTTGACAGTTATGGTTGACAATTAGTGATAGATTTTCTATATGAGTGTGATGTCAAGATCTTATCGACGATTCACATATTTGTATAAATTTGGAGTGCTTGGGTTCCGCAAAGAAATTCTGGTGTTCTGCCAGCCAAGGTAGCCAAGGTAATAAAATCTGATAAAAAATTATTTTTAAAAAAACGGTTCTCCATTTTCAAAATGAGCTAGGAGAAGTGTATTTTTTCAAGTTCCATTTATCTTCTTTTTTTTTTAATGGATTGAAACAATTGTTATTTCATTTGATGATTTATTAAAATTAAGGTGGCGTTGGTTGCCCTCCCCCCAAGTGAATAGAAATGGGGTTCTGTAATTTCTGGAAAATCATATAAGGTTTGAATAAATAGAATAAATAAAATAAGTTTGGGAGCCACAAGTCTCCCCCCCCCCCAAAAAATATACTTATAAAGAAGCTTCAAGATCGGGTAGAGGCTTCATTTATATGAACGTAACATCCGTGCAGGTTTTGTTAGGTTTTGGGGTGGTATTTTTAGGGTGTTTGTTGTAAAATCCAGCTTAACCCCAGGGAAATTATCCGATGTAAATTTTCTGCTGATTTTCTTCGCTCTACATTCGGAGACCCCTCACGAAATCGATACTACGCTGAAAGAAATGTTATGTAGACCTACTTAAAAAAATTACTTATATTTGTTAGAACTGAATTTATTAGTTTGTCTCAAAGTATATTTACTCGTTAGCCGAGTAAATATCATCATCGTCATCATCATCATCATCAGCAGCAGCAGCAGCAGCAATAACCTTTTAGCATCCGTCATTAGACTTAAACGTTGTCCAAGATTCTATCATGGGCATCGTAGAACCAACACTTTCTAAAAATGTGTAGTGGGTCACACCATATCATTTTCTGCTGGCTGTATCTTCGATTATGATTTCTGGGGATCCTCGTTGTGTGTCGTGATGTCCAACAGTTGTCTGCCATTCTTGCAACTTGGCTAGCCCGTTGCCATTTGAATTTTCTTACGATCTCTATATTGTCTCTAACTCAGTTTTTTTCCTTTTATGTGCTGTGCTGTCTTGTGATCTCTCCATGATTCTTCCGTGACGAGTGAATAGACATTGACAAACTAACGAATTTAGGCGTAACAAATTAGAGTATTTTTTTATAGCTGGTCCACGTGACATTTTTATTTCACAGATTATATACAGTATTGTAGAGTATTTATTGCAATGAACCGTGGAGAATAGGATAATGTTACAAATATTATATGTTTTTGTTGTTTACTAAACATTTTAATCTCTCTCCAGATTTTCTAACCTGCGAGCGTCGTCTGTGAATTTTCACAGCAGCCCGCAGAATTGGAAAAAAAAGAAATCCTGTTCAGTTATTGATAACAAATTCGCGAATAACCCAATCCACAGAATAGAAACCCATAAAATCAGAGGGTCGATAGAATTTTCAAACATTACATGCTGAGCCGATATCCCAGAGCACTTCAGATATTTAAATACACGGCATATCAGGAAATTTACTGAGTTTGTTCATTGCAAGTAATTGGAACTGATAAGTTATACATACATTTCAAACATAAAAATCATAAAATTGAGATCATCAACAATGAATAAAAGCGCAAGTCAAATAATGTGGTCCCTGAGAAGAAGTGCGGTCCCTCCTACAAAGCAAACAGTATCGCTTTATTTTTGTGACCCATTCTTCAATTACTTTAAATGCGAATTACAAGCTGTAATTTTATTAATTGACATATAATGAATTAATTCCTGGCAGTAATTATGAATTCATTTCTTATTAAAAAAACAAAATTTTTAATTATCATGTATTTTTTGTCCCTTTTGCTCCTCTATAAATCCGACGCAGAAATGCTTTTTATGTACTACTCTTACATTTCTAAGCAGGAGTATCAAATTCAGAAGCATAAAATATCTTTCAAAGTTACTCCCTGCACAAGACACTCCATATTGGCGCATGTAGACAAACGGCGGGTGAAATGCTTGTTTTTCATAGCAGCTTCCCGCCAAGTCTTGCTTACAGAAAAAAAAAATGTTTGTCGTGCTTAATCGACCTTGAAAAAGCGCTAGAAAAACATACACTGTTAGCCATTTTATAGATATAATAGCTGTAAATAACTAGAATTACCAATCGGCTACAATTGCTGAAAATAGCGCTACTAAAATAAAATGAAAATAGCGCTAGACGTTGAGTTTTTGCGCTGCTAGAAAAAGCAACGCGCAAAATTTTGCGCGAGATGGTTACACTGTCCACACCTTCTGTTGTAGATAAGAAAATGAAGTTATTACAACTAGAGAATAGAAATGCAGGCGAGGGGAGATTATCAACAAACAAGTTCAGCTGGAATGCATTGCAGGGGGATAACAAGAGGAAGAAGCGGCCCTACCCTGTGGTCCTCTCCCAGCAAGAAATCATCACCAGGTATCAGCGATGGCTCTCATTCATTGGTAAGTTAGGTATCTCAACTAAGGTGGGGATCATGATTCCCCACCTGTGTTATTAGCATATCCAGGATTTCCGGTTTTACAACTGCGTAAAGATTTGTATTCGTTCCCACCGTAGAGTAACGGTTATCTTGCACCCTGATTCGCTGGTGGAGTTATTTAATGACCCCCAACGAGGATAGTATGTGACACAAGATCGGTAGTGGGGGACCACCAGAATTGGATAAAAGGTGCTTGATACCTGAGGCACAGTCCCAAGATGGTACCCCACGTCGCCCCTCCCATTGCTCAACTGACCATAATTTCAAGAATGTAACATTCCTGAAGAAACGAAGGTTATATTCATTTAAATCTTATCAGAATAAGTTGGAAAAAATACATTTCCCACAAAATATGTTACTTCACCAAACCAAATCTTTACCAACGTAACTTATGCTTGCATAATAATGGCCATTTTTCCACAATAGTATGTGTGTGGACGATTGAATCATCTGAATGTTTCATTCAACTCTAGATATAAGAAGAAAAATCAAATTTCAAATTGAAACCTTCATATTAAACAATTCAGACAACTTATGATGATTCAACGTGGGGGACTGCAAGAAACAAGTGGTGCTCCCTTTCCTTTTGGTGCCCCTTGGCATGTGCTTATTTTGCTTAATGATTCATCTGGGGCTGGGGCTGGGGCCCACATGTGTACGTGCATACAGCACATGCTTAGAGTAACTGGTGTTACCAAAGGGGTCCCCCATCCAAGAACTACTCAGTGTCGATGACCGATGGTTTCAGCTTGATGTGGCCGTAAATTTTTGTGTAGAGCGTTCTATCTTCACGGTCCCATTTTTGCAGCTTTGTACCTGACTGAGGTAAACTTGATGAAAAAAAAAAACTGTTGCTTAATTTGTAGGTGAAATACTTGTGTAATTCCTAGTATTGCTGGAGATAAACAAAATGTATTAAAGGTATTTGGGAGAAACGTTTCGAACATTTTTGATTCATCAGTAGTCAGATCAAAGAATTCCTTTTAATCTCTCGCAACTCCATAACCCCCGTTGTTATTATTAAGATATTGTCACACACCGACTGAGTTGACTTTTTTGCTCCCTAATCTAACAACAATGACAAAATCAGATTTCCGGTCAAGACTAAAAAAATGAAAATTTCAAAATGATTGATAGAAGGAGAAGGGGAAAAAGAGAGACTGTGCCTATTCCCATGTTATTGATCAACAGAAGGAAGAGAGAGAGAGAGAGAGAGAGAGAGAGAGAGAGAGAGAGGGAGAGAGAGAGGAAGAGAGAGAGAGAGAGAGAGAGAGAGAGAGAGAGAGAGAGAGAGAGAGAGAGAGAGAGAGAGATGAAAATAAAGCTATGGACGCTAGATTGGATTATCTGTTGTCGCTAAACAAGTTCCCTTAAACAGAATCTATCACTTTTTCTTTCAATTCTTATAATTCTTCTCTTTTCTTCTCTTATCAGCGTTAAACCATCTATAATGGGAACTTGATATTTTGCACACACTTTCCCTATTGAATTAGGAAGAGACTACTGAAAATTGGCTTAGTGGCTGGAATAGTTGCGTTCATAAATCGACCCTGAAGCAGTCAACAGTATACGTGTGTGTCTGTGTGTGTGAATTTTACGTTCTTGAAGGCTGTAAAATTAAATAGAGAACCCAAACCAGTCACCATAACGCACAAAAGCCAAAATGCCCTAAGAATGCTCAATCCAAACGTCTTGAAGAGTTCTCACAATGACTAACCACAGACAGAATTAAACTTTTTAAAATTCTAATTTTTCTACTTCACTTTTGCTGGTTGGATAGTTGCAGTAAGAGAAAAACAAAGCTACTTTGTGTCAATTAATCAAAGATTCATTAATGAAGACTTGCTATCTTGGTACGCATTTTATAGATATACATATGAGCTTGCTTGTGCATACGAATGCATCAAATGAAGAATTTACAACCCCAAATTGATTCAAGTTATTATAGAAACTTTATTTGACTTAATCGAAATAAGGATGAAATGTGGAATTTCGAGATACTGTTCCTTCACGGTATCATTTTATGTAATTAAAGGGTCTAAACTCTACTTTTTGAGCGTCGGGGGGGGGGTAGCATAATTGCGGTCATCATGGAAGAAGGGAAAGGCCTTTGTGGACTTACAACGGCTGCTGTTGATGTACAAATGTATATACACATATCTCTCTCTCTCTGCCTCTCTCTCTCTCTCTCTCTCTCTATATATATATATATATATATATATATATGTATGTATGTATATATATATATATATATATATATATATATATATATATATATATATATATATATATATATATTATTACTGTTGAATATTTGGACTATGTCGACCTGAACAATTTAATGGGCTCTTTGTCGTCTCCTTGATGTATATCAACAAGTTAGCGGTGCGCAAAACATTAGATAAGCCACTCAAAACGCATGGAAAATCAGTTATCTTCGCTGTAACTAAATTTGAAGAGGAAATAACTGCACTTGACTTGACAACACATCTTTATCCTGTGCTAAACATCGCGCGATTTTTTTCCTCCTAAAAGCAACAGTATTTTCTTGAGACACGGATTGTCGTTATCTGAAGAAGATAAAAATTAATTAGAGAGATTCTTGTATTGAGACTTATACCCGCAAGTTCACAAGTTTGAAACACAATTGTATACATGGGATTTAACTCAGATAGAAGTAGGTTCGAACCTTTAAATCGATTAAGCTTTTTTCTTTGTCGGATGGGGCCAGAATATACACACATACACGCTCGGACACATGTCTTCTTCTTCTTCTTCTTCTTCTTCTTCTTCTTCTTCTTCTTCTTCTTCTTCTATTATTTCTTTCTCTCTCTCTCCATCACCATCATCACCATTATTATCAATATGGCTGGATAAGCCTATACGTAAATCAAGCCATTGCGTAGGGCCTGAGACATTGAAGAGGACCCACAAATAAATAGCAATGTAGAACTTCATAATTACATCTTATGGAAAAAAAAATCAATCATGAATTAACAAAATAACTTTTATGGATAAAAAAAAAACCAACCTCTTTTATTGTTTACAGTATGACTCCTTAATTTGACATTTGTAAATAGCTGTCATTAATATCTTCATGATTTATTCCAAATTTCTTACATTTCAATTTTCTGATCATCAATTTACGAAATTTTAAAAACAGTTTGAAAAAAGTATAAGAAAATGTTTCTTTCACATTTTTAGAAATGCCTGCTTATGTTCCAATATAAATTTCTCCATCAATAAACTATTTTTACTCTACGTTCCAATATGAACTCACTATTTCGATCAAATATATTGATATGGTGGGCCCTCAAATTATGGGTGGCGTAGGGCCTCTAGTATTCTAAATCCGGTAATAATCATCATCATCTTTTCTCTTTTTGCCCTCACCCAGACTTTTCCTATTCTCTTCTAATCTCCCCATTAACAATTCTTCCAGTTTCCCTTTCAGACTCACCAACCGTCTGTTCATAAGACCTAGGATGAGAGGGTGTTATATATGTTAATTTGATACGTAAGAACCTTTCCTTATGAGAAAAATCTACGAGGGGAAAAGTGTCATATTGATTGATAGCGTTTCGAAATTGTTCCACCGTTCTTTGATAAGCCTTTTAACAAATAAAATGATTACGACACGATCAAAGTCGTCAAATTTGACAAGTTACCTCAAACTATAATCTTCACAATTTAAGAATTATTTACTTCAGACAGAAACCATTAGCTCTGAATATTAAAGCACCGTCAACATTTCCACGATTTTATCGTCACAAACTTGCGTCGACCTATACACAAGGCAGGGCACAAATTATTTCTCGGTCAGATTTCAACGAACGATCTATACATAAGTATGTATCAGGGTATTTTTGTATCAAATTGCTCTGCGAAAATCTATGGAATAGACATCTTTTTTTAAGAATACGTTTGAAAATATTCAGTAAAATGTTTGTCATGACTTTCACCCAATGAAAAGACCACGACGAGGTCAGAATAATCAAATGTTTGTCATGTAACCTAAAACTATAATGATTGCAATTTGAAAAGTACTTATTTTCGACAGAGACCATTAGATTTGGATATTAAAGCATCGCTGACTTTTCAGTGTTGTAACCGTCACGAACTGGTGTAGCCCAATACACGAGACGTATCATAGATTAATGAATTCTTAGTAAAAAAACAAAAACAAAAAAAAACAAAACAGAACGGTTAATCTACATACAAGATCGACTCATACACAAATGTGTACGGTGGTTATGCATTGTCTCTTCTTTTTACCAAATTCATTCTACATACGTTTATGTAAGTGAGCAAAAGGATTTGTTATGAGAAAGGACATCGTTTTAATTGGATTCGTTTTAAAATATTTTATAAAACGTTTGCTAAGCCTTCGCTTAATAAAACTGAATACGACGCGAGCAGAGTCGTACAATGTTTTGACGAGTTACCTAAAATTATAATCTTTGCCATTTAAGATATACTTCTTCTTAGCAGGAAACATCAGATTAGGATATTAAACTACCATCGACTTTTCAACGGTGTAATCGTTAGAAACTCGTGTCGATCAATATACGAGTGATCTAACTATAATTCGAGAAATCTTTGTCAATGTGTGAGATTACACAACAACTGGCCATTGTACGAAAACGAGATTCACTGGATATATAAGTCAGTACGAAAGGAAGCGCAGTGTCAAGCTAGGAGTTTTTAAAAATCTAAGTGTGGTTCCCGAGAAATTTAATACAATAAATAAAAATTACAGGTAAAAGATCTGTATGCCTCACTATCGTAAATGGGTAATTCCCTGGCCAACAATCAAGCGTCGACTTATACACGAGGTATAAAAAGTTAATGATTTCTTGGTCAAAACTCAATGATCGATCTCTACACGAAATCGAATTAAATGTGAGGATGAACCCAGAATTATTGTATATCTTATACGTAAGAGACTTGTTAAGAGAAAATTATGATGTTCACTGAATTCAATCGGACAAAATAACTACGACGCGTTCACCGAAATTACCGCACAATCAGCACCAAACTGCCTCTTGATATACCGAACAATGTTCGGTAAATGCGGTGAACTACTTACAATCAGCTGAAAGAAGGATAGCCATCGGATACAACAAACTTTCAGCTTTAACGAACCCAGTCAGTTCGTTATAGCGAGTATTTACGGTGCGTATATGTATAATGTGTTATTATATATTTCATATGCAACAGATTTGTTATGAGAATAGACATTGTATTGATTTGATGCGTTTTAAATTGTTTGCTAATTTTTTGACAACCCTTTTATCAAATACAATGACTGACACGATCAGAGTCGTGCTATGTTTTGACGAGTTTCCTAAAACTCTAATCTGCGTAATTTAAGAAGTATTTATTTTCGACAGAAACCATTAGCTTTCGATGTTGAGATGTCACCGACTTTCCACAGACGTAGGCGTCATCAGCTTTATGGAAAATCAACGTTTCATCTCGATTCATGAGCCTCCCATCAAATGAGTCAATAGTGTCGTTATTTATATCTGGCAGGAGGTGCGAGTAGTCTAGCAGTTAACTGTTCACAGGATAGGATCGGTGAGACCTGGTGAGACGCTGTTGATGCAGTCACATTGGCTTTACATAGTGTGCAACATCACAGTGCTGCGTTGTAAA
This sequence comes from Thysanoteuthis rhombus, assembly GCA_963457665.1. Taxonomy (NCBI): domain Eukaryota; kingdom Metazoa; phylum Mollusca; class Cephalopoda; order Oegopsida; family Thysanoteuthidae; genus Thysanoteuthis; species Thysanoteuthis major. Next base: position 41,149,175 of record OY735226.1, on the reverse strand, counting down.
TTAATAATAGAAAATGTTGCAGTTGACAGGAGGGGGCATTAGTGCAAAATAAAACTATATATATAAGCTGTATCAGCCGGGGTTAGAACGCAATGCAGTTTATACTCATTTAGCACTAATGCTCTCAAAAAAGGCATGTATCCACCTCTTCCCTTCCTGTCACGTTATGGGCCAGCGTTTAGGGCAACGTTTCTCAATCGGTTGCCGATTTGAATCTTTGGGTGGGCGGGAAGCAACTGTGAAGGGAAATGGTGAAATTTTAGTTGGTGATAGAGAATTTTGAGTATTAAGGCCTGTAATAATCAATCAAAATGGGTCAACAATAACATTCTCTATCCCCAAGTAGTACAGTGATATCGCACTTTATGTAAACCCAATGTATCTGCACTAGGGATAGCCTTGATAAAGTCTAAAAACGGTATTTGTGTACCAAACATTTAATGTTTAAGTAGTAACACTAAATGTTTGGCAAGTCATTTTCATTAACGAAACAGAGAAAGCTGTTGATTTTTTTTAATGTTTTCTTGGACATTTTTTTGTATCCTATTCACACTAGAGGTGTCAGATCGTCGGCATTAGCGTTTTAGTGTCTGTCATTGGACATCTACCATCCCCAGGATCCGACTGACCTTTCTATCATTGGCCAATATTTCCATCATGGAGCCAATACTTTCTGAAGTGGTCTAGTTCGTCTCGCCATCTTATATGGGCATCTACGTTGTGAGTCGTGATGTCCAGTGGTTGTCTGACATTCTTGCAACACGACTAGCCCATTGCCATTTTAGTTTCCTAATGGATTCTTTGATGACTCAAACTCCTATTTTTTGTCCATGTTTCCAAGGATAGCATTTTGAAGAACAAGCCTGGCTGCAGTAGGGACAAACCCAACTTCCGCTTCCATTCCGACTGAATATGATTCCTAAAACTTTTGTATCGTGTATATTATAAATGAAAAATTAAATGTATTCATCTATTAGAATGGGGTTAAATAGGAAATACTATATGTGTCCCATCGGTTTGGTTTGACGTCATGGGACAGAGAAGCAGTAAACATTAGCCCTCCACCCCTAAATTAGGTGAGGATTGTTCTTGTTCTTATTTGATGGAAAAACAAAATCAGCGTCGGGCTTCAACTGGAATTCGACACGATGATAAGTAGGAACTGTCTCAAATACTTTAGAGTGTGTAAGGTTTGTGCTCTTGATAAATAGGAACTGTCTCAAAGACTTCAGAGTGTGTAAGGTTTGTGCTCTTGACAAATAAAAACTGTCTCAAAAACATTAGAGTGTGTTGGATTAGAGCCCTTGATAAATAGGAAGTATCTGGAAGACTTCAGAGATTAAATAAGGGAAGAGTTCAAACTGGTGATATCACATCAATAATGGGTACTGGCGTGGGTGAGAGTATTAGAAATTTGGATTGACCATCACGTGATCCAGAGCAACAACCACCAGACTCATTTAAACGTGCAAATGCATGAATATGATATTCAGAACCATCAGATCACGAATGGCTCGCCGACACCGAAAGTCAAGTACATGTACACAGTAAAAATTCTCTAGAATTGCTACTTCAGTGCAAGGGTCATTTTCAACAATTCAACTCATACTCATAGCTTCAGCTAAATCATTACTATTTCCGATTTGCTATCCATGAACAAGTTAGCTAAAAAAAAGCTTGATTGATTCCAAATAAAAATAGTCATTTCATATATAGCTTGGTAGAGATATGACGCAATGGGCCTCTAATGTACAAAGATGCATAGATAAAAAGGGAAATTCTCATACATGAAGATGAAATCTGAAAAGAGAGCGATGTATACTTCGAGAAATACATGGAGAGATTATAGAGAAAAACACAGACAAACAAATACGTATGAATATACTAAGATATGTATGAACAGACTGAGAAATATGAGGATAGATAGATATATAGATGTGTAGATAGAACGGTTGAAATTGGCTCAATATAGATTTGAGCACATTCTGAGAGATTACACAACAGAGGATTATGAAATTAGAAAGATAGATACAAAGATAGATAGATAGCCAGAAATGGACATGAACATAGTTATATATATATATATATATATATATATATATATATATATATATATATATATATATATATATATATATATATATATATATATATATTCCAAATTTTTGTTAATTGTTTATTCTATCTACGTTGTCTAGGTTGACGGGTACATTAAAGGTGTAATGACAGGATATCATTTCAAAAAGGTTTCTATATAATATAACGCAATTTATAATTCATTCTATCAAAACACATATATCCATTTTTCAATACAAAGCTGTCGCTTTGAAAGAAGTGCATAGACTGAGAATAAACGAGAATTAGGTGCAGAGACGGGTATTAGGGCCCTTTGCATCACCGGCAGCTGTTAAGCTCAATGGTAAGAGCATCGCTTCGTTGAAGAGTCTACCCTATCGATGGCAAGTTCGATTTCTGATGCAATCCTGTTTTCTTTAATCGTTTATTCCATTTACACTGTCCAGGTTGAGCGGTACTTTAACCGTGTAATGACAGGAGATCGTTTCAAAAAAGTTTTTATATAATATAAAACAGTTTATAATTCATTCTGCCGGGTCACATTTATCCATTTCTTAATCTTAATCTTAATACTAATATATATATATATATATATATGAACTGACTGAAATAATTTGATGAAGATGTATACAGAAATAGACATTCTTGCCGGAATTTTGTTCAACAGAATGTCTCAATCATTGTATGTGTTTTTGTCGAACACTGGCAGTGGGCTGGCCATGTTGCAAGAATGGTGGGCAACCGATGGATATCGTGACTCACGACATGGATCCCCGGTGATCACATGCGCAACCGAGGCCGACAGAATATTAGATGGAGAGACGAGCTAGACAAATTCAGAAAGTACTGGATCTGCGACGCCCATGATAGAGAAGTGTGGCACATCCTGGGTAAGGTCTATGTCCAACGATGGATGTTAAAAATTGATGATGATGATGATTTCCACCATGAGAGCAGTGTAAACTTAGATAAACAGATCACGAGAGATGGTTTTAAGTTAGATGTTAACAGGAGGAGGAAGGGGAAAAGAGTGCCCGGTGTACATAGATTAGATAAGTATAACTTGCATTCAAAAGAATCTTTTTTGTTTATGTAATCTTTTTTAGACCATAGAATTAAACTTCGTATGAAAGATGTACATAGACCGATAGAGAAAGATAGCATTAAATGATTCAAGTTTAGATAACAGATTTCTGTCAATAGAGAGATAGAGAGAGAGGTAGAGAGAGAGAGATAAACAGATTATGACTAATAGCTTTTTGGCTCAATTGTAAGAACATCGCTTCGCTGAAGCGGCTACCTTATCGATGGCAGGTTCGAATATTGCGGCACCCCCATTTTCTTTTATTGTTTGATCTGTTTGCGTTGTCAAGGTTGAGTGATACGTTAGCCGTGTTTTGTCGGGAGTTCGTTTCAAATGAGTTTTTGTATAATATAACGTCCCCAGGTTTGGGGGGCATATATTCCTGGCTATGAAACTGGTGTAAAAGAAGCTTTGTCATTAATGTAACCTCTCTAGACCATAAAGCCCAAGTACTATGATAGATATGGTAGTAAAGAAGAGTAATAAATAAATCAGGATAATTAGATTAGATATTAGATAATTAGATTAGATATCAGATATGTACAGGAGAGAGAGAGAGAGAGAGAGAGAGAGAGAGAGAGGGAGAGATAGAGAAAGAAGGAGATATAGATGAAAAGAAGAGAAAAGAGAGTCCGACGTAGATAGATTAGGTAAGTAAATGGTATTTAGAATAAGCATTGTCATTTGTATAAACTCTCTAGACCATGACATTGAAGTACGTGCGATAGCTGAAGATAACAATATTAAATATGTACAACAGATATAAACCATAACATTATAGTACATACGATAGATATAAACCATAACATCAAACTACGTACGATAGATATCAACCAGGAGACAGTGAAAAAGAGTGATGAATAAATCAGTAGAGATAGACAGATATCAGATTTCTGTCAACAGAGAGAGAGGGTAGATGTCAACAGGAAAAAAAAAAAAGAGAAAAGAGTACCCGGGGTGGATAGTGTAGGTAAGTAAGTAGCATTTTAAAAGAAGCATTGGCCTTTCTGTAACCTCTTCAGACCTAATATCAAAAGCCGGCAGGGGAGTCAAACGGTGTGCGCAGTCAGGCCCAGTCGGGTCAGGCCGGGTCAGGTGTGGTCGCTGAAAGGCAAAGATACATTGAATTGGACAGCAATGCTATCGAATACAGAGACCCCACAGAGGCCATTCAGACTGTTGGCGGGGATCCTTTACATCCATTCGCTTCCACAAAATGTTAGCCATCATGCCGTCGGCATTCAGTCTCCTTATTTCCTGATGCCTTTACTGTGACAATCACAAAACAAAATCGCAACATAATCGACTGTCTCAGCATGTGATCAGAAAAAGAGGAAATATTGTATGGACTTTTTTTTTTCTTTTCTTTTTTTTAATCGATAATCGCCTCGTTTCTTGAAATCATTACAGGGGTGGGTTGAGGATTCTGAGCTGGAGGAGGAATCCAATTAAGACGAATTCTCCTTTTGTTTAATTAGAAAACGGAAATAATGAATTTTGTTTTAGAGTTTAATTCGTGATTATTCAAGATTTATGTTTTATTCATGAGATTTGTTAATTTACACATTAAAAAAAACCCAACCAGTGTTACCACATGCAAATGTAGTTGCATAAGAAACAGAAATGGTTTGTTGGTTTAATGCACATGCTTCGTCGGCGTCACGGCAGCAAAGTCGGACCTGCTGTATTTCTGCGGTATCACATTCACAAATACAACATGAAGCATGCTGCTGCAATCTGCATGTGTAGCCTCGAAGAAAAGTCCGTGGTGTTTCAAAGGGGTCATTGAGAGCTGAGTAACAAAAAACGAGGAGCAACATAAATCCGAATTAGGTTTCAAGTTTGAAGCGGAACTTGAAGTCCAAATAGGAGATTAGAAAAAAGGGCGGATGAAGGGATATCTTTTTATCTTTTGTTGTTGTTTCTTCTAGCAGTTGTCATTAAGCTGAGAATTTCACCTACACTTGCGCTTGTAAAAGGATTTACTCCGGCAATCGTTTCACGAAGCCACCTTCTATCAACGCTAACTCGGTGCGAAATCTCTTGAGTGATAAAAGATGCTGACAGGTTTCTAAAATATTTCTCCTGTATCCAGTATATTTACAGACACATATTGAGGTTCTGTTCCAGTTGGATACTATTTTATTCATTTTGAGCGAATATTATCCCCTCTCCTAGTATCTCCACTCTTGAAGTAAGTTGTTAAGACCATCCACAAGATTCGCCACACTTCTCTATTGTGGGCGTCGCGGAGCCAGTACTTTCGGAATTTGTCTAGCTCGTCTCTCCATCTAATACTCTGCAGGCCTCAATTGCGCATGTGATCTCTGAGGATCCATGTCTGCCATTCTTGCGACATAACCGGCCCGCTGCCATTTGATTTTTTAAAAAGGAATTTATGATGTTTTGGACTTTTGTGTTCTCCCGGATACATTGTGCTGTCTTTTCGTCTCTCCATATGAGGTTGAGCATGATTTTCCCATGTGCACTTTGCATGGTTCTCAGTTTGCAGGTCAGTGTTTTGGTCAGGTTCCATGTTTCAGTTCCATAGTTGACTATCAGGAGGATGCATTGGTTGTATACCCTTCTTTTTAGGATTAATGGGATCTTCTTGTTTTAGATGGTTGAGCTTTCCCTGCCAATTTCTTGCCATCCCACTCCCCATGGTTCGCACAATGGAAGTTATACCGGCCGTTCCTGCTGGGTACTCGGTCCCAAAGACCCAGCCACATCATTCACTTTAGGTGGGGGTGATGTGCTCCAAAGGCGACTTCATCAAGTTCTTATACAACATAACACAAATCATAATCATTCTTTTGAATCACATATATCCATCTCTCTACATGTATATACATAAATGAATATATATATATATATATATATATATATATATATATATATATATATATATGTGTGTGTGTGTGTATGTATGTGTGTGAGTAAATGAATAAGTTAATTTTATTGCCTTTTGTTTGGGCAGTGATTACTGATTCCAAATTTTTTAGAAACAAGGGAGCTCTAATCAAGTGATCAATATAGTATGGACTTACATCGTAAATGGACCCCTCCCACACTAAACACCTATTCAAGGTAGAAAGAAAATAAGGAGTATATATTCAAATTTTCAACTTTCAATCTTCATTCGTGTGAGTTGTACGCATGATACCTGTATACATCAAAATATAGAAAGCCAGCAAGCTGAAGTAATCTCTGTTGACAGTTTTTGTTGACGGTTTCTAATATATATATATATATATATATATATATATATATATATATATATATATATATATATATCACACATAGATAACAGACCTGATGCTCAACGGAGATAAAACTATGGACTCTATTTTGGTGCTAAATATGTTTTCTGTAGAAACCAAATCTTTTAACCCCTCAAAGAGACACACATGCAACTGAAGATATGAACCTTTACCGAAACATACACACACACACCTATATATATATATATATATATATATATATATATATATATATATATATATATATATATATATATATGTTTGCGTGTGTGTGCGTGTGTAAATATGTGTGTATCTGTGTGTGTAACTAGACAGGATATGACAGGCATTGGTCGACAGGAAATGAGTAAGATAGTTATGAAGAGACAAGGATCGATTGACAGAAATGGACCGTCTGAGAGATATGAATAGATAGTGTGAATTCCATTGCTGGATTCAATCGCTTAATTATGGAATCGTTCGATCCGATAGCCAATGAGTTAAAGTATCGACAACAGCAGTAGACACATGTCTGTTAATCTTTCTAGTTACCAAGATATAGAGAATACGTTGGTAAAATGGGTCAAAGGAAATTGTCGATGGGAAAACGACAGACAGACCAAGAAATTTAGTAGAGCAAGTACAACCTTTAAGAACAAGAAAATTCCATTAGTCATAAAAGAAACTATGCAACCAAATGCGTCATCCTAATAGTCACATATAGAATTGAAACATGGAACCTAATCAAATCATTGACCCTCAAACTGGGATCCATGCAACGTGTACAGGAAAGAATCATACTCAACATCATGTACAAAAATTGTAAGACTGCACAGCATATTAGAGGAAAGACAGAGATATCAAATGTATCATAGAATTCAGAAAAATTGAATGGCAATTGGTTGGCCATGTTCCAATTAGACAACCGATGGACATTACGTCACACAACGCTGATCCCTAGAGGTCATATGCGAAACTATGGACAATGAAAATAAGGTGGCATGATTAGCTCAACGAGTTCGGAAAATACTGGTCTGCGTCCCCCACTACGTTTGAGAGGTGTGACGAATCTTGTGGAAGGTCCATGTCCAACGACGGATGCAAAAACGATGATGATGATGATGATGATGATGATGATGATTATGAAATTAAACCAGATCAGTCTATTTAACTTGAGAACAAATCGACAGAAAGTGATCCGGTCCGTGCGGAACAGGAAATATCCTAGGCCAGATGAGAAACGCAGGCCCATTTTCAAACAGCTCATGAAAAATTAAAGATGAAAAATGTTAATAGTGCTAGATACATATGGTTTATGAATGGGTATATACAACTAGATGTATTGGACATAATATACTTTCATATAACTGAATATAATAAGTGGACAAGAACAACTTATTAAAAAATAACGATAAGTAATTTCACCCAAAATGAATATAAAACTATATAGTCCAGTACTGTAATGGTCTTGAAGATCGTAGGCTCTTATCAGTTGACCGAAATGCCAGCCCCTGCTCAGTTCTGCAAAGCAAATACCACGGTCATCTGTACGTGAACAGTCCAAAGGCCTGCACAACAGATTTTCAAGATAAGTCGTGACGGAAGCTCAGTCGAAAACATCCTTTAAACCTCATAAGGACAACCATAGACCTCTTGACCAGATTGGACCAATGTCAACATTTTTTTGTGGCGAACAGTCTATGCAAGCATTTATTTAAAATTGTACATAATTTTCCCCAGAAAATTATTTTATGATTCATATTGTAAAATTTCTGTTGTTTGGGCTTCGCAAATCAATATTATAATTGTAATCCATTTGTTTGACTGAAATAAATAGAAATATGCTTTCTGTAATACGATCTTGAATTTGAATGTGGCCCGAATGATGATGAAAAATGTCTTATGTAGTCCGCTAGAACAAAAAAGTTGCCCATGCTCTCTTTAAACCAGGAGTGTGTATATCATAAATTTAAATTAAATCGAAGTTGTTACGAGGTCATCTTAGGAAAAGGTGATATCTCTAAACCAAACACCACTGATATCTGAAGTGACACAATCAGTTTTGTGAAGGAATGATACTGACAATGAGATCATGTTAGTCGCTCACCTTTCCAGCTGATGAGTCAATCGTTTCGTCCGCTCGAGTGAATTTAATCAAGTAAGGTTAACGATGAATGGTGGGTGACTAGAGGATGTGTGGCATGATGTCAGGTTGACCGGGCGCCCCTTTCTGAATGGAGAACCGAGGAAACGTGTTCTACAAACTTCAAACTCTTTCATCCTGTGTGTTTAGTGGCCTTATCCTCCTCTTCATTTTGCCATCATTCCTTTATTCTTTCGTTTCATTTCCGGTGTTGAACAACCGTAGCCACCAAAAGTGACAAAAGACTATCCTTTTCTGAAATTTGCATGTGTTTGAATCTTTCAGCGTTCCTGGTCATACTGTTTTGTCTACAGACTTGCAAATTGTTATCAGTACTCCGGTAGACGCCTTCTAAAAACGTTTCTGTCTATTTTTAGAAAAAAAAAGAAGCTTCCTCTGATCTTTTTGGGGCTTCATTTTGAAGGGTTTAATAATTACATCTAGATTTTCCATACGTTTTTTTTCTAGTCTTTCTCAGACGTTTTTCCGCCGAAAATGCCAGTGATGTCATAAAGGGAATTTATTCTGACCATATCTAATCTTCAATAGAATTTTTATACGTGACTTCAATTTTTGATGCAACGGTTGTTCAACTATTGACGGTAATGGCTTGCTCCTTACGTCGACATCTTTAGTTCTCTTCCTTTCTTTTTTTGGTTTTCTCTTTCTTTTCTCTTCTCTCTCTTGCTATTCGCCATTTTCTTTCACTTCTCTCTATTTCTCTTTCGTCTTTTCTGTCCATCTTTTTTCCATTATTTTCAACATCTTTTTCTTTCTTTTCTTTCCTTTTCACATCCCTTTCTTTGTATGTCTCTCTCTTTTTCTTTCTTTCTTAATTTTCTTTTTCCATTTCTTCTGTGTATCTTTCTTTCTTTTTTTCCTTTTTCCATTCTTCCATCTTTTTTTCCTTTACCTATTCTGCTCTCTTTCTTTCTGTCTTCCGTTTTTCTTTCCTTTCTTTCCTTCTTTCTTTCCATGCTTTTCTCCCCTTTCTCTGCACCTCTATCTTTCTTTCCCTTTCCCATTCTTTCTTTCCCTTTCAAATTCGTTCATCTTTCTCTCTCTCTCTTTTCCACCTTTTCCCTTTTCCTATTCTCCTTTCTCTATCTCTTTTTTCTCTTCCCCCAGTCCTTTCTCTTTCCTTCTTTCCTTCTTTCCTCTCCTTTCTTTGAATATCTATCTTTCTTTTTTTCCTTTCCCAATTCTTTTTTCCCTCTCCCATTCTTTCTTTATTTCACTCTCTCCCCATCTTTCTTCCTTTCTTTTCTTTTCTCATCCCCCTCTCTGTAGCTATTCCTTTCTCTATTTCCTTTTCCTGTTGTTTCCCTTCGTTCTTTCCTCTCTCTCCCTCTACTAACGTATCTATCCAATCATCTTTGGAAACCAACAGCGGAATAAAGCTGGCTCATGCCACCCGAAATTTTGAAGAGAGAGAGAGGATTGGTGTTGTGTGGGTTTTTATATAAGTGTTTGAAAGTCAAAAGGTGACCGAGAAAGGTAAGGCTTAGAAAAGGTGACGATTGGGTCCTTCAATGGCATTCCCACCCGTGGGGCACTTGCAATAAAAGTGTCAGAAAAAAGATCCGTGATAAATGAATCTCGCTTTATAAATAAACATAATTCCGAATCTCAATGATAAGAACGAATGTTTTTCTCTGTTAACCTCGGGTTCCCATTCAGACACAAACCATTTTCTTTTCGGTCACTCATCCAAACCATTCTAACCATTTCTAATTCCCTCCCTGGTTCTCATTCTTTTTTTCTTTCACTTTTTCCTCATTTTTTTTACTTCATTTTTTTCATCATCTTCTTTTCCGTCCTTTTTTCTCATTCCTGTTTTCCATCACTTTTTCTTCATTTTTTTCCTTCATTTTTTCTCATTATCCTTTTTTCTGTCATTTTATCTCATTCTTTTTTCCTTTTTCCCCTCATTCTTTTTCCTTCTTTTTTTTTTCTCATCATCCCATTTTCAGTCATTTTTTCGCATTCTTATTTTTCTTCACTTTTTCTCTTTCACAGTGCTAAACAGCCAGCCGATAAGTACATCGCCACGTTGAAACAGCTACTTATCTATCGATGGCAGGTTCGATCCCTGCAGCAGTCCCATTTTCCTTAATAGTTTATTCCAATCACGTTGTCTAAATTGAATGATATATTAACCGCATAACAACAGGACATCATTGCAGATAAGTTTCTATGTAATACAACGCAATTTACGATTCATTCCGTCGGACTGAAATGTCCAATTCTTAAATACATACTGCCGCCTTGAAAGAGACAAAAAAGACCGAGAATAAACGGGATGAAAATATGGGTTGAAAGCAGTTATTCGGCCTTTGATACACACACACACACACACACACACACACACACATATATATATATATATATATATATATATATATATATATTCCAACGTTCCCATCTTGTTCGTCTGCTGTCCATGTCTGCACCATTATATTATGAAAATATGGGTTGAAAGCAGTTATTTGGCATTTAATATATATATATATATATATATATATATATATATATATATATATATATATATATTCCTACATTCCCGTCTTGTTCGTTTGCTGACCATGTCTGCACCATCATATTATGTTTAATACGTCAGAGTAATAACAAATTCATTACATTATTTGTAACTATATTTGAAATTACCTCCCATTATTACACAGAGAATGTGCCACTTGGCCTAGACAGCGTAAATATAATAAACAACTTCATATATAGCTTCTTACAAAATTTCATTTATCTTTTCTTCCTCTGAGGTCCAAGCAGTCGAAACTTGTTACGAAATATCCACGTATAAAGATTAAATAAAATCATTTTTACACTCACTCCTGTCTGTGCGTCTTTCATATGTGCAAAAGTTGACTCTGTGGAATAGAGGGAAAAGGCTTTAGACCGCTTTGCTCATCTGAATTAAAAGAAATGATTTTAATGCCTATTACACTGTTTAATAAAGAAATTGAGTTGTACCAAGCGGTCTCAAATCTTTTCCTTTTTCCCATATTGCACATTTTTCCACAACATTCTGTCAAATTTACTTTTCCCTCACATACACACACACAAACACACACTCACACACACACACACACACACACACACACACACACACACACACACTATCTATCTATCTATCTATCTACCTATCTATCTATCTATCTTTCTCCATTTTCGTTTCATTCAGCTTTTCTTTTTCTCTGTCATGTAAACTTTTATCAAACATTATTGAATTCTTAGGAGCGTCTTATGGTCCTGTTATGGATGGCGTATCGAAAAACTGGAGGTATTTCAGAATTCCCAATGCACGTTGTTGGTTGAGTGATATTCAATGAATAATTTCTGGAGGAATGAACACGACCAAAAATAGATACAAATGTGGTTAGAGCTATTGTTCCGAGATGGTAATTTTTCCCAGTAAAAATCGTCGACAGAAACAATCACCATCATCATCATCATCATCATCATCACCGGTCTTTTATCATCCATCGTTGGACCTAGACCTTCCCCATCAATCGCCAGATCTCTCTATCATGAGTGTCGCGGAGCCAATACTTTCTGAACCTGTCTCGTTCATCTCTCCTCCTTGTATTCAACCAACCTTTGTTTTGCATGTGATATCTGCGGATCAATGTTGTGAGTCGTAATATCCATTGATTGTCTGCTTTTCTTGTAACATGACCAGCCCATCACCATTTGATTTTTCGAATGGATTCTTTGATGTTCCAGACCCCTGTTTTTCCTCAATATACGATGCTGTCTTGTGATCTCTTTCATACTTTCAACATAAGTCCATGCTATATCGGACCCAACTTGATGTCCGGTAGCGTTCAAACATTGATAGAAAAAAAATTATTTTTTTTCGGTCGGAAAAAAAAGTCGTTGGAAAAGGTCTGTCAGTGTTTCCTAATGTGTGCATGTATATTAGTTTGAGTATAAACTCTTGTTCGTGAGCTCAAGCCAATTTTGAATAACCGAAAAACGCCAGTGGACAAAAAAAAAAAAAAAAACACACGTAATCCCGCCAGTGTGAACGTACTGCAAAACAAAAACTGAACGTTTCGGTTTCTCATGAAATACAATTGATGAAAACGAAAATAAATGCTACAAACAATCCAATTAAAGATTAAACTCCTCTTTTTTTTGTTAATTTAAAATCCCACAAGAATTTTTTTTCTATAAATGACGCGAAAGAAGAGCGTGACATCTTTCCAGCTCATTCTATTTATTACGATGAAATATTTTAACCATTCCTAAGTCAATTCTTCCTGTGACGTATTGTACGAAATGAAAAGATAAAGAGACAAAAAACATTTGCTCACGAAAAACCCCGAATAAAACTTTTATCAATTAGAATTTGCCCCCCTCCCAATATACTAAATTTTTTTTCGGTAGGGTTTTTGTCCATATACTATTCCGAGCGAACTACGTCTTATCGGGGAATCTCTCTTTTGGGGCATTGTGTCTTTTAAAAATATACAACATAGTTCATCCTTTTTCAGATCTGTCTTTCAGATGTATACAACACACTTTATCCTTTTTTGGCTCTGTGCCTTCAAATGTATTCAAAAGCTTTATCTTTTGTCAATCAGTGGTAATTAGCCACATATACACATGTCCAGATCCCAGAGAATGACAGATTACGCCTCATCTTGAAACATGCCAGGCAATCAGGTCACTGCGTGGTCCTTCACGGCTCGAATGCTCTATTTTGTACTACCTATGAGCTGAAGAAAGTAGACCACTACATCTACCTAGGACAGCAAATCTCCATCAAATCTTCAAAAGAAGAAATCAGGCAAAGAATCACTTCAGGTCGGAAAGTTTTCGGAAGAGCAAGTTCAACCTTCAAGAACAAGATGATCACATTAATCCTTAAATGGCGGGTATACAAACAATGCATCGCACTGATAGTCACCTATGGAGCAGAAAAAAGAATCTAAGCAAAAGACTTACCATCAAAGTGAGAACCATGCAGCGTGCACGTGAAAGAATCATACTCAAGCCTGCATGAAGAGATTATAAGACGAGGACAATATATTGGGGGAAAAACAGGAGTGAGAGATGTACTCCGTGACGACCATGATAGGTCTATGTCGAATGACGGATGCTAAAAGACAGCAGGTACTATGGCTTCCACTGCTAAACTCTATCCTATGATAGTTGTCTTAGTTACACGTGTCACAGGTGGCTCTTTGACTTTTGAAGAGCCGCTCCAGGGAATATGTTTGTTCAACACCTGCTCTCATTACAATTAATATAAGAAATAAATGAGAAAATACTTCAAGCTTTATAATTATTCCCTGGTTATGAAGAGTAACCCATCTGGAATATAACGCAAGTTTAATGTTCATGGTGAGAAAAAATATATATTATTATATTAAATCTCAACATAGGATTTGACATAGTTAAAGCAGTCATCAATCAACATTTTGAAACTATTTGATATATATATATATATATATATATATATATATATATATATATATATATATATATATATATATATATATATATATATAAGTATTTGACGATTACTGGAAGTGTTACAAATTAATAGTTAAAAAAAACATTCATGAATAAATATCATTACGTACATCTATTTGTTAATATTAGTATACCGTTCTTGAATCATGTTTATCATACTTATATGGTTTGCATTTCGGCTTTGTGAAAGCAGTCATTTTAAATGAAACACTATTTAAAAATTCGTTTTTTCAAGTAAATAATGTCGTTTGATAAATCTCATACCATGTGAGCACAAGCGCTTAGCATTTTGAATTATGAAGAAATTGCGAAATGGAAATTAGATCCATATATTCGAATAATAGGAGGGATTAAGAGCGATATTGGTTCATTTAAAACTACTACTTCGACAAATCCGAAAGGCGAAACATATACGTATAATAAATTGGATTTAAATACAGGCTGAGAACTCCTCACCCGAGAAGTAATGAGTGGAGTCATCAGGTCTTAATGTATATTGAACTCTCATTCATTAGATTGTGTACAAAAACTGATGTTATTGTGAAGGGTGAAAAAAGTTCGAAAAATCATTCTCAAAGTCGTTTTATTACATTTTGTTTACTGGGTTTAGTAAGTGTTCAGACACAACAAGCATTAGCTTTAAAAAAATTCAGATTTTGGAAGACTTCCGTTTCCTGCATTTTGGATAAAAGATACCTAACCTGTACAAAAATTTTCCTTATTGTCCACTCAATAATATTGTCGGTTATCGTATCCGAATACTCATCCTGTGTATGAAGCAATAAAGACCTGCATAAATATTGTTTGTCTTTAAGCTCTCAAAATATCTTAGCTCTTCCCTTTCATTCCAAACATTTTTCTTTCCTCTTTGCTCCCTCTCTCGCTCAGTCTGTTGACTTATCTTCCTCTCCTTTCACCAATTTTTCATCTTCCCCACCTACTTTCGTTACTCTCCCCTTTCCATTCATCTTCACTCCCACCTTTTCTTTCTCTTCCTGCGCATGTCATACGGCTTCAATTGATAAATAAAGCTATATTTACAGCATAGGATTCAGTAATAATCCTGTATTTGAGGAATCTTCCCCTGGCATTCAATCGATTGCTCTCATGAATTCAGCATTCTCTTTTATATATATACATATATATATATATATATATATATATATATATATATATATATATATATATATAAAGACCAACCAAAATAGTCTCAAGCAGAGTAGTCCACCGACACTTTTCCAGGTTGCCGCGAGGGGATATATTTCTTTGAGGGAGGCAAAATATATATTCAGAATTTATATCCTCGCGGCAAGCCTGATACCTGCAAAGAATAATGCCATCATTTTATATGCGTATATCAAGTTGAATTTACATGAAACAATCGCACAGAACTATTATCCTCTGTAGATTATAGGGTTCCAACTTTAAAACCTCTCATCTCAAGAGAGAAGGCCTGATCCAGGGGATTGAGGGCAAAAGCTCCATTTGCCCTCCTCCCCTCGAATACTTATGGTCTTGAGTTTTCAAATACATCTCTGTGGTCTAGTCTTAATTTATGAGAAACTTTTCGAACAGAAGTTAAAACGTTATCGAAAGAGAGTCTCACAGAATGATAGTATTTTGAATATGAATCAGAAAGCACGCAATTTATTAAATCAAAATCCTCTGTGAGAACTGGAATACACAAGACTTCAGAAGTCTGATAGACTCTTCACATCAACATGATATGAGGCGAGCTAGTCGAATGTCAGCATCAGTGCTTGGAGTATCCAGTGATCTCAGTACAACAACAATTTTGACTCTTTGATAAAAACAAATATGCAGAATAGGGTGGAATATTGCCCCCACCCAGCTTTGGTCGCCATCAAAATCAGAGACATTCAAGCCTTTGAAGGTGTGCACTTTATCAGGAGAATCAGTGGCTATAAGGGAAGATGGAACCAAAGATTATTATAATTATTGATTCCTCCAAAGTAAAAAGAGGTACTTGTGCCTCTGTTCCAATTCTAGTTCAGAACGCTGAAAATAAGAGGCTCAAATCTAAACATAATGTGGTATTCTCAGTGGTTGGATCGAATCTTTGAAACTCCCACCGAGACCACCTTAATAAAAAACTGGTGAGCTTCAAGACTTCTTTGGGAAAATCCTCTAAGTAATCCCAGACAA
>OY735226.1:41062965-41127965 GCA_963457665.1 Thysanoteuthis rhombus | reverse complement strand
GTTAAGCACAAATTTACATTTAGAACTGAACTCCCCCAAAAAGCCTATTTGAGGGTAGGATTTGAATGAACAAAAAAACTTCTTTCTGTGTACATGAAGAGGAATAAAAGTTCAAATTCACAGCCCTCTAGCTCCATTAATTTGGCATATACGCATGATACATATATACATAGCCAGTGAGCTGGACCATCTTGAAATCTAAAAAATGCAATGTGCAAGTAAGAGAATCATGCTCAACTACATGGAGAGATCACAAGACACAGACAAGTATATCAAGAAGAAAACAGGTGTCTGTGACAACATGGAAACTATTAAAAAACTCAATTGGCAATGGGCAGGCCAGGTTTGCAAGAATGAAAGACAACCGATGGACATCACGTCTCACAAAATGGATCCCCAGAGATCACATAAGAAACCGAGGCCGACAGAATACAAGATGGAGAGATGAATTAGACAGATTAAGGAAATACTGACTCCGCGACGCCCAAGATAGAGAATCCTGGGGAAAGTCTATGTCTAATGACGGATGTTAAAAGACTGATGATGATGATGATGATGATGATGACAGTTTTGGTTGACATTTTCTAATAAAACAAATCGCTGCAAAAGAAAAGAATTCTCCATCTCGACTAACTTTGCAAAAAAGAAATAAATCTTTCCGTTCAGACATAAAACAACGTAACAAACATCGACAACTCTCTAGTTTTCATTCGTTCCGATATCGAACATTTTCTTATTTTCTTTCTTTCTTTCTCTCTTAGCATAAACACGTCAGACCCGAGCGCCAGATCAACTAATCTCGGCGCCGGCCAAATCTCGCGTGATTTGGACCAGTCAGACGCTTTGCTTTAACCAATTGCCGAATTCAATGAATGTCGCCATAAAAACGATTTTATTTATAATCGAAACAACTCTGCTTCTCTAATTCCTTTTCGCCATTTTGATGTCATAAGACCATTTGCATTTTTTGTATTTTTTAACTGCTTCGAACAGTGGTACATGACCTTTTTGCTCCATTCTACACTTCGACAGCTCAAAAAATTTGATTCCCCCTTGCTATAAAAGAGGTACTTAGATTATATTACATATGGCAAGAGGAGACATATCATACGCTTTCGTCCATGCATAATTGAATTGTTGAACTTCTGCTAATTCTTGACTTTGCAACTCAATTTGTATCTCAAACAGGGCAATATTAGGTTAGTAAGGTCAACCTATGGAGTTCTACCGAGGTTTATTATTCATTTCGAAAATCCATACTCAAACATTTGGTAACCAAGATCTTTTCAGAGATTTGATTAGAATATGTTTATGTTTGAAAGAGAGAATGTGGCTTATGATAGCTTGTTCTAGATAGGAACATATCTGTCTGAGAAGTAATTTCTAATCCCAGTGGCTGTTTGGGTTTGTAGCTTCTTATAATCAATATAATGAAACGAATTCGTTGCTGAAAAGAAATAATGACACATTGATCGATTGAGAAATTTATAAATATTTACAGTTTCAAATTGAGTTCAGCATTTGTTAATATCATTGATTAATAGTGTTATTATATATTCCTATGGAATCTATAATAACGCTAACAAACAATAGTATTGTGCAATTAGTGATTTATATAATTGCGTAATTAGGAATATAAAGTATTGGATGATCATGAATCAATAAGTCTAAACACGTCTCAGTTTTGAATCACAGGACACAAAGATGGCAAGTGGTTCTACATTTTTTCATACATGCATGTTTATATATGTGTTTGATTGCGTGTTTGTTAGTTCCAGGACTTTGTTTTGTTTACAGACTTGAAAAATGGCATCAATACTCCACTAGAGTCCCTCTAAAATTGTTGTTCTTAATCTTTGGAATAAAAGCCTTTTCTGACCTTTTTGTGCTCTATTCTGAAAGGTTTATTATTAACCGAAACTATATGTTTCTAGATAATTTTGGAACACAACTTCAGATATTTTACAGTGTAAAACGCCCATAATGTCATGAATAGAATTTATTCTGACCATATTTATTCTCTGTTGGACTTTTTTTTTTCCATGACTTCAAATTTTGACACTACGGTTGTTCGATTATTGATCACGATGGCGAATCCCCAATTTGTATTACTCCACTTTTGGCTTAGAATGTTAGATTGCTTTCATCACCATCGTTTTTCGTCAACTTCTCAACAATTTTCTTTCTTTTCTTTGCTCATTTACAAACCTTACACCCTTTTTCTGCTTGTTAGAAGCCGTAAAAAAAGGCCTCCGCTAAAACTGTCAATATAGGATTCTTCAGTTTTCAAACAAGTGTGGTTCGCTTGTTCACTGGTTATGTATGGGCCACATTGCAGGCTACATTAACGGAACTAATCATTTATTAACTGATCTCCCCTTTTTAGATTCTTTTAATTGGTCATCCCAAAAGACATTGGCCCTGTAACGGTTTCTATTGAATGAATGACCAGATCTGTTCTTCTTCATCGTTTTCTTTTCAATAATACTTGTCCTTGGCCTGTCCTGTTACTGTCTGGTGTCATAAGTGTACAAATAAAAATCAATGTGATATTAGGTTTAAGATATAGGTAGGGTAGCTGCTGTTCGATTTCTACTGTTGCCCCATTTTCTTTAAGAGTTTCAATAAAATATAATGCAATTCATAATCACACACACACACACACACACACATATATATATATATATATATATATATATATATATATATATATATATATATATATATATATATATATATATATATTGTACTATTTACATACATGCATATTTACCAATTATTTTTCTGTAAGAGATATTTCTGGTTAGTTTTCTCTCTTCTCTCATTATGACGTTTACACATTCTTTCCATTCAGGTTATTCATTTCGAAATAAAGGTCATTTTAGTCAATGTAACAGTGACAAACAAGATCTTATTTTATATTTTAAAAAGAAGTCTTCTGGAGTCAACCTGTGTGTAAAAGATACACCTCATACCATACATTTCAAAATAAAGACTCCTCAAGGCAACTTGAGCGAGATAGACACGGCTCATAGTACATATATAGTCTAGAAAGCTTTACAGCTTAAAACATCAAAGAAAAATTTCCCACAGATTTTTTGTGTCCCCTGTCAATGCAATTTACGTAATATTCAAAAGTGTTTTTCCCCTTTGTTCTCCCCATACTTTGCTATCATTGTACAATGTATAAATTGTCTCTTGTAGGGATCATTAAACCAGAGTGAATGATTACGGCTCCTTTATTTCATTATGATTTTGATAATTACCTTATTGTCTTTTGTCAACATTGATTTTTACAGCTACTGCTTGGGCTGGTGAGGTAGCTATGGGGGAGAGATTTGACTAAATTCTTTCTGACCCACTCTTTTGTCTGTCAACTCTGTTCTGTTAGTGGAGTGACAGTTTGTCAAATACATTGTCAATGGAGCATGGTGAAGTGGATCAATGCCTTTATAGAGGGATTGATGTAAAGTGAAAAATAACACTAACACACACATACACACACACACACAAACACACACACACACACACACACACACACACACACACATATATATATATATATATATATATATATATATATATATATATATATATATATATAGTCTTGAAACATCTACAAAGCAAATAAAAATCCACAGCAGCTGTAATCTACCATCTCTATGATAACTACAACAAACTTTGCATAAATTAGATTCCATTCAAAAATTGAACAGAGGAAGCTATATATATATATATATATATATATATGTGTGTGTGTGTGTGTGTGTGTGTGTGTGTGTTTGTGTGTGTGTGTGCATGATTATTCCAAAAGGATGTAACAATTTAACAACTCAACCATCAACAGTTTTAGATTGAAAAAAAACCCCAAACTATTAAAGAGACAAATTAGGAAAAAAAGTTTACTATAATATGCTAATTACCCAACGTGTGCATTTTAATTTCACTATTTGGAAGTGATGTTCTTTAACTTTCGATGCTGACTCATAACCGTTTCATCACCCTGGAAAACGACATAGCTGACACAACAAAGAAAAATGCAAGCTCGAATGACGTTAGCGCATGATGCAATCATTTCAACTGCTAAATACTCTTTTGTTTGTGGGTTAAGGGTTGTCACGTGACTTACATTGTTGCATAAAACTCGCGTGCTCATACATTCGACCCTCTTATCCTTAATGTGATATCATTGTCATTTTGTAACTCAATTAATTTTCTCCGAGCACATCGTCTTTGCAATCAACTACTTGGCCTTGAGACCGGTCGACATGTAAATCTGGAACAGGCAATGCAATAACATATCGAGATCACTCTAACCTGTCGTCATGCAATGATTGCAAATAGTCACGAAAGGTGGTTATGTTCTCATCCATCACTTCATCTTTCAATCTATCCATTCGTTGAAATACAATACACAGCGCCAATTCAGAGAGCAGGCAGTGATGGACGCTCTACCGTCAACACGCGTGTTTTACTTTCCTTGTGATAACGTATCAAGATCATTAGGTTTGGTTAATAAGTCGCTAAGGAAGAAGATATCATGTTTTGCAGTCATCAGAGGAGCTGATAGGAGTGTGTTTTGAGAGAAATCTATGATATCCGCACCTCGCATAAATGAATCCCGCGCGTGTAACAGAACAAATTATCTAAAACAGATCTTTTATCTAAAATTATCCAAAAAAATGAATCTTTCACCTAAAATTTCACCCAAACTATCTAAAAAAATATACCAGTACAAGATTTGAGAATCACTGGTCCAAAATGACGTCGTCGTCGTCGTCGTCGTCGTCATCCTCCTCCTCCTCCTCCTCCTCCTCTTCCTCCTCCTCCTCATCATCATTCTCTTAACGTCCGTAGTTTGACATAGACCTTTCCCAGGATTCGCCACATTTCTTAATCGTGGGCATCGTGGAGCCAGTACTTTCAGAATTCGTCTGGCTCGTCTCTCCATCTTGCATTCTGCCGGCCTCATTTGCAGATGTGATCTCTGGGGATGTCCATTGGTTGTCTGCCATTCTTGTGACTCGGCCAGCCCATTGCCATTTGCCTTTTTTTTCAACGGAGTCTATGATGTCTCGGACTTCTGTCTTCACCCGGATGTATTATGCTGTCTTGTGGTCTCTCCATGTGAGGCTGAGCATAATTCTTTCATGTGCACGTGGCATGGTTCTCAATTTTAGGGTCTGTCTCTTAGTTAGATTCCATATTTCAGCTCTATAAGAAAAATGACCGTAGAGAACCCCTCGAGTACTTATCTGAAAACACAAAAAATCGTCATTTGATGGTTTGCAGTAGTATACCCATGCAAGTTTTTGTGGTTATAACCGACAAAAATGCGACCACCTGGAGACTCCCACCCAAAGATACACTAACACTCAAAGTGTCTGTAGCCCACCTGGTTGGTCGGTCAGGCAGGCAATTTATGGGGCAGCGGTTATTTGATTGAATCAAACAGTTCGATAAAACGAACAATACAGCTACTGCTCACTGTCTTCAAATATATGTATCCTACAGAGTATACTGTGCAGATGTAGGTGCACTTACACAATCATTTACACATTTCTCTTCGCACTGACATGATGGGATGGGAAAATTTGTCTTTGATTTATTGTATGCTCCTACCTCACAAAATTCCTTCCCAGGCAATTTAAATATCATAAGACAAGAAAACATACTTTAGTGAATAAAAATCTTTTCTTTTTTCTTTTCAATAAGTACCTCAGACATATTTACTCATAATTGAAAACCTATCATTCGTATACTTGAGCATCAACCAGAGTCATCTTGAGTCAAATTGGAAGATATCATAGTTGGCCCCCTTTGCAGTGATTCCAGTTGACAGAAGCTCAGTGAACTATAAAGTTCCGGTATACAATGTTGAGGGATCATCGTGAAGTTGCCAAAAAGATCGACCGGAAGCAGCTGCTTGAGGAAATCAGATTTCAGAATAATTGCTCCTAATGTAGCACTGTATTGGTTATTTTTTGACGATGTATCTGTTCTGAGTATATATATATATATATATATATATATATATATATATATATATATATATATATATGTGTGTATGTATATATATATATATGTATATATATATATTTTGAATAGGTGTTTTCAGTTTGTAAAAGGTATTGAACATTATGAATTTGTATAGACAAGTTTACTAAATATCAAAGTTTATACAAAATAGCATTTTTTTCGGGATACATGTTTACCATTGAAATACAATGAATTATTTGGTTTCTGTTTAAACTAGCGATGATGAGATGTCTATCTTTTATGGAATACTAAACTTGAGAACTTAAATCTATGTTCACAAATTTTAGGAGCTGCGATGTGAAAAATTGTGTTGTTATCGCCCACTAAAGATCACCATCCTCTCCTCACAGAATATAAAGGAATGCAATTGTTATCACTTTTCCAGAAAGAGAAAAACCTTGTGAAAAAGAAACAACTACCAGTTTTGGAATTCATGTCATTTTCAAAGAAATCCAAGGCAATAAGTGTATTTGAATCTTCCGAGGCACCGTGTGTCTTGAGGTACATTTACCCGTACTTGTCATTATTTTCATTAAGTATTTTTTTATCTCTATTAATTTTAGCTGGCTTCTCATCATCAACCTAACTTTCAGTTGCTTTTTATGCTAACTTTGAATCGGACTGCAATCGAATATAAAAAAAGCTAGTCAAAATTAATAACAATGTTGCAATACTTCATCCAAAGATAAATTTTTAAAATGAAAATTAAAAATATTGAAAATATTGTTGTTTTAAGATTTTTATTGTTTTGTTAGAGCTACAGTCTTTTCGTCATTCTCTGGATATTAACAATAGGGATGGGCGGTTGATAAAATAATTTCCATATGAAAGTAGGCGGGGATGCCCCAAACGTTTAGAACCCCTGCTGTATGTGATAAAGAAAAGACAAGGGATCGAGAATATATCTTCCTAATGAAGAAGGGTGCGGATCTTTATTGAGCCAATGTGTCTTGACGGAGTGGAAGAAGGTGAGTGAATGCAGAGAGTGCTTTTAATGAACAGCAAATAGGAAAATAAAAACCAGTAAAAAAAAAGGGGGCCACTATTTAATTACCGTGAAGAAGAAATACAATCATTATCGGTTCTGGAACTCTATGATTGCTCATTGGAAGTGACCGAATAATATATTGGGTTGTTCGGTGCACAGAGGAGAATCCAGAGCAAATAGTGAAAAGGAAGTTAGTACAATCTGCCCTAATTCAATGCTGGTCTCATTTACGCCAATTGACAATAACGCCAGCTCGAAATTTGCAATTTCCGGCAGTATTCAATCAAGTTACTATTTATTTTTATTATTATATTAGGATTACAAATTGATATCATAATTATGGGCATAAACTTGGCTTGCTTATATGATGGATTTATTTTGCTCCTGTTTCGCTCAAATTAAATAACTCACACCAAGACTCAAAAACAATTTATCAATAAAGGTTGTAGTTTTACTTTTATTAAACTGTGATTAGTGGACTTTAAATAGGTATCTGAAACATATTAGCTATAGAGTGTTCCGGAAATGGGAAGACTTAGCCGGGTGCAGAGATTGCTGCATCCCTACCATACTCTTTTTGTCTTCAAATTTATTCGAGGGTTGCCAAATCAGCCATTTTTTGCAGTTGATCAATTTCTTTCAAATTAGCCGATAAAAATTTACGATAACCATTAAAACTGGTAAAAGTAAACTTTATTCTAGGTCTTATGGTACAGTTATCTTATTTGATGAATAGACATATATATATATATATATATATATAGATAGATAGATAGATAGATAGTGAGTGAGTGAGTGAGAGAGAGAGAGAGAGAGAGAGAAAGAGAGAGAAAGAAGAAAACAGAAAAAGATACTACTTTCTAATATTTTTGAGTACATCAAATGGTTGGGTGTTTTCTGTCCCAAATCTCCATATATATATATATATATATATATATATGGCTACAGCGGGAATCAAACCTAAGAACGATATGTCATCGCCTTAACGTAGCGATGCTCTTAGCAATGAGTTGAACAGCCACCGGTAATTCAAAGGCTGAAACAACTGTTTTCACACCAAATTATCATCTCGTTCATTCTCGGTCTATTCGTCCGTTTCAACGCAGCATAGGAATGAATGTAAAATCCGACGGAATTTAAATCAAATTTAGCCGATTTTAGCAATTAAAAATAAAAAAACCGAACTAGGTTTAAAGACCAAGACATACTTAATAAATTTCTCTCATTTTTCAGCCTACACACCCACTTTGTCGGCAAAATTCCCACTTACCGGAAATTAGATGCCTGCATACCCCCATAGAATGATTAGGTACGCACTTGCCAGTTACACCTGTTCGCACTAACTTCATGCAAGTGAAAGCAGGGTCACCAATGAGATTTAAAGAAAACGCCAATTCATTATCATCATCTGTCTTTTATCGTGCATCGTTGGACATGGATTTTCTCCACAATTTGCCACAAATCTCTTACCTGGGCATTGCGGATCCAATACAATCTGAACTTGTCCTGTTTGTCTCACCTCATCATATTCTGCTGGCCCTGGGCCCGCATTCGATCTCTGGGGATTCATGTTGTGAGTCAGTTCTTTGTCATTCTTGCAACTCGACCTGTCCATTGCCAATTGATTTTTTTGATAGATTCTATGATGTCTGAGACTCCCCTTTCTCTTAATATACTGTTATGACTTGTGATCTGTCCATCTGAGGTTGAGCATGATTCTATCCTGTGCATGTTGCATGGTTCTCAGTTTTTGGATCTTTCTCTTGGTTAGGTTCCATGTTTCAGCTCCATAAGTGACTTGTGAGAGGATGCATTGGTGGTATACATCCCAGCAGTCTTAAAAAGAAGGGTTTACAACCAATGTATCCTTCCAATAGTCACCTATAGAGTTGAAACATGAAATCTAACCAAAAGAAATGACTTCCAAACTGAAAATCATGCCACGCGCCCGGGGAAGAATTATGCTCACATCACATCGTGAGATCAAAAGACAGCAGAGTATATTAGAAAACAGAAAACAAAACGAAAAAAAAAGAGTCTGGGATATCATAGAATACATAGGAAAATCCAAATGGCAAAAAGCTGGTCATGTTGCAAGAGTGTCAGGCAATCGCTGAACATTATGACTCACAACATGGACCCCCAGGGATCATATACAAAACTGTGAGATGGTGTGATGGATGCTGAAAGGCTGATGATGAAATTCACCTAAATGTGCTTCACAGGCAACTCAAAGCCTCATCGCAGACACATCCAGACTCTCTTAAATCCCTGCTCCTCTTTTCTCCATGGCCAACCCTGGTGTCTTAGCATTTATTTCGTTTCGGGACATTCCTTGGTGACAAGTTGCACCACCCAAGCTTTTTATTTGCTAAGACTTCTCGTAAAGTTGTCGGAAGACAGCAAAATACATCAACTTTGATCTCGATAATGATGAAACGTTTTGAGATGTAACACCCGTTTTTCTCCCATATTATCAAATCAGTACCACCATAGAAATGTAACTTATCTATTCTAACTTTCATATGTACTCCACGATAATTACTGCTCATCTCATACTCATTCTAAATACAGTTTTTCTTTTTCTGTTCTAGTTTATCAAATCAAAAGAATATTCTTACAGTCTTTTTTTCTCCAGTACGTAACAGTCATTCTTATTCTATAGACCAGTATCTCCTAACAAGGGGGATTTACGTAGTCTAAAGCAGGAATAAAGCTATTTGGTAAACACAAAAGTTGTTGTGAATGTTTTTCGCTCAAGGGTAATGCTCTAAATTTTCCTTACTGATATTGTTCCTTAGAATTATTTCAAATTCTCTTATAGCGTTTTGTCGTGTTCACTCGCTTTTTTAAAAAAACTCATACGACTGCAAATTTCGCTCTTCATGATTGATTTTGGGGTGAGGACGGGGGACTAGTAATCCTATTGACAAACATGGGGAATGGCCTTGAAAAATTTCGGAACCACGATCATAGACGACTCTACTGCAAAAACAAATCGGATATGGTTTTCTAATATTAAATCAAATTAGAAACTACGCTCTCATAGAAAAATCAATTTAAAAAAAGTGTTTGTTTGACGAGAACTACCAGTCAATTATTAGAAAATATTTTCGTACATTCAACATAGACAGCGTGAATATTAGATATAAAGTGGCTTTTTTCAGGTTCGATACACAATTACTAATTCACAATTGTCGGTTTTGAGTCATCAATTCTGCACCTCCTATTTTTGCATCTAAATAAAAGCTGGCAACATAGGTTTCCTCAGTTTCAAATTTTCTCTGGCTGCTAAAAACTAAATTTTTATTGAGATGGTTCAATTTGCAATTTACGTTTATGGTTAATTGATCATTTAGTTTGTGTCCAGCAGCAACCGAGCTTGTCTTTTTTTTTTTAATTCAGTCTTCTTTTGGTGATCAGTGCTCAATAAAATGCGTGAGAGGTGACTTATTGATTGATCACCACTTTCCAGTTTTTTTAGTTCATCACCCCCAATACGACATGCCACCCAAAGACGCCAAGTCACTAACCAGACCTATTTTTTTTTAATAACCACTTTCATTTCGACTTTAGGAAGTTGTCTGAATAGTTTGTCTTAAAAAGATGTTTGGAATAATTAGTGTTGAAGTAATCATCTGAAGATTTGGAATGTTGCCATATTCAGAGAAAGGTAGATAAGTAAATTGATAGATATGAGCAGAATTAGATAGATAAATAAATAGATAGATAGATAGATAGATAGATAGATAGATAGATAGATAGATATGAACAGAATCAGATAGATAGCTATATATATATATATATATATATATATATATATATATATAGAGAGAGAGAGAGAGAGATTGATAGATAGATAGATAGATAGATAGGTATGAACAGAAGCAGATAGATGTTGATAAGAGCAGACCAAGAGAGATAAATAGATATGAGCAATCTGACAAATGAAAGTCAATAGATTAATAGATAGGTGTATTTCAAGATCAACATGGTGATTTCACCAGATAGCAATCGGTGAAAAAGTTTGAAAAAATCAGAGGAGTACACCTTATTCGGCAGTTGGATATCTTTGCAATGGCTTTGAGCAACTCGTGGTTCCCATTGTACCTTGTCGTTTCCTGGCAATAGATCTCATCTAAGCTATCTATGTAGACTAGGCGAGTTGGCTTCTTCATCATACATTTTTCATTCTGTGACTAATTTTATGGTTACTGGAGAGTGTGTAAGACACAGAATGTTGACATACACCAGGTAAATATCCTTGTAATTTTTCTTATGCATATATATGTTTGTTTTTCACTCAAGCTCAGGGGTTCCGTGAGTGGAAAAAGTTTGAGAGACCCTGGTTCAGAACACGCAACCAAATGAAAGTTCTTTTTCTCTGATAACTATTTGGTCCATTAATTCAAGTCTCAGCCATAGGTGAAATAGCGGGACAATGTGTGCTCTATAGCTTTGAGGAAGTGACCAGTCTTAGGGAATGGCATCTCTGATTCCAAACCAAGAATTGAAGGCGGCCGTATGCAAACTTTTGCATCCTTCTAGTACCCTCTGTATCCCATTTGATGTCAATAGTATTGCGCTCTGAATTCTTTTGGACTTCACCAGTGAGGACGAGTGGACGGTTTTGTCGATTGGGGATTCTTGCGCTCCGAAGAGGTCACTTCAGTGTCGTGCCATTGTCTATCGAGACGGAAAGAGTCCTCCTTTTTCTATTACTTGGAGCATAACATTTTCCAGATTTCGTCAATTGTACAAACGCAAATCAAATGATGGGAAAAGGGCGAAGATCGATCGTTCCCTACTGTCTGCGGGGAACAAGATCAGGATGATGAAGGTTTGGGTCAGATTAAATGGAAAACAATGCCTCCCTTCCGGCTTATTTGAGTGCAACTCGGTCGAACAATAGAGACTTCAGCGGTGGCAACCAACGACAAAGAACCAAACGATTGCATAGATTCTGTAATTTAGTCGAGCTTTTATGCCTGTAGACGTAGAGAAATAAACGTATTTGTATGACATTGGCCTGAAAAACCACTCCCACTCTCTCTCTCAACATATCTCCCATTCTCTCTCTACATATCTCACTTCTTTTCTATCTATCTATCTATCTATCCATATATCTATCTATCTATCTATCTCTCTATCTGTTCATATCTACATTTATCTATCAACCTATCTGTTCATATATACCTCTATCTATCTGTTCATACTTACATCTATCAATCTATCAGTTCATATCTATCAATCTATCTGTTCATATCTATCTATCTATCTATCTATCTATCTATCTATCTAACTATCTATCCATGTTAATGCCTATGTTCATATCTATGTATGTATGTATGTATGTATGTATGTATCTATCTATCTATCTATCTATCTATCCATGTTAATGCCTATGTTCATATCTATCTATCTATCTATCTATCTCAGTCCTTCCATATCTCAGTTAGTTCATATCCATGTATATATGTTTGTATGTATGTATGTTTCTATGTATTTCGCAACATTGCAAAATACCGGATTAATCGCTTCCATCAACACAAATTATTCCAAACATTTTTATCACAAATAAAAACTATTCAAACATTTTCTCCATAGAGGAGATGAAAGTGGTTCTTTCAAAAAGATCTATTATATTTTCGTGTCTTTGAAACCGTCAACCACCACTGTCATCGACACTGTCAAGAAAGGACTCTTCAGTTCTCATGTTGGTCCGACTGGCTATTAATACATTTATGTATTTATACATGTATGAATGAATATATGTAAGTATTACAAGTAATGCACAGACCAACGGAGCCAGAGGACTGAAAATTTCAAGATCTACACCTTATTATGCTTAAGAAACGTTTTTTTAGATCCCCCTTAAATATTAGTTTCTCGTGGCAGATTCAGTTTGCAAGTTTAAATTGTGCTACATTGTCAGTTTATGTCAAATTGGTCACGAGTTTGGGCCTGGTTGTTTTTGAAAATTCAGACTTTCCAGTGTTTGTTGCCCAACGAGAGGCCAGAGAAGTAACTTATTTATAGAGAAAACCAGTCCTCCAATATTTTAATTGATCCTCCTGAACACAGCATGCTGCCAGAATACGTTGATCGGGTGATGGTTTCTATTGAGCGACCAACCAGACCTGCTTGGAAAGCTGTTTGATATGAAAGATAAAAGTAGGATTTTATTTTTAGACGCCAATTTCAAACTTTGAAACGATATTTTCTAAGTGTAAAAATAGGTGAGGCTGAATTTACGTCTCAAAAGCGACAATTTCGAATGGAAAACTGTGTATCGAACCTTGATAACCCACTTGATATCTGACATTCATCTTGCCGATGCTTAGAGTAAGAAGTTATTTGTCCCTGGTTTCAGAATTAAAGTTTCAGATTGAATTTATGCAATGGGATGTAATTGAGAGAGAGAGAGAGAGAGAGAGAGAGAGAGAGAGAGAGAGAGAGAGAGAGAGAGAGAGAGAGAGAGAAAGAGCGTGAAAAAGATTTGTAGCTCGAGGGTTGTGGTACATTCCAACGAGAAAGAATTAATGAAGCATGGTTTGTTTCTGATCATCCTCAAAAGAAGAAGAAATCAAGCGAAAAATCACTCTAGGTTGGCTAGCTTTCGGTAGAGCTAGCACAGCCTTAAAAAGCAAGAAAAATCCATTAATCCTAAAATAGAAGAATATACAACCAATACATCCTCCAGACAGTCACCCATGGAGCTGAAACATGGAAACTAACCAAGAGAGAGACCCGTAAACTGAGAACCAAGCAACATGCACAGGAGAGAATCATACACAACCTCACATGGAAAGATCACAAGTCCGCACAGCATATTAGAGAAAAGGCACGAGTAAGAGATATAATAGAAACCATTTGAAAACAAATGGCAATGGACTGGCCATATTGGAAGAATGACAAACAACCAATGCACATGGATCCCGAGAGATCATATGCAAAAATGCAGCCGGCAAAATATAAGATGACATGACAAACTAGACGAATTCAGAAAGTTTTGACTTCGCAACGCACATGATAGATAGGTCTCTCAAATCTTTGGAAAGATCTATGTCCACCAACAGATGCAATAAACGCTGCTGCTGCTGCTGGTGATGACATATACATAAAAATAAAAGGAAAATTTTTCAAATTCCCATTGAAGGTTATTAGATATAGATGGAAATTCACAAACACATTTACTCGCTCATACACACAAACGCACGCGTGCGCGTGCACACACACACACACACACACACACATATATATATATATATATATATAGAGAGAGAGAGAGAGAGTGATAGATAATGTGTTTCACAGAACTTCCAAGAAATCTCACGCATTTCAATTCATTCTCACGCTCACGCACATGAACGAAATATTCTAACGTATTTTATAAAAAGTGAGTGATTTATCAAATCGGTTTAGATTTCTGCTAAAAATCTCATTATAGATCGAATCTGTTTTAAAGGAAATTTTTGACGACACTTATGTAGCTGATCTGCCCAGATATGCAATTTTAGCCAATCTTGAATACTTCCCGAGAAAGTTTCTCCAAATTTTACTCCTCGTGCTTGGATTTTGGGCAGGTGGGGGGGGGGAACATCATTCTCACTCATTTTTAACATTGAGATTTGAAAGTTATGGTTTCCAAAATTTGAACATCTATACTGATAATTTGGCAACAAAAATAGAGATGGGCTGGACACCAAGTAAGGAGAGAGCACTAGATGGAGCAAAAGACTTATCGATTGGTGCCCATGGAACAGTAAATGCAGTAGGAAAAGTGCAGACTCGAGATGGTAGGATCAGATAAAAGAGCTTGCAGGTAAAACATGGCAGAGTTTAGCACAATCACGATCGTCATGGAAGGGGATTGGAAAAGACTTTGCCCAGCAGTGTAATACTTGAGGAGTAAAAAAAAAAGGACCAAAGCTTTCAAACATGAAAAATAATTTCCTTCTACTCAGATCTGTTGCTAGAGATTTGGGGACCTGGGAGGCTTGGCTCCTCTAGGGACTTCCGCTCGCATACAGTGACAGTATTTATTGTATTATAATAGTAAAGATCCAGTAGG
Source organism: Thysanoteuthis rhombus (assembly GCA_963457665.1). NCBI lineage: Eukaryota > Metazoa > Mollusca > Cephalopoda > Oegopsida > Thysanoteuthidae > Thysanoteuthis > Thysanoteuthis major. The sequence continues at coordinate 41,112,864 of OY735226.1, read as the reverse complement.
TGTTATCTGAAGAAAAAAAAAGTCTCCCTTTACTTCTTACCCTTGAGGGGATGGACATTCCCTTCATTTATAAATTTATATATAAACATTAAAGATAAATACTTAATGATATTTGACAGAAAATAAAATTCCATTTTAGCATTATAGTTATATTGTAAAAAAATTACCAATTTTTACTTTCTCTCGTCATCCCCTGAAGGCGAAAAAAGTCTTGACACCTGAAAGAAGGGGAGAAAGTCTCATTTAACTTTTTGCCCTTTAAGCGGAAGACTCTCTCATTAATACTGACCCCTTCAAGGGAGGAATGCCCCCTTCACTTTTGACCTATCAAAGGGGGACAAAGTTATCTTACACTTTTGACCATATAAACCGTGGAATAGTATCATTTCGATTTTGACAACTCAAGAGAGGGAAACACGTCTCCCCTTTTGACCACTTGAAAGGGGGAAAAGTTTCCCTCATCTTTAAATTTTTAGAATTATGAAAGTTTCCCTTCACTATTGACTCTTAAGAAGGAGGAAAAGTTTCCCTCAAATTTTGACACTTTAAAAGTGTAAGAGCCCAACTGTTTAAAATCCTTAGAAATTGGGTTGCAACCACGTTTAGGTAATTTTTGTAGCGTGACAGATAAACATACAAACGGACATCTCTCACTTACTGAGCTTGTTGCCCTTTGCCTTAAAACTCCGTTGCTAAATGTGTGGAGGACTCTTCCAAGAAATCTTCATTCGCATAGCCAAGTCATCACGTCGAGATTACATATACTCACTTGAAAGAGACTGCTGCATCTATATATGTATGTATGTACGTATGTATGTATGTATGTATGTATGTATGTATGTATGTATGTATGTATCTATCTATCTATCTATCTATCTATCTATCTATCTATCTATCTATCTATCTATGTGGGCGTGTGTTCACGCGCATGCGCGTGTTTCTGCATGTGTAAGCATGTGCGTGTATGTACGCAGGTGTGTGTATGTATGTATGCGAGTGTGTTTGTATGTGTGTGTGTGTGTATGCCACTAAATCAAGACAAATACTTCGCACTTTTAACTCCCCTCTTCCGTACCTTAGTTTTGCACCAATTTTCTCCCCTCTTCTATTTTGTCCATTCCTTCCTGATTTCATTTAACACAAACTGTATTTTCTGATTCTTGTCTCCTACTCCATCCGATCCCCAACAATACCTATGTGCGTCGACCGATTATCCCCCAGGGATTTCCTCGGGTTAGACAAGTAATGAGCTTATTCAATAAAAAGGAACGAACAGAAGAGAATCCAGTCTTCTTTTGGTAAAGATAAAAACGAGCAAATTGCAAGAGGGAAACGAATATTGGAACTTGTAGCTATTTTTTGCGAAAGTATGATGAGATTTGATGTTGAGGTAGAAACTAGTCCAAGAGATATAGATCTTTTTCTTTGCCTTTTCCGGACATTTTTATTCCAATTGGTGATTTCTCGGAATTATCTCAGCCTTAGATGTATCTAAATTTGGTTCGTTTTTTAGGGTTGAAAGGAAAGAATACATTATTACGGAACGTTGGAGTTTACTTATAGAGTTAAGTAATGGTAATTTCTCGGAATACACCAGCCTTAAATGTCCCTAAATTTGTTTTGTTTTTAAGCCTAAAAAAAAGAACATCTAATATCAGAATGTTGAAATCTACTTACGCAAATCAAGACGATTGTGATGAATATACATATACATACACATACACGCACAAAAAAGAAGACGTATGGAGAAAATTCAGAAAAAGACACATGTTACATTTATGGTAGAAACCAAAGTATCAAATTATTTTTTTTATTCAGAATGGGACTTAGACTTTTGTATCCTTGTCATTTGATGGAGAAAAAAAGAGAATTGAGAAGAAGATCTACAAAAGAAAAAAATATTCAGGAAAATCCTTATTGAGACTGATATGAAGCAATCAAAATATCATTTGTCATTTTTTTCATTCAGAATGGAACTTTGAATTTAATATCGTTACTGCACCAGAAAAAAATCCATGCTTTCAAAAGAAAAAAAAATCTCCATGCCAATTAGGAACGTTCACCTTTAGGATCTGATTTTTTTTTCTTTTTTTAATTTCAATGTAAAAAGAATTTGTACAGCGGATATACTATCTCAGAAAATTTTGCTTGTTATTACGAAGAGACTTTTTAAAATTCATCCCATTAAAACTTTACTAGTGAACCACTCACAATACCCCCAGTAACCATAAAAGGCTAATTTTTAGACAATATTTTTCAATTATTTTCCCTATCTTTTGTTCGTAAAGTTTTCTCAAGTTTTATAAGTGGAATGATACTTCTGTCAATATATAAGTTCTGTGATTTGACAAATCCGGAAAAAAACCCCAATTATTTTCATGTATTCATTTCCGATAACACGTTTCACTGAGGAGCAGCGTCATCTGATTCAAGTTTGTTATCGATGGTAAAATAGTCAAAATGTTAATGATCTTCCATCTCACGTTCTGTAAATAACTGCTCAACATCTACAAGACAGAGTAATTCCACGCAAAGCTGATCTGATTAAGGTTGGAGGTAGGAAGATCGTATTTCCATTTAAAGTTTCGATGTCAGTGAGTGAAAAATCTTGTGTTGCGCCAATATTTTTACCGTGACAAATGGCGAATCAATGTTTTCTCAATAAAAACTCACTAAGCTTTATGAAACTGCCAACCTAAACTGTTCATGTTTTTTCCAGCTGGCTATGTATGTACGTGACAAATTCTGAAAGTACTGGCTCCGCAACACCCATGATAGAGAAGTGTAGCGATTCCTGGGGGAGGTCTATATCCAACGACGGACTTTGAAAGACTGATGATGATGTATGTACGTATCACGGCTGCATCAATATAGTCAGAGGGCTTAACCATTAAATATTCATTCCTCATAATGTCTACATAAAAATTTTTAAAAAAATATCCCCATGAGGAGTTTTCAGTGTGTGTGTGTGGAACGCCCAATTTGCAATTTAAGTTTATGATAATTTTGCCACTAGTTAGCGCTCCGCTATGTTCATACTTACTTCTTGAAAATTCAGACTTTTCAGTGATCCAACAAAGGAAAAGAGAAGTAACTTATTCATTGTTTGTTCTTAGTTTTTTAATTGATCACCCCCAACATCATATACTTTCAAAAAAACGTTGGTCCCTAGATGATTTTTGTTCGGTGACTGGTCACATCTGGCTACAGTATTTCCTTCGTGCATGGGTTGAAAAATATGTGAGCATGGGCACTCACGTACAGCCAATAGGAGAATATGGTTGGAACCCCGACTACCGGTATGGCAAAAGGCAAACCACAAGAATGCGGTTACGGTAAATCTCTTTCAATTTCAATCCTTTAGGTATGGTAATTGTCAGACTCCCACTGATTGACTTGATTTCCGTCACCTAACAACAACGTCGAGTTCAAACTTCCGGTCAAGACAGAAGAGTGGAAATTTCAAAATGATGTTTAGAGAGGGAGAAGAGAAAAGAGACTGAAAGGTTCTTTTTCTTCGCCATCAATCAACGAAAGAAAAAGACAAAGAAAGACGAAAGAGAGGAAGAAATATAAAAAAGGAAAGAGAAAATGGAAAGCTATGGACGCTAGGTAGAATTATCTGGTGTCGCTAAACAGATTATTTTATTTAGAATTTATCACTTCTTTTTTTTAAATTCATAATAATTCTTTCTTCTCTACTTTTCTCAGACTTAACCGTCCAATTTGCATACACACACACCCTTCAATGAGCAGGGAAACTTTTAAAAAATTCAGCCCAGTGGCTGAAATAGTTGAGTTCAGAGTGGAGTTTGGCCCTGAAGCAGCCAGGCTTGTTTCCTAATTTTCTTCTTCCCTTTTTTCTGTACCGGTTTGCAGGAAATATGGAGTTCACCTATCGTTCAGCTGAGAAGAAAATGGAATCGATAAAGCAAGTTCAAATTCTGGCTAGGATACTTCCTGATCACTTGGTACAAAAGCCCTTGGGAAAGCCACCAATCCACTTTCCGGCCCTCAGCTATGGATAAAATAGCAGGGCATCAAAAGGAAGGCATCTCTGAAAAAGAAAGCTACAGTTAGGCAAACACCTTGGTTGTTGCAGCTTCTTGTGCTATCAAGAAAGGGCACGAAGCCTGATAGTGATTTTGGTGTCCCTAAGACAGTGATGGTAGATCTTTTCAACACAGTGAGTATACATTCTAATTTTTGAATAAACCTGTTATTGGCGGGCCAATTACAAGTATTCTAGTTTCAGATAAAAGCTTAGAGATAAGCTGCCAATCTCTTTTAATATCTTTATAGGACTAGGAGCTTGATAGAATATATTTGAAAATTCAAAATATCTTGGCAAAACGAGGGAAATAAAATGAAATTATAGAAGTTTTTTTGAGGTGCATCAAAACTTGCCGTGTGTTACTGAAGACACGCGTGTTGCAGGTCCGCCATCATTGGCGTAAGCTGATCTCCACTACAAATAACCAAAAATCAAAACAAAACATCAATATCTAGTGCAGTGAGAGAGGAGGAAAAAAAGCAAAGCCACCCACAGGACTTAGACGGAATCCTCTACTGATCCTCACGAGCGAAGAATATGCCCGTACAGGTTTGGGCGTCCAGCAGGGCATTTGTCCCTACCCCTGGATTAAACCTTCTCATCTAGAACGAGGGGATTCGAAAGTTGGAACTTTATAGTCAATTAAGACGACATCGCCACTCACGACATGGATCCCCGAGATCACATGCGCAACCGAAGCCGGCAGAATATTAGATGGAGGGACGAGCTAGACAAGTTCAGGAAGTACTGGCTCCACGACGCCCATGATAGAGAAGTGTGGCAAATCCTGAGGAAGGTCTATGTCCAACGACGGACGTTAAAGTTCTTCTTCTTCTTCTTCTTCTTCTTCTTCTTCTTCTTCTTCTTCTTCTTCTTCTTCTTCTGATGATGATGATGATGATGATGATGATGATGATGATGATGATGATGAAGAAGAAGAAGAAGAAGAAGAAGAAGAAGAAGAAGAAGAAGAAGAAGAAGAAGAAGAAGAAAAATAAAAAATAATTCTGAAGCAGAATTGTTTCATGTAAGTCGAGCTCAATGTCCCCATTCAAAGAGATGGTATTATTTTTCGTTGGATTGCTCCTTAGATGTATTGTGAATAAATATTTTGCTGCCCCCTGGAAATATATCCTTCTGCGCCCCTGCCCTCCGGAAAAGTGTCAGCGGATACCCATGCATACAGGTTTACAATATTTTATCGATATGTGTCTGTCTATTTATGTACGTATGTATTCATGTATGTGTGTTTTGGTGTATATGATTATGAAGTATTTATTCTCGTTTTGAATACCACGTAATATGATATATCATAATTATTACGACAAAAATAGACGATATACAGCTTCATTTCCGTAAACAAAATCTATTTCAATCGCAGATAAAAGTAAATAGAATTTTCATAGACCTTGTGCTGTTAAGAAGAGGGAGATATGGAGAATGGTCTGGAAAAGATTATGGTCCAATTTTTACAGAGACGGGAATATTTTTTAGTTAAAATTTATCTAGCTGTTAGAATATTCAATTTGGCAAATCGATACAATGAGAATTCAAACGTCTGATACATCCGTATTTTGAAACTCTGGGAATTAAACTAATAATTGAAACAGGTCTAGTTTGGCACTAATTAGAAACTGTCACGTGGCGAATGTAGTTCGGCAGCATGCCGTGAGGGGTGATCAAATAGAAACCAGTCACCCAATAGAAACCGTCACACAAATAACGTCTTTTAGCTGCGTGCCATGTTGGGTACGATCAATCAAAAAATTGGAATAAGGAGTGATCAATAGATAAATTACTTGTCTCGCCTTTCGTTGAATCATTGAAAAGTTTGAATTTAGCATAAACTTACTTTGTAAATTGAACCCCCAATTTTTAAAGGTGGGTTGGTGGTAAGAATTAAAAAAATTTTTTTTTCTATGATAAGGAGTAAATTTTAGCCCTCTAGCTCCATCAGTGCGGCGCGTAGGCGTGGTATATACATACATAGCAAGCCAGGTAGGTAGACCAGAAAACTAGAGAAACCTATTTTCATGATTCTTGTCAACGGTTTCTAATAACTCAATAGAGACTGTCATCCAACTAAGGTCTTTTGGCAGGATGCTGGCTTCGGGATAATTAATTAAAAAAATCGGAAAAGAGTGATAAATTTTCTTTTCTTGCCTTTTGGTTCAGTGATCGCTAAAAAATCTGAATTTCCAAAAAGCAAACGCAAATGTAACTAGACCTAAACTGAGGGATCAATTTGTCAAAGGTCTGCATTGTAAATTGAACCCCCACTAAAAATGTTTTTAGGTATGGTATGAAGAAAATGCTGAAAATTTCAGCCCTTTAACTAAATTGGTGTGACCTGTGCGCATGAATATATATATATATATATATATATATATATATATATATATATATATATATATATATATATATATATATATATATATATATACACATATATAGCCAGCCAGCCCAACTCGAAAGTTGAAGAAGCCTATTTTGACAGTTTTGGTTCGAAGAAAAAATACTGATTCGTAATACTTCATATAATAATAATAAGCAAATGTCTGAATTTAGTATATATGAAAGTTTCGATAAGCAGTAACCAGATAATTTCCCCTTGGACGTTTACAGCTTGTCAGTTAAACTATTGAGGCATCTCTTGATATCCAGTGACAGCCATTTGTAATTTTTTTGTACGATCGGACAGCCATACGATGAAATGAGGAAACGTTATCTTCAGCTGTCATCACATACCATCTGTAAAAAAATCGAACAAAAGCATCAACTTGTATCCCTCTTCTCTCTCTCTCTCTCTCTGTCTCTGTCTCTCTGTCTCTGTCTCTCTCTATATATATATAGTTCTGATCATAAGTTTATGGGACAAAACGATTTGTGTTTGTGTGTCTGGGTTTTGAGGGTTAAAAACACGAATTTTGCAAGCAGTACAACAATGCTTGCATTTGAGCATTTTTGTGGTTCTTAATACTATATTTCAGGGGAAAAATTGATTTGAATCGTTAAATGAATCAAACCGAGTATCATTATGTTCTGAATCAATCAAGGCGATCAAAAAGTCTAACTAACATTGTTACTTGGAAAACTTGCTGAATAGCATTAGGCTAGACCAATACACAGACGGAAAGAATAAAAACATAGATTGTTAAAGTTAAATACAAATGAATATGTGTGTGTATGTATGTAGAAGTGGGGGTATTTTATGTGTATGTATGGATCTATGTATGTACTACTATCCCCCACAGATTCAAAAACATCGAAAGAGGCCTACACTGGCCACTCCCAAATTCTAAGGACCTCCTACACACTGGCCATGAAAAGAACAATCCCCTCCACGAATGACAGATTTAGTATAGGATCCATTTTCCAACACTGATCACCTGAGAAGAAATTCATTCCTCTCATTGAAGCTGGCCAGAGAAATCTTTTCTGTGAGCTTAGGAAATACAGCTATGAACATGACTAAACATCCAAGTTATCAGCTATAGAATAATCTTCGACCAGCATGGTTTTTCCTTGCTTCTTACTTGTATATATATATATATATATATATATATATATATATATATATATATATATATATATATAACTATATATAACTATAACTATAACTATAACTATATATATATATAACTATAACTATAACTATATGTATATATATATATATATATATATAACTATATATATATGTATATATAACTATAACTATATATATATATATAACTATAACTATATATATATATATATGTATATATAACTATAATTATATAACTATAACTATAACTGTAACTATATATATATATATATATATATGTATATATATATATAACTATATATAACTATAACTATAACTATATATAACCATAACTATAACTATATATATATATGTATATATATATATAACTATATATAACTATAACTATAACTATTTATATATATATATATATATATATGTATATATATATAACTATATATAACTATAACTATAACAATATATAACTATAACTATAACTATATATATATATATATATATATATATATATATATATATATATATATATATATAACTATCCCAATGTGCTGCTGCATGTAAGTTATTTACGAAGTTTAGATTGACATAAGACGACTCTAGAGAGGCACTCTGTGAGAACCGTGTTCCCTCACGATTGTCTGTAACAATAGATATTCAGCTGTTATGCGGCTTCAGTACATATCAAACATTTGAGACCAGCATGTATTCGTGTAACATCAAACTAACCCTATAACTAACTCTAACACTCCTCCTAAAATATTTTCTTAGTAGTTAAACTTAATAAAATACAGTTTTAAATGATCAGTTCTGTTTTCATTTTATTTTTTATTAATAGTTTAAAAGAAGTTACCTCCCTTGGAAAATGCCGACATGATGATTAGGTGAACGTCTTCCAAACAATTACCAGCGAGATATCTCATCAGCCCTCGGCCTTAAAAAACAGTTTCTGCCATCTTCATCACCATCGACACATTGTCTTGAATCTCTAACCGATAGAATACCAAAGTACGAACACGGAGGATCAAGAAATTCTCGTGCGATAGTTTTTTGTAATATATCTTGTCAACTGCTTCAGTGTAATTTCTTTCTACCATCAGCCCTGGCCTGATGCTCAGCACAGCATAGCAAAACCTTGCAAGAGTGCATTACCCTGAGAATATCTCACCAGTTTACTAAAACATAACTGGATCTCACCAGTTTACTGAGACCAAACTTTTTCAAGCAAAGTTCATTATGTGTATTATTTGGATATAAAATCGAAAAATGATAAAGTATTATGACTTTGGGAAATTCACTATAGACGCTTCGCCTATGCGGCTTCATAAGAAATATTGTTGAGAAAAAAATGTTTTGAAAATAGCGTTCATCTCACGTTCTGCTTCATGCTGTTATGGAAAAGGCAGATATTATTTAGGTTCCGTCATTTTCGTTTTTTTTTTGTTTGCTCTGCAGTTACAATACAATGTTTTGTACAAATCCTTTTATTGAAATAGTCCTGTTTCACTTTATTTACATTGTTTTTCTCATTTTCTATGTCTGCAGTTCGTCACTGCAAAAAACAAAGATGACAGAATCTGCCTTGTCCGTAACGGCACGATGTAGAACGTGCGCTGAACACTATTCTTTAAAACATTCTTTTTTTCCAATACTGATGGTGCCACTGAGGCGAAACACGTAGAATAAATTTTCCTAAATGTCAAAACTGTTTATCATGTGAAAAGATCTGACACCATCAGTTGAAAGCTTATGAATCCTTGGCTTCATAGAAGAGAGGTTGAATCTCACAATTGATCCAAGATTTGTATTGATTTATTCATTTCTTATCGCTGGCAGCCTGGTCAGTCAGAATCCTAAAAGGTAGAGGAAGGGATTTTAGCTTGCGTCATCGAACGTCGTCTAAAGATCGTTCTCATCCTTTGAATGATTAACAGGATCGCCACGAAGGCTCTCTGAATGATTCCCAGCTACTTACGGCAGCTAGTTCTTCTAGGCGGTCACCCTTGTAGGGACTGAGCAGGCTCGACGTTGCTTAACTTCGGTGTTCGTACAGTTGTTGTCAAAAGGCAAATTTTGTCCAAGTCTAGTCCTAGTCAGAGGTTGGAGCTGACTTTGTTTCTCAACCGTTGCAAGAACAAGAACAATCCTCACTTCAGTAAACTTTTCACTGTTTATTTGTCCCATCTCGTTAAACCAATCCGATGTATAAAATGAACATTTCCCTCCAATGAAATGGAATCAAGACCAAGTGATTGGTAGACATCTCCCTTACCTACCGAGCAGAAACTAACAGGTCTAACATATTTACGTATCTATTCATTATTATTATTATTCAATACAAAAAATTCAGCAATCATCAGCAGTCGGGATAGATGTAGGAATGAAGTCTGACTCTGCAGCAGCCAGGCATGCCCATATCGTCTTCGAATACGAAATTATCAAGAATTCAGATTCACAGCGACAGAAGGTTGTGAGAGGTAGCCGCATTTTGATGGTGCCCTTGCCGATTCCTGGATATTTGGTGGCGGTGGGGGACTTTCTGCAAGAATTTTGCTAATTCCAACTTTCTACAGAAAGATTTCAAAGTGCCACCGTCAGATATTTATAAGAGTGAAGACAATGCAACAATATTGAAATTGTCTAGGAATATGAAAGGTCCAAGTGTAGAATTATGCATTCCTTTGGGCCAACCTCGACACTGTTGGAGATAATTGAAATTCCAGCTTTTTTCCTTTCTCGCTTTTTTCCCTAATATAACAGCAGTTGGAAACACCGGTTGGTTATATCCAACAATACAATTTCTGTTTTAACGAATATTACTTATATTTCTTCAAAATCGAGCACAAAACTGATGAAATAAGATAAATTTATCGTGGGCCCTGTATTTTTCTTTCGGGTACATAGCATGAGAAACACTGGTTTACATAATTTATATAGATATTTCAAGAGCTGGGCCTGGTCTGACATAAAACTGGATGAGTACGTGACGGCGATCACAAGAGAGGACGATGAAGACTGTTTTGGAGAGTAGAGGGCACGCTGGGATAAGGTCCGATGGGGAGAACTTTGAAGTGAACTAAGGCACCATTCTTCATGATAGAGTATTTCCTATTGATATTAAATAGTTGAATACTTTCTTGGTAGAACTAGTATACACCTGTTTATGTGTGTATGTGTGTGTGTGTGTGTGTGTGTGAGAGAGAGAGAGAGCGTTTGGTGTGTGTGATGTAATGCGTACGGTGAGTCAGATAGTCGTTATTTTATGCTACGTTCTCATGCAGATGTTTCATGCAAATAAGCGCACACATACGCAAACATATATACATATATATGTGTGTCTGTATGAGAGAGAGAGAGGAAGGAAGGAAGGAAGAAAGAAAGAAACAAAGAAACAAAGAAAGAAAGAGAGAGAGAGAGAGGAACTACGCAACATTGCAGTACACTATTTATCCTAAGGCTCAGCACCTGAAGCGACAGAGGCCAAGGGGCGTGGCCGGAAAAAAAGATAGAGACCAGAGGTGGGTCTGACTTTGTTATTTCCCCTTTGAGCTACCATACTTGTTCCAGGTGGCAAAGAAAGAGAAGAAGAAGAAGTGTGAGGAAGATCTGCATAAGACGTAACTCAAATGTAACAACTTGAAGACATGTCATATGCATTGCATCACAAACAGCAGGCGTTCGTAAAAAATACCTTGCAGTAATCAAGGTTTATTATTCAATGTTACGCCAAGACATAAATGACAGAAGGTCGGTGATTTGGACATTACTTTGTTATGGTTGAACGTCGATTGTCAAGGGAAGATAACCCGATTTGTTTGCATCAGAACAGGCAAGGAAAGCAATTATATTGTCCCGCAAGTTGTCAATTTTGTAATTTGTCGACGGTAATTTCTATCGTCCATTAAATCAATTATTATTCTTAATGCTATTTTTCAAAATTTGTACAATGTGTTCCGGCTTGTTTATTTATTTGCTTGTGCGTTTGTTTATTTAATTTGTGTCTATTGCCTTCGGTTAGTTGTGTTTTCCAATCGGCCGCCATTAATAATTTTAGTGGTGTACATTTGTCCGTGTTGTTTGAACGTTCTGACGTTTTCTTGTTTGTTTGTTTTTTATTCTGTCTCTCTACTTTTGCGAAATCTAATGAATAATGAAAGATGGTCTCAAGAAAAAAGCTGTAAGGTTCGGTTTTCTGACATCGACAGGGAAGGCAGGTAAATATGCAAAAATTTGGGAGGGGAAAAAAAGAAGGAATAATAACAGAATGAGACTTTTAGCGTACAAAATAGCCAACAGTATAAGATAGAGGGGGAAAGAGATTTTTTTTTCAAAATGAAATGAGGAATGCAAAATAGAAAGAGTGAAAATAAGAATTTAGAGAGGAGAAGAAGGAAGAAGTTGGAGGGGGAGAAGAGAGCAAGAAAGAAATGAGAAAGAAATAAAGAAAGGAAAAGAAGAGAAAAATGAAAGACAGAAAGGAAGAAAAGAAAATTGAAAAATAACCGACATTTCTTCTTCTTCTTCATCATCATCATCATCATCATCATCATCAGCAGCAGCAGCAGCAGCAGCAACAACAGTAACAGCAGCATTTCAGCGTCTGTCGTTGAAGCTTCCCCAGGATTCACCAAAGCTCTCTATCATGGACCTCACGGAGCTTACCTGAAATCATCTAGTCATGCTGGCTCATATTTTGGCGGCCACGGTTCTTCTTATGATCTCTAGGAATCCACATTATGAATCGTGAAATCCAGCAGTTACCTAATTTTCTTGCAACATGACCAGCACAATACCATTTCCAATGTTTTCCATGATATTTCTGACCCATGTTTTTTACTCTAACATTATGTACTTTTTTTTGCAAAATGATGTTGAGCATGATTCTCTTCTATGCGCATTGCATGGTTCTCATTTTGAGGGCCAATTTTCCAGTTAAGTTCCATGTTTTACTATTATAGGTGACTTTCAAGAAGAGGTGTTAGTTGTACACCTCTTTTTAAACACTAATTGAATTTTCTTGTTTTTGATAGTTGCTGTTGTCAATCTAAAATGATACTTCGTTTGATTTCTTTATCTTTTAAAGCTCAAATATTAGATTATTGAGAGACGTTTTTAAAAGAATAATGCAAGAAATGACAAGCCTGTCTGCCACAGGAACCAACTCCACAACTATTTCTATTCAAAATCTTCTGTATTATATACATGATAAATAAATTCGGAGATATGTGAAACTTTGGCCCAGTCAATAAGAGAATCAGCAACCAATCATTCGGTTTTGATTTCAAACAACGATAGGGAAATATCAATTTTATAAATGTATTTATTCATTAGAATGAAATAAGCCCTTGTGTATCTCTAACATGAATGTTAGTAAATATATAAGACTTGACGGTTTAGTGCAGTCGATAAGAAAGCCGATGACAAATCTGTTATTGATTTTGCATATCGGTTTAGTTTAATTCTACGGGATGGACGGACGGCAAAGGCTTTATTTTCCAAGATTTGGCGGTAGAGAAACAAAGCTAATAACAGACTTCGACTAAAGTTTGAGAAAAGACTTAATGGCAATATTTTGCATATTCAATTCAAATAGAGGCATAATTTGTTCAAAGCACGTGGAGTGAAGAATACTACAGTGCGAACTGTTCCGTGTTGGTTCAATAGGTTTATGCCTAGATATATGAATCACAGTAATAGACTGTAAAGGACGCCCAAACCTGTTCATAAGAATTAAGAATTATTGAGAGCAGTGACCAAACAACGGCTGGAGTGCTCTGTGGGGATTTCAGGACATCGGCAGCAACCATTTCACGTCATCTCATCGGGAGAGATTAAAAGATGGGACAAATAGGTCCCACATGAACTGAATGGAACTCTGTGTCACTGCTAGACACCACAATTCTCAGCTGTCCGTGTCAAAGCTTCTTGAGAATTCGGATATGAAGTCTTGCAGCATCCCCGATGTCTACCTAATAAGTGAGCCCAACAGTTTATCATCTTCTCAAGTATCTTGAACTTCATATCCTTTGAAAAATATTCGATAGTAAGGAACCCATAATTTTTGTATTTGTGACTACTACACTTGAAAAATTATATAGAGATGCCATATCCAAGGGCATCCACAGGAGCTGGGGGCAAACGGGGAATTAGTTCTCACGACCCGAATCTCGCCTTCTCATCGAAGCCAAATGGGTTCGAAAGTTAGATCCTTATAATCAAAGATAATGGTACAGTTTAATTGTTTTATGTATCCCCAACTTAATGTTCATGTATAAAAAGACTGTATTATCATTCGCTGGGACTCAATTAATCGAGTTGCCCCAGGATCAGGTCATGCATCCCTGTCTCCATCAAAGGCCAAGTGCTTCATCTGACATCTAGATGATTCATTGGTTTGCACTTGCTTGCACTACAAACAGCGGGTGGAATGTTTATCGTGTAACAGGGTTGCAAGATATATATTTCGAATATACTCCCGGAAATATATGCTTTTGCTCCCTCCCAGAATATATGCTTTGGGCTCCCCTTCCTGCAACATATGCTTTTGCCCCGCCCCTGGAGATGTGGCGGCGAACACCCACGACCATATCATCATTAGAAGATCACTGGTAGGAGGTTATTGCTTCAAGTGTGTCATATTTTGATTAAATATATACGGTTTTTGTTGTCTATATCATCCCACATCCCACTGTTCAATAAAACAGCCTAATAGGTATTCATTCTTGTTTTTGCCTCTTTTTCGTCTTTATAAATATTTCCCCGTCGTAAGAAAAACAAAAAAAAAAAGAGAAAAAAATATATATATATCCCAAAGGCGGTAAAAATATTTACCGAGACGAAAAATGAAAGAAAATCGCAACAAAAAAAAAAATATATAAAAGATGAAAGAAACTTTATGGAAAACTGACACGTGACCAACGTATTTTGGTAACATGCTCTGCTGGGGATGATCAATTAATCACAAAATAGAAAAAAGGTGGTTGATCAATGAATATAAATTAATTATTTCTCTCGCCTTCTGTTGGGCAATGATCACGAAAATCACGAATGCTGGCACTAAACTTACACGGCAAATTGAAAGCCACTAAGAACTCTATTCGGGTGGAGAATTTTACAAAAAGCGAAAGAAAAAAAAAGAAAGATTTTAGATGACGTAATAAGGATTGAATTTTCAGCCCTCTAGCTCATTTGACACTGTCCGTACGCATGATACATACATTCATATCCAGCTGAAACAAAAACGAAGAAATCAATTTTGACAATTTTGGAGACAGTTTTGTTTGACGATTACTAATAACGATGATAGGACCAATATCTTTTTGCAGCAAGCCCTGTTGGGGGGATCAATTAAAAATTAGTAAAAGGGATAATTAATGGATGAATAAGTTACTTCTCTTGCCTTTTGTTGGGCAATGATCACTAATACTGTTAATCTAGCTCCATCAGTATGAAATGTATTCGCGACACATACATAATTAGCCAGACCAACTTAAAAACTGAAGAAATCTATGCTGATGTTAACAGTTTTGTCTGACTGTTTTATGATAACGACCATATCCATTTTCATGATATTAGAAGAAAAAAGAGAAAAAGAAAAAGAAAAGGAGCAGAAGAAGAAGAAGAAGAAGAAGAAGAAGAAGAAGAAGAAGAAGAAGAAGAAGAAGAAGAAGAAGAAGTGGAAGAAAAAAGAAGAAACATGAAAAGAAAAAGAAGAAAGATGGGAAAAAGAAGAAAAGAATATGTGGGCAAGAAGGAGAGAAGACACGAAAATGTTGAAGTTGGGAAAAAGATTTTTTAAAAAGAAAAAGAAGAGACAAAGATTATCAAGGAGAGAAGAAAAGATGAAGGTAATAAACGATGATGAAGAAGAAGATAAGGAAAGGAGAAACAAACGAGAAGAAGAAAAGGTTGTGTAAAGTAAAGGAGAGATATTAAGGTGAAAAGGAAGGAGTGTGTAGCAAGAAGAAGAACAGAAGTAATATGGAGTGATTGAAAGAAAAAGGAATTATCATCTTCATATTTCTTGTTTTGGGCACTTTACTTCCGCCAGTCCATTTTCTGTCAGTATCATATTGCATCTGGCGGCCCTAACATATTTACAGGATCATCAGGTTTAATATTTAATTAGTTGCAATCGAAATAGGAAACAGGTCTGTTTAGTCCCTCAATAGAAACCATTATGAACATCTCTTGGCAGCATGCTGTCTTAGATGTGATCAATTAATGAAAATAGTGATCGATGAATGAATTACTCCACTTGCCTTTATTTGGCTGTGATCACTAAAAAGTCAGAATTATCTAAAAAGAACAAAAAACCAAACAAGCGTGATCGCTGTCGGACGCAGAGTAATTTTGGAATATTCAGCCCTCTAGCTCAATTAGAGCGGCATGTACGCACACTATATATATATATATATATATATATATATATATATATATATATATATAGATAGATAGATAGATAGATAGATAATGAGTCAGCAAAAATCACTTAAAAAGTGACAAAACCTGATTATGCCAACAGTTGAGATGGACTGTATTCCATTTAGATGTCGATCGTAAGAGCAGACAAAGAAAAGAATGAATTACGACGAAGCTGAGGAAAGAAATAAGCGGGGGAAGAGAAGGAGATTGAAGAAAACGAAAGTAGCAGTGATAAAAGACAGGAATGGCTAATGCTTTCAACAAAATGCAAAATGCTGTGGGGAAATTAAATCGTCCGCCAAATGCAATGAAATGGTTGTCTGACAAGATGCTTTTAGAGAACGTTTGAATAACACAGCGACGAATAAGATGATCGGAAATGACGCACGGCACCTTTAACACGAAGATTGTATTGTCTCCATCGTGTTTCATTTCTCTTTCAAAATAATAATAACAATAATAATAATAATGATAATGATAATAATAAAAATAATAATAAAAATAATGATAATAATAACAACAATAATAATGATAATAATAACAATAATAATAATGATGATAAAGATAATAGTAATAATTATAATCTAATCATACAATTAGTTTGTATGCATAATTTTCTGTTTTTTTGTTTGTGCTTAAACGGGATGATCTCGTCGGTTGATTTATCTCCCCATTATGGCATAATAGAAAGTACATCATAGAAAATCTTAAAATTCCATGTCTGATCACTACACATTAAAACAGCTTGAGATGAATCGACTCATTACAAGACTTAAAATTAGGATATTTGAATTATTAAAAATGAATTACCTAAATAAATGACTTTTGGCCCCTCAGTGCCGATCTATTTATAAATAACACCGTCATTTTAACTACTACTACTAGAAATAATAATAACAATACTGGAGTTTGCACAAATACTGAGGAGAGTACTAAAAATATGCGACCCGCAACCTCCACTCGTCAGCAATGGCCTAACAGTCAGGATGAAAAAGGCATGATCGAGACGTTACAAATCAAAGCGCTGCTATGACTAGTGAGGACAATTGGAGGAGAGCTGGAGACATGAGGAGACTTACTATCACAGCCGTCAGCGATAACCAACAGACAACTGGTGCGGACTGAGATTGTCGAGAGGAGAACTAAAGACTCAGGGAAACTTGCTGTCACCTGCTGTGATATCATCTAAGCGGTGCAATGACCTGTTATACATGGGATTCACAGTTAATACTTCAAGCCAGCGTTTTCGAAAAGCATCGTAGGAATGTTAAAAATGAATCAGCAGCAACATGGTACAGGGTAAGCACTTGAGTAAAAACAAAACATGTAATTTCGATAATGATACCCTTGTGCATGTCCTAGAGAAGGTGGAGGGGGCCTTGACGCCGTAGCACACCAGGAGAGTGAGTGGATTTTGAGGCTAAAAACTCCTGAACCAGATGGCTTGAAAAATAATTTCGATGGATTTTAGCACCATTGAAGGATAAAAAATAATGGCTCTATTCGACCAAGTTTCAATCTGACATCAGAACCCAATTGCAAGGTTACAAGGGTAGAAATGATCATCTCAATTTAGATAAGCTTATTTCAGACGCTATGTACACTAGGATCGAAACTAAATAATTACCTCACATTGGAAAACAACGACTGACCTTGAAGATACTGATAAGATAAGAACTAGGCACCTTGGGATGGTATTAATATTTTCCAAGATATACTAATAATGGCTTGCGAGACTAGCTTATTAACGCAAGTTCCTAGCAGGAATCGAATAAGTAACAGGTCTAATTTGTTCCTTATTAAGAACCGTCACGTGACCAACATTTTTTGCGGCATGCATTCTTGGAATGATCAATTAAAAAATTTGAAAAAAAGTTGATGGATGAATAAGTTACTTTTCCCGCCTTTTGTTCGAGAAGAAACCACTAAAAAGTTTGAATTTCAAGAACAACCACAACAAGTGGGCACAAGATGAGTGATCAATTTAGCATAAACTCACATTGTAATTTGACCCCTTCCCACCAAACACTAAAAACCTATTATGATTAACAAGGTTTTTTCCTTGACATAATAAGGAGTAAATGTTGAAATGGTTACCCTGCTAGCCCCATTGGTGATACATACATACATACATACATACATACATACATACATAGATAAATACATACATAAATACATATATACATACATACATAAATACATACATACATACATAAATACATACATACATACATACACTCGTACATACATACATACTTACATACATACATACATACAAATAGCTCGCCGGGTGGACCACCGAAAAAATTGAACTAACCGATATTGACAGATTTAGTGATAGTTTTTTGGTTGACAGTTTCTAACAACATATACGGGACCCAACTGTATTGGGTAAGAGAAATGCTGATTGAATTTTTTTCTTCTGACAAGAAGGATAAATTTTTAGCATCAGAATGAAAAAAAAGATTCCTCAGTAATAATCGATAGAAGGAAAAAGTTGTTTTTTCTTCTCCTGCCCGGAAAATGATTTGGAATTTTTCGTTTTTCGTTCGACTGTGAAATTGGAGGTAAACAAAACTTTGAATAAAAAGAAAATTAATCAATAAGGGATTGTCTGAGGTCTGGATAGCCACTCAATGGTAACCGTAGCGTGACCAGCGACTTTGGTACATGGGAGATCAATTAAGCAAAATTGAAAAAAAAATAGGTAGTGATCAATGAATGTTACTTATCTCGGCCTTTGGTCGGGCAGGGATCGTTAAAAAGTCGGAGTTTCCAGAAGACAACCACAAGAGCTGTCGGGCACAAACTGAGGGACTAATGTAACATGTACTTACATTGTAAGTTAAATCCCACACTAAGAAACTATTTTGGGGTAAATTGATAAAAGCAGAGTTCTACACACAATAAGAAATGAATGTTCAAACGTTCAGCCCTTTACCTCCATCAATGCAGCCTGTACGCGAGATACTCAGTTCTGATTGATGGTTTGTAAATAAAAATGACAAGAAGAAGAAGAAGAAGAAGAAGAAGAAGAAGAAGAAGAAGAAGAAGAAGAAGAAGGAGAAGAAGAAGAAGAAGAAGAAGAAGAAGAAGAAGAAGAAGAAGAAGAAGAAGAAGAAGAAGAAGAAGAAGAAGAAGAAGAAGAGCAACAACAACAACAACAACAACAGGAGAACGCATACCTCTACCAAAATTGCACACTGAATCCATTGACATGATTTACTCTAAAATTTGATCTTTTCTTTCTGGGCCCATGGCCAAACATACTAAAAAAATTTCGTCGAAATGGACTAAAAACCTTTAGAGATATCGTGTGAGAAGACATGAGCAAATACATAAAGGTATAGGGAAAAAAATGGAAAAATTTCAACCATAAAATATTCCTGGATCCGTTCCAAAATTCATCAAATTCTTTCCTCGCCTCATTTAAATTCACAGAGTACTTTTAGAGATATCGTGTGGACAGACAAACAGACAGACTGATAAATGGACAGAAACACAGACATAAAGACCGAAAAGATATACATTACAGTATATATACAACAAGAATAACTTATCGAAAACATAATCTTGTGTAGCCAAAAGCTAATTCTGGAAAGAAAGGGGAAAAGAATGGAAGATTATATCGAAAAACAAACAGAAAACAAATAAAAAAAAACAAAACAATAAAGTCAAGAAAGGTCTTCAAATCAGAGGAAAAAAAATTAAAGCCAAAATCTAACAGGAGAGGAAACGTTCCGAGAAGTTAATAACGTAATTTCAAGATAACAAGTTGGAAGTTCAGTTTGTGGAATAACGATTCCTGAAGTTTTATGACTATTTGATGATGAGATAGCTTTAAGCGCTGTTTAATTATGCAAATGGCTTGAAACCAAATGACATTAATCAGTTTAATTACCATTATCGCCTGACAAGCCTTTCACTACACGTACATACACATGATTACCATAACATTTTTACATACAATTTTGTAATCTTCGAATATAGTTCAAGCTAGGAAAAGAATTAACATCACTTTACATAGTAAGTTCGAAAATCTTATGTTGGGCGTTTTTCCCTGTTACAAAAATGTGCGCCCCGAATGCTTGTGCAAAATTTAAAGCTGAAATTTTTTCGATGTCCCTCTGTACTGCCTACATCTTATGGCTAATAAAACTGTATCGTTTCGTTCTGATATAAAACAAGTATTATTACATTCTACAAAGTTCTGATTTTAATTCATAGTTAGTGCTTGTTTGATTTATTGTTTAATTAAATGAAACCTCGAGGGGAATCTGACAGAAACAACCAGTCTGAAACCGTCAAACAAAACAGTTACAGAGAATCCCGGAATGGTTTTCTTCAGTCTTCAAACTGGTCCGGCTGGATGGTCATGTATGTATATATCAAGTGTACTAACCAACCAATGGAGCCAAAAGGCTGCAAATTGAAAATATAATGCTCATTATGTCAAAGAAACACGTTTTTTCGTTGTTTTTTTTTTTCAAAATTCCCCTCAAAATAGGTTTTTAGTCTGGGGTTCAATTAATAATCTAAGTTTATGCTAAATTAGTCACTAGTTCCTGCCTGGGTATTTTTTTTTGTTGAAAATTCAGACTTTTTAGTCATCCAACAGAAGCTGAGAGAAGGAACGTATTTATTGATCACCCCCTTTTCCTATTTTTCTCACCCCCAACACGGTATACTGCCAAAAGACGTTGATCACACGACGATTTTTAAAATTCAATTATCAATAAACGTAATTATATTATTGTCATGATTACAATTATTGTTATAATTATTAATTACCACATTATTTTCGTAACTGCACCTTTGTGTACTCAATAACTTTCTTTGTGAACTGGTTTCAAAACGTGTGCTTAAGGGGAGGCCCTGATGCGCACTCTACTTTGAACTGCCACATTTTTGCATATATCACTTAATTAAATTTCCATTCTTGCTTATATAATTGATTGAATTTCTCACCTGGTCATAAATTCTATCAAGTTCTCCGGATAATGAATCTGTATGAAACCGTTAACAGAATCTGTCACCAAAACTGCCAACATTTCCTCAGTTTTCAAGTTAATCCGTCTGGCTGTGTGTTTACACACATACTGGCTGCACAAATGGAGCTAGCAGGTGGAAATTTTCAACAATCATCATCATCATCATCATCATCATCATCATCATCATCATCATCATCATTCTTTTAACGTCTGTCGTTGGACATGGACTATCCCTGGGATTCGCCACACTTCTCTACCATGGGCGTCGCGGAGCCTGTACTTTCTGAATTTGTCTAGCGCGTCTCTCCATCTAACATTCTGCCGGTCTTGATTGTGCATGTGATCTCTAGGTATCCATGTCGTGAGTCGCGATGTCCATCGATTGTCTGCCATTCTTGCAATACGGCCAGCCCACTGCTGTTAGAGATTTTAATGGATTTTTTGATGTCCTGTCTTCTTCAGGATGTACTGTGCTGTTTTGTGGTCTCTCCAAGAGAGGCCCAGCATAATTCTCTCATGTGCACGTTGCATGAGTCTCAATTTGCAGATCTGACTCTTGGTTAGGTTCCATGTTTCAGCTCCATAGGTGACTATTGGGAGGATACATTGGTTATACACCCTTCTTTCAACCTTCATTATAACTGTTGTTTTGTTCATCTCCTCCCTACATAGTTTCATTTTGTGAGGGTTCAATTTGCAATGTAAGTTTTTACAGAATTGACCTTAGTTTGTGTCCAGCAGCACTCACGCCTGTTTTTTTTTATTACTAATCAAAAGAAAGCGAGAGCGGTAACTTATTTATTGATCACCGTTTTTTTTTCGATTTTTAAATCGATCATCCTTACACAGTATGCTTCCAAAGAGACGTTTGGCATGTGACGGTGTCTATTTAGTGACTGACCAGACTACTTTAATTGTAATTCAAGACGACACTGTCCTAAAAAACACACAGATGTATACATATATATATAGTATAGCCCATAAATGAATACACCCCAACCATTTTTTTTTCCATAGAAAGATACTTTTCTAAACCGAAAGCTACATTGTGAAAACGGACATTATCAGATATCATTTATGAACACACTCAACAGCACTAAAATTCTGTTGCCAAAAATTTGAAGTTTAGAGTTTCAGACTTTGGTGTGCATATCCATCTCATTTGAGCGCTGGGTTCAAAATGCGTACATGCATAGCTTGAAGAAAATTATACTTCAAGTATACCTCTTTACTTCCGAATTTGAAAACCAACATCTTAGGAGGCATTTCTAGCCATAAGATGCTTGTAAAATATGCAATATCCGCGAGGCATCACAGTATCAATTTGCAACAGCATTAAAAACTTTCTAAGAAGAATCTTTCTGTCACTCATCTTTAGAGTTTTCCAACAATAGCATCGATGGAAGCTAACTCTTCCTTAATGGACGATCGAAATTTATTCCTTTGTTGAAATCCATTTACTTTTTGGCAAAGGCCCAAGTTTTTGTTTTTGGTTTTGCCTAATTTTAATCTCACTTTTACCCCACTTATAGCCGATCAAGTTTTAAAAGTTCCGCATTCCACGCAAAAAGATAAAAGTTTTGAATTCAATTGACTTGATGTCGGAATTATTAGAAACCGTCATCTAAAACTGTCACTAAAACTATCAAAATATATTTCTTTAGTTCCCAAGTGGGTCCGGCTGGCACCCAGACTATTTATGTATGTATGTATCACACGCACAGACTGCACTCCATAATGGCTAGAAAAACGTTTTCTCGTGTTTTTTTTCAAATCATTCTTCTCTCTAAAAAAAATTTAGCAGTTTTTTGATAAAATGATGCCTTTTGCTGGATCATTCCATGAGTTTGCATCTGTTTGTTTTTGTTTTTTTTTAGAATTGAGATATTTTTAGTGATCACTATCCAACAAAATGCGGTTTTTCGTAACTTATTCATTGATTCTCTTATTTTTTCAATTTTTTTATTGGTCACCCCAAACAGGGGATGCTGCCAAAATACGTTGGTCAAGTGGCGGTTTCTATCGAGTTCTTTGGTATTTTTTCCCGACTGGGCTTTTCAACAGAACGAATTTCAACTCAATCTACTGACAATATAATGTGTTATTTATTGGAGGTAATATAATTGACTGACCTCGAGGTATAAAACTTTTAAAATTTATTGAAAGTGATTTTTCTCAAATTTCCCCAGCATTTTTCTTTGAAAGGTTCTTGCAAATGCACTTACACGTCTCAAATGCACTTACATGTATACAATCACATGCCAGCGAATATCAATTTATAATTACGATCGTATAAATCTTTTAGATATATAACAAGCATATCATATAAGATATGTACTGGGTGGATGGAAAGAAACTTCCTATTGAAAATTGTAAATAATCTTATTATTCATAGGTCGATTATAGTCAAACTACTTTTACTTTGGACCATAAATTTTACGGATAAAAAGAAATAGTGGCTTACATACCGACCAGCTCAGCTCATTATCAAGACTGTGAGCCACACATCGTGCCATTCTCAATTACTTGTTCAACATAAGTGTGTCAATACTTATATAGGGGGGTGTCAATAAAGATCCCAAAAATCCCGAAATTGTTTCCACTCTCCAGCGAGGTTACCCTTCCAATTACATTCCACCTTAGCATGAATTATGTGAGCTCTCAACTCTACACATATTGTCTGCTATACCAGATTTTTCTACTTATATTTTTTTTATATGACTTCCACAAGTTTCTCAAGTTTAAGTTCAAGAGGTCAACTGGTTTCTCCTGTATCGTTTCTACACAGGGGGTGTAATACTACCCACTATTTTAATTTGGTATGCCGCTTATTTCTATAAAGAAGAGATTCCCTCTCTCTTTACAGTTTGCACAACTCACAAAGGTTGAAGAATGGACTGGTGGAAACGTTGTACTAGCAGCCAAAGCAACACAAACAATGAGTCAAATCCTCCTAATAACTTTTAAGACAATTCTTAAAATTATACACAGTCTAGAATGTTCTACAATGTACTTGAAATAGGCTTATCTGACAGCAGTTAAATGCGTCATCAAGCCAGTTCCAGTTCAGTTGAGGTAAAATTAAATTAAGAAGAAAACTGGTAGTTAAATTTGGTGTGGCCGATGTCAGAATAAAGATTATTCACAGAAATATTGATATTCTCAGATATCTCCCTCCTTTCAGTAAGGCTGTTTCTCGCGTTTGCTACTTTAGGAGAAAAGAAATTTTTTCTAACACCAGAGGAGGTCTGAATTTGAAATTCATGACTGTGTTCACTAGTTCTACTGTAGATAAATGAAAGGGCATTTAAAGCAATGAACGACAGTATCCACTAGATGTATATCGTTCCAGATTCTATAGATTTCCAAGAGGTCAACACATCTACTGCATTACGGTCTCTACATCAAGTTGTTTTAATCTGTCTGTGTAAGATATAATTCCCAGTCTCAGAATGATCTTTGAGGCTCTCCATGTACTCTCTCGATGGAACCTTAGAATCAAGGAAACGTCGACATCATTAAAGAAAAGGTCCGTTGTACATCAGGAAAAGCGGACTTTTTAAGATGTTTTAAGCCGTTAATGTTTTCAGTGTCAAAAATCACGAAAAGAAATGCAACATAATTTACAAGTCCTAAGCCCAGATTTGAGAGAGAAAAAATGAATCGATATGTAAAGAAAAGTAACATCGTCCATCAGAGAAAGATTAAACAATAAATGAATGTAAATATACATATATAGAAAAATCCAATTTTAGAAATAAGGAATCCCTGAGCTCAGCTATAACTGATACAATGTTGCATTGTGGAGCATCCAGGGACAGCATGTCACAGTACTGAATTTCCACTGAATGTATAAGTCAGACCTGAGTTCAGCCCAATGAGGATTCCGCTACTCAAAAAGGAAAAGGTATGGAAATTCCGATCTAACAAGGAAAGAAGAGGATATCACTCGAGCCAAAATTTATTGCATCGCTACCGATGGATACGAATTTCGTATTTGATAAGTTTCAGTTAAAACAGAAAACAGGTCTGGGTAGTCACTCAATTGAAACCATCAAGAGACCAACGTCTTTTGACTGCATCCCGAGTTGGGAGGGGGGAGGTCAATAAAATTTGGAAAAAGGAGTGATCAATGAATAAGTTACTTCTTCCACCAAAACAAGAATCCATAAATCTAATGACCAATTTAATAAAAACTTGCATTATAAATTGAATCTTGCACTAGAACCTATCTGGGTTGGGCTGATCAAGGGATCCCCTGCCAAACACCTGTTTTTCTAGATAAAGGGGTAAATAAAGAGTAAATGTTTAAATTAACAGTATATAAGCCTCATTAGTTTCCTAACCAAGAGACAGACTAGTAAATTGAGAACCATACAACGTGCACATGAAAGAATTATTCTGGGCCTCATATGGAGAGACCACAAAACAGCACAGCACATCTGAGAAATGACAAGAGTCAGGGACATCGTAGAATCCATTAAAAATCTCGAATGGTAGGGGGCTGGCCATGTTGCAAGAATGGCAGACAACCGATGGGCATCACGACTCACGACATGGATCCCCTGAGATCACATGCGCAACTGAGGCCGGCAGAATATTAGATGGAAAAACGAGCTAGACAAGTTTAGGAAGTACTGGCTCTGCGACGCCCATGTTAGAGAAGTGTGGCAAATCCTGGGGAAGGTGTATATCCAACGACGGACCTTAAAAGAATGATGATGATGAAGCCTTATTAATGCGACCTGTGCGAGTGACATTTACTTAGTCAACTAGTTGGACCAATTCAAAGTCAGAGAGATACCAATGTTGACAGTTTTGGTGACAGTCTCAGATGACTATTTTCAATTGATAATAAATGATTAGTCACAAGGTAAATTGTAAAAGACAAGTGAATTTGCCTATCTTAGATTATAGAACGCAGAAATTACTAATCTCGGTGCGGATCAGGGATAGATTTCATGGGGTCCACCCTCCCTGTTCGGTAAATTGAAGTTTTAAAAATATATTTAGGAAAAGAAAATCATGGATAGTAAATCAAAATAATCTTGAATTAAACTTTGATAAATAAATCTATATTCCACCACAATATTTTTTCAAAAGGGGGTATTATGTGTGAGAAAAATTTGGTTAAAAGCTGGTTTAAAATAAGGCTGTCTTTTTTTCATGCAAGTAACATCGAATCAATCTGTTACCAATATTCTCGATCGATTTCCTATCAAAAGCTTTCACGAAATTCAATCTTGTTTAAGATGCGTGAAGGAAATTTCTGATCTTTTTGGTTCTCTTCTAATACTTTCAAAACCTCGGCCACTCAGCCGCATCAAAGCTTGAAGAATCGTGTTCAACTTCACATGGAGAAATCATAAGACGGTACAGATATTAGAGAAACAGTTAGAAAACACAAATGGAAATAGGCTGGACATGTTGCAAGAATATCAAACAGCCGCTAGACATTATGACTCACAACGTACATCCCCAGAAATCATATGCGAAACTGTGGTCTACAGAAAGTAAAATGGTGTGGCGAGCTAAATAAATTTACAAAGTACTGGCTCCATGTCGCCTATGATAGAGATGACGGCTAATCTTGGGAAGGTCTATGTCTTACGATAGACACTAACAGACTGAAGATGATGAAAACCTCGACCACCCAACTGTGTAAGAACTGTCTACAATGGTAATGTCTTTTTGGGAAGTCGAAGATGACATTTTCAAGACGTTCCTTCGTGATTATCAACGAAGTTAATGTCAAGTGAATCTCATGGCCACATGACGAATTCATCTTTTCGAACGAAATAAATCTACTTTCCGATACAGTACGCAACGGGCGGTACTTTTTCCCCCTATCTTTGAAACTCTCCACCATTCCTTGGCACAAAAATATTTTTTTCTGTAAAAGCTAACCCTGCTACACATTGATCAAATATTCTGATGCGAATTATTTTCAATTTCACCTTTTTTTTTTTTTAATTCTTAATCTTAATTTCCCGCCTTTTCCCCGGAAGAAGAATATGAAGATTTGCCTTTTCTTGCTTCCTGGGTAATTTCCCTCCACAATCGAATCAATAGTTTTGAAGTTAATGATTTCACAGTTACCTGAAATAAAGGTGCCCTTTTGAAGTCAATATTGTGAATAAAGTAATAAACGAGATGAGTAATCAAGGAACCCTGATCAGATATCGCATTCATTAGGATAATAAATCAATAGAACATTTTAGATCACTCTGATAATCACCTAAATTGGAAATAAAGAGTTGACCTTCGCCGAATATGACTATTTGTGGCCTTCAGTTGATATATATTCGTTTGCATCCCATAGGAAAAAGGCAGCAGACGCCCATGCACGGAGCCCCTTTGAAATAGCATATGCTATTTCTGCTTTTTAGAGAATCTGGTCCTGCTTCCTGGGAATAAATTAATTGGTGTTGGTAATTCGTTCTGTTTCCTCTATTTTGAAAACGTCTTACTATAATTTGATGTTTTTGTCAGTTTATACTTTTACATTAATTTTTACAGAGGTGACATGATTGAGATGTTTAATATAGTATCAGGGTTACATGATAGATCAGCTGTTGACTTTATTTGTGCGTGGAAGGACTCGATAGATCGCTCAATTTCTCTGATATGAAGATCTTCCCCAGAACTTGCGCGGATCGCAATTAGACAAAAAGCTTTTTCTTTCCGATCAGCTAACATGTGGAACGTTTTGTCGGAACATATCATATTAGTAAAGACAATGAACACATTTAAAAACCGTCTGGATAAATATGAGGAAAATCAAGAGATTTTGAATGACAATCTTAAGGCAGAAATTAAGATAGCTACCTGAAGTCACAAACACGAAGGAGTTTGTAATATTTGAGCTTTGTGGAGAGAATCCATCATAAGCCTGACCGGGGGAGATCTTTAAAATACTCGGACCGTACTAAATCAGAACTGCACAATTCCAACCACACTAATCAAAACTTCATTATTCAGAGTATTATTGTACGTGTCTTTATTCTTAATAGAACGGCAAATAATCGGTTTGCCCTGAGGCAATTTGACCGCGGTAATTTCGACAGATCAACATTGAATTTCCCTACCGAAATCATTCATGTAAAAATATACACATCAATTGAAAGAACAGAAGGAAAAAAAAAAGAAAAAAAAGTTATTTTAGCTGAGAATGATGCGAATAAACATCGAAGTATAAACAAAATAATTCACGTCCTGACCATGATGATCTAGAAGTATGATTTTTAGGGATACTTCATTCTTTACACCCACTTACAACCACCCATCCAACCACATATACACAATATATATATATATATATATATATATATATATATATATATATATATATATATATATTGTTGAATTGTGGTTCAGTATTATTTTTCCTCTCTCTTCATTTAAAGACCTCACAAATGTATCTAAACTTCAAAATTTGCAACACAGATGAATTGGAATTGCGACCATGATAGTTTGAAATGCGAAAAAACTCGCCATCTGGTAGGTTTTGCAATGCTCTTTCATATAAAAACAGGACACAAATGAGCTGATGAAAATTATGGCCACCATCTTAATTTCAAAATGGCCATGAAAAAAACAACATAATTTGTAGTATTATACGTGCATCGGATTTGTTGAAATGCCAATTTGCAAACTGCTAGATTTTTTATGCTCTTCAACATGAAAACAGGATGTACATAATTTAACCAAAACTATGACTGCCATCTTTATTTGGAATATATATATATATATATATATATATATATATATATATATATATATATATATATATATATATATATATATATATATATATATATATATATATATATACTTAAATGCTTGAATTAATGATAAACTTAAAAAAAAATTCTTTCATCCCTACACGCGTTTCGATGAGTTATTTATCTTTCTCGGTCGGTTAGATGCTAATTCTGATTTAAAGAAATGTTTCCCGCAGTAATGTGACCATACAACGCTGCCTCTGTCATGGTTTCGTTTCGTGACATTTATTGATGGAATCTTTGAGGAATCTTTGCTCGTGTTCCGGCTTATGTCATTTGCTTTGTTTTTTTTACTTCCTATTTTATCTTATTCCTGCAGTAGCTTGGCAACTTTGCGGGGGACGTTGTTGAGAGTCTACACAAGGGTTTTTTTTCCGGGTCTCTGCTTTATTGTCAAAAAGTTAAATATATTAAATATAGATATAATTTTTCCAAATTTGCAATTAATCTAAATCTTGTCGGATAATTATTCCACCACCATAGAAAAAAATGTAAAAAATATTGAAACATCAGTTATTCTCGAATTTGAATGTCCAGGAACATTATATAAGTAAATACACAACATTGGTCGGTTCAGATTTGTTATTTACTATGGACTCATTGACAGAATTTAATATGAAAAGCTCAGGAGAAATAACATAGGAAGACGTAAGTAAATTAACAACATCGTTTTACTCAGACCTGACATTTAATAAAAATAGTTGCATTGAAATTTAATCAATTCACTATAAAAACTCAAGAGAAATATCAAAGACTGAAACATGACATTGGTAAATAGATACCGTTTATTCAATATTGAGTTGAAATTTGATAAAAAGTGACACATTAACGACCAACATAAATAAAACACATTTGCATCCATCTGTCCATCTAATATATGTATATATATATATATATATATATATATATATATATATATATATATATATATATATGTGTGTGTGTGTGTGTGTGTGTTCGAAGAGTAATTACGTATTTTTGTGTCCAGAAAGTAATTATGCCTTTTTGCGTTCGGAAAGTAATTACGTATTTCCAGAAAGGAGATAAAAACAAATGCCGGTGGAGTTTAATTAATAATTGTTAATCAGAAATGTAATCACCATCATTACCAATGACAGCAGTCGAGCGGGTGGGCAAATTTTCGATTCCTTATCGAAGGAATTCTGCTTTTAAAGGACACACTGCTGGATAGAGGATATGATAAACTAAATTCAGAGGCTGTTTCGTACCACATAATCTTGGTCTTGCTTTAGTTGGTTGGCTCATAATCTATAGCAGTGAAATGCATAATTACTTCCCTAACATCCATATATATATATATATATATATATATATATATATATATATATATATAGAGAGAGAGAGAGAGAGAGAGAGAGAGTGAGAGAGAGAATATGTATAATGAGAGAGAGAGAGAGATGTATAGAGAGAAAGAGATGTATATAGAGAAATAAATATAGTGTAGAAAGCTTTACAGCTTTGAACAATAAACACCTTAAAAAAGTTTATCAGTGAGGGCACAGATACTGCACTCAACCTACGTAGGGAACTGGGAAGCAACACTTTGATCCTAAGGTTGACCAAATCCACACGTAAATAATAATGATGATAATAATAATAATATTGTCACTCAGCCTCCAGCGATAACCACTGGGCAACCGGTGTAAAACTGTAAATCGCAGAATTACTGCGACCTATGAGTACTAGGAGAGGAGGGCTAGAGACTTGAGGAGACTTGCTGTCACTCAAATTCCAGCGGTTACCACCAAATAATAATAATAATAATAATAATAATAATAATAATAATAATAATAATAATAATAATAATAATAATAATAATAATAATAATAATAATGATAATACAGTCATATTTTAACGGTTTTAACTAGTATATTATTTAATAAAAGACAAAAACAAAACGAGAAAACAACTGCTTGTCAACCTTGCGATGCTCTTGAAAAAGTTAATGGTCAGATTTTGAAAGAGAGCACTTAGCCAAGGAATGGAAAGGAGACTTGAGTAATCTTCGAATAACATCATGATTGGGAATTTCAGTTTCAACATCAAATCGTGTGAACATCGATATGACAGGCTTCGTTGCAATCAATTCAAGAACGGCTGTAAGCTATCCTCATCACACTTATCATAATTATGACAGAGGCGCCTCAAGGAACCCCTTTTCTTGAATCAGTCAAACTTTCGTAGAAAAGGCGGAAGTCGACAAACATGGCGGACAGATTTTTAAAGATTGAAATTCTTATTTTTTCTCTCCTTTAAATGAGTTTTTATTAGCTTTTTTCTGAACTGTCAACAAGTACGGGTCTGGTGATGTCCTAACAACTGCAACCAACAATCAAAAGTAATGATCTTAGCTTGTAGTCTGGGGAGCTGATTGGAGCGTTGGTCATTCAATACAGACGTTTATTTAAACCATACAGCAAATATATTTGAGATTAGCAACTCCCAAATATTATGAAGTGACTGTTATGACCAAGTCACTTTACTGACAGGAAAATTACTCTGCATGTCTGGACCATTTCAGATCGTAAAATGAAGAAAACGTCCAGATGTATTCGAAAAAAAAAAGAAAGATTTATCTTGCATTTTAAAGCAATCTGGTCAGATATTCCATAAGAGGAGAGAACATTTCTGCTAAATTACAAATATTAAAGAGAAAAACACTGAAAAATCTACCAGGAATTATTTTTTGATCGTTCGTATTCATTGGATAAAATTTATTTTTCGAAAACAGTGTCTATCTACCTTTTTTCGTGTCTGTAAAACCTTCTGCTTTTTTTGTTGTGAAAATGTATTCTCACCTGCCGATAGCCAACGTCGTTACGATGAAATTGGTCTCTAATGAGTTCCAACCTTGGAGAACCAATTAAGATAGTAGAAAAGGGTAACTGGAAAAGAAAAGAAAAAGGTGTTAAAAGCAAACATTTTAGAAAAACACGGAGAGGAAATAAAGATTTTAATTGTAAATTGCACCTTCATCTAAATAATGCAATGTGATGTGAACGTTCGTAAAAGTTAAATTAAAGAATCATATGAATTACAGGTCTGGTTAGTCACTCAATAGAAAAGCATTGCATGACTAACTTCTTTTGGCAGCATGATGTGTTGGGGGTAATCGATTAAAAAATTTTGAAAAGGGGGTTATTGATGGATAAGTTAATAAAAAGTCTGAATTATCGAAAAACAAACATGAATGTTACTGGACATGAACTAATTAGTCAATTTAGCGTGAGTTTTCATTACAAATCGAATCTCCATGAAAAGCTTTAGGGATTTTAAAAAGACAAAAACCGTTTTCTAGGTATAATAAGCGGTAAATACTGAGAAATTCAGCTTTCTAGCTTCATTGATACGGTGTGTATATGTGATACATACACATCGATCCAACTAGTCCGTCAGCCTGACCAACTTAAAAACTGAAAAAACCGAAACCAAAACATGTTGACAGTATTCGTTGATGGTCTTTAATAATGAATCATCTGAATTACAAAGCAAAAATGGGATCAATTTCTGTTTCTTCCTAATAGAGGTTGATTGAGTAATGGCCATGGTTAATTATTGTAACTCAAATTACCAAAATATCGCAGCAGTCCAAAAATTAGATACTGTGAAGTTGAAACAATTCTAAGTTTGACCGGAAAGTATCCAGACATCAAATTTCAACTAGAGAATTGTCTACCAAAGTTAATGGCCCCCTTATAAGTACCCCCTTACAACCTCTTACACTTACATGGCGTTCATTCTAATTTTGATTTTTAAAAATCAGCAAAGTCTTCTTTCGGGATTGCCATTAGCTGTTTTATCGATTCCTCTTTAATCTCATCCATAGTCTAAAATATCCTCTATTTCAATGGGGAAAAGCTCAATGTTACATAAAAGGGGGCTGCCTGACCTGAGTTGATGTGATGTTTAACCCCCCCCCAAAAAAAAAACAGCACATGACGTGTAGATATGACTTTTGGATTCTTCTTATGCTGGTTGAACACCGGCATATGTCTATGTACATCAAAGCAAAGATCTAGTTTCTGAATTTTACTAATTAATGATGCAAAACATTTTTCTGATTACGCAAACAATGGAGAAATGAGTAAACTTATGATGCTCCTACAAGATTTGAATCATGATTGTGAAAAAATATTGGTCGAAAATTTTACACCACCCTAAATATATTGTCTTATCTATTTTTCTATTCATGTAATATAAGTCTGTCAAAAAGATAAATTTACAGGCGTACGTGCATTACTTACACACACACATGAACACGCACACACACACACACACACACACACACACACACACACACACACACACACACACACACATGCATAAGCACACACACACATATATAAGAAATTCCCACTGAAAAAAAGGATTTTTCTTTCAGAAGCTCTATGAATTTTATTCGGCTGTTTACCATAGACCTTTTTCGAGGAGGTTTGTGTGTGTGTTTAGAGTCCACTGCAGGACAAAATGGAAGACAAAAAGATTGTGCTGCATCAAACTTTCAAGATTTAATAGAACTGCTTTTCTTGAAAATTAACATTTTAAATCCTACGAATAATTAACCCATGTACCGATTATCGATCTCAGAGTCCAATACACAGCTACCTCAAGAAGTACCAAAAGGTATAAAGAGGAGAATAATTATACTACAATCATCTTATTAATATACTGAAACAATTATTTAAAATGATCTCCTACTATCATGCGGTGGATGCATCATTTGGCCAAGACAACGTAGCAGATACAATAAATAGTAAAGAAATTGGGTTTGCTACGGGAAACAAACCTGCGACCGATAGGATAGCCGCTTCAACACAGCGTTGCTCTTACCATGGTAAGAGCGAGGTAAGACTTGCATAGTACGTAGTCGTGGATAGTTTGGAACTACATAACTTGCAATCACAGTCAATAATTGAACAAGTCTAATTGTCTTAATTTTTGGTCTTGTGAAAAAAATTAAATCGGAGAATAAGTATGTCCAGAAGAGATATATACGGAGTAAATTTTAATCATGTCTTCACTGACGTTTTCCACAGGAAAATCAAAATAGAGTGAAAAAAAAAACGTCTTGAAGCAGATAGATTCTATTGAATCTAGATGTTCCATCAAGAATCCATGTTCGATCATGAACCCATCAAGATAATGACCAAAAAAGCATTTTTGAATGAAAAAACATTTTAGAAGGGGTCTAGTGAAGTACTGATGTCAATTTTCAAGTATTTTTCAAGTATGTTCACACACACACACACACATACACACACACACACACACACACACACGCGCACGCACACAAACACACACAAATGTGAAAAAGCGTCAAATCTTTCACCGTTTTTCAGATATATATATATATATATTTACATATTGTTCATATATATATATATATATATATATATATATATATATATATATATATATATATATATATATATATATATATATATATATATATATATATATATATATATATATATATATATCTGAACAATATGTAAATATATCTGAACAATTGGACTAGAACACTCTGGTGGATGCAGAATTTATCCGTAAATAAACATATTGCTTAAATTCGGCCTTACTGATCGTCCAGTTCCGTAGCTCAGAGGTAGGATATCGGCCTCTGGGTCTAAAGCGAAGGTTTCGATCCTGCGTGGATGGGATAATGGAAGGTCTATAGCCACATTGAAGAGATATAATACATCGAAACAGCTGTCTGTGGATGACACCGTATATATATATATATATATATAGCTATATGTATATATAGCTATATATATAGCTGTGGCAAGAATCGAATCGGGTGAGGAAGAGGTTAAAGATATGAAACATTCCATGGAAGACTTTTCTTGGTAAGGGATACCTCTTCGGAACGCACAAGCATCTTCTCCACGAATTCCTGAAATTATTTTCCAAGCACTAATAGCTGCCATCGAGGATTGACATACAATACGGAGATGTTAAGAGGGAAGAAATATATAAAAACAGACATTCGGAAAGGAAATTACTGAGTAATGCTAAATTAATAAGTGGAAATAATGATGGCATCATGAGTTAGCAATGAAAATCCGAAGCAGAAGACCAGCCTAACACAGCACTTGGACAGAAACATTTGACTAATGCTCTTTAATTAACTCTTTCAGGCACAGTCCTTTTTTTCCCTCTTTGAACTACTGCACCATCTGTTGATCAGCCGTTGTAGTAAACAAAATGGCGTGTCAGAAAATAAGTAAGGAAAATACGTCATTTGACCGAGCATTTGCCATTGGATCAGATATCGAGAACGTTACTGGAATATAAAGTTTTTTGGGTCCGGGGGGTAAAAGACACTATCTTTTGAGTAAACATTTTTCTTGAATCATTGGCTGTATTTCGCAAAACGTGAGGAAAACGCAGCAGTCTCCGCTTGGATAGCTTGTTGAAAGTTACATCAACCAGCTTATCGAATTCCACTCTGCTGTCGAGATGGGATAAAATGAGTTACAGCGTAAAATCATGATCAGTCTTTCAATGTCCGTTGTTGGACATAGACCTTCCCCAGGATTCTCCACATTTCTCTATCATGGGCGTCGCGGAGCCAATACTTTCTGAATTTGTCTAGCTCGTCTCTCCATCTAATATTCTGCCAACCTCGGTTCCGCGTGTGATCTTGGGGGATCCATATCGTGAGTCGCGATGTCCATCGGTTGTTTGCCATTCTAGAAACATGGCCAGCCCACAGCCATTTGAGATTTTTAGTGGATTCTACGATTTCCCTGACTCTTGTCTTTTCCCAGATGTACTGTGCTGTCTTTGGTCTCTCCATGTGCACGTTGCATAGTTCTCAATAACAATGTTCTACAAAGGTGGGAGTATTTGTTCCTTTTTTTGAATCACACGGCCCTGAACCTATGTGCCCCAAGATATATAAAGATAAAAAGGTGGAATCAACAGTTAAATTCATTAAAAAAAAAAGGCAGATGACTACTGACGGAACTTTCTTCACTTTGACTCTTTTTGGTAATTTCAATTCATTTCAAATACAATTTACAAACAGGTTCCGTTTTTTGATTTTATTTATTGAAGAGTTCCACGGTGTTTAGGAGCAGTTTTAAGCAGTAAGTTGGAGAGTCTAAAATGACCCATCGAACACATACCAACATTTTCAATGCTGAATAACAATCCAAGAACAATGCTTCAAGGGCCACCATAAACCTGTAGGCCAGATTTGGGGTGGCCCTTACCTAAAATCCTACATATTTAAAAAAAAAATCTTATATAATTTTTTCAGTAAAATTACTTTTGTTTTTGCTTCAAAAATCAATAGTATAATAATTGTGATTCATGTGTTTGTCCTGAATAGAAAGAGCGCTTTCTGTATTACAATTTACATTTTTGAAGTGGATCTGTGGTCAGAATAAAAATGGAAGATGTCTTATTTTGCCTGTTAGATCAAAAAAGTTGATAACGTCCCCTTTAAAGAAACTGGAATAAACTTGGTGCAGATCTCTCCGGTTATTTGAAAGTAAAGCATTCATAAACCGAGGTGCCGTAAAACGAAGAAGTAACTGGCATCAATTTATAAAGGAAATTTTTTTAGCGTTCCTAAATTCTCAAAAGGGAAAAGATATGTCAAGCCGAATAGGAGGTTGGGATGATTGGTGGTACAGGAGCTTGGGGTGTAGAAAAGAGACGAAGAGAGTATGCACTGCCTCTATAGCTGCTAGCAGTAAGACAATCGCTGAATGCTATTTTTTCATTTTTTTTTTGGTAAAAGCGAAAAAGGAGAGCAAACCAAACTTTCTGAAAGAGGTGGAAACCTGCATTTCTAATTTGTCGAAACTCCAAATGGATGTTTGTGTCATTATCTCATTTAAAAGAAGAAATAATAAAGCTTTTCAGATAGTACCCAGGGAGATCTGTTCCAGATTAATCCCGGTCACTTTAAAGTAGACATAGAGATCATTAGATAACTCAAATTGAAATAGATTGGACATGTTGCAGGAATGTCAGACAACTGTTGGATATCAATATTCACAACGTAGATCCCCGGAGATTGTGGCCAATAGAAAGTGGGATGTTGAGACGAGCTAGACCTTTTCAAAAAGTATTAGCTCCGTGAAATCCATGATAGAGATGTCTGGCAAATCCTGGGAAATGTATATGTCCAACAACGGACACTAAAAGACAGCTGATGATGATGGGCAACCTTTTTGACGTACCAGGCCGCATAAAATTTTCTTCATCTTTATTCCGGCCACACATTCACTTAGACTAACATAAAATTACAATTATCATATTATTTATTAGTGAAGCCTAAAATGATGGTAAAATTTTGAAAATATTAAACAACGAAAAAAAAAAGAAGAAGAAAAACCTGGCTGCTGCAGGTTCAAAGTCTACTCTCATTTCTATTCCGACTGACGCTAATTACTACAGCTTTTATATCGTGTATAGACCAAATAAATTTGTGAATGGGTAAGATTTGTCTGTCCGGCTCTGTTGGTAAGAAAGTCGGTCACCAGTCACTTGGGAGCATTTTAGAATAACGACATGAAAATATTGATTTTCATGAATGTAATCATTTATTAGAATGAGAGAGACCCTTGTGTATTATTACTCACATAAATTTTCGTGGATATGTGAAACTTGTCAAATTACTCAGTCGGTAAGAGAGCTGCCTAACAATCAGTTGATCGAATCACAGTAGATAAATGTTAATTTTACAGATCGATTTGTTTTAACGTGACTGCATAGACAAACAATGGATAGATCTCTGAGGTTTATTCTCGTTCGTGTCATTATTACGTTTGAAAAAACAAATCCAGGTTCAGACTTGGGAAATTAGGTGAGGATTATTTTTGTTCTTTTCAAGGAAGTTAAATAGAGTCTACTACAACTTGGACTGCAGTTGGACAAACAAATTATTAATGGACGACAAATCTCCATCTAATGAAATTAAATCTGGTATCGGTAGAAAAACAAAGTCAACTCCAGACTTGGACTGGACCCTGACAACAAAGAGAAAGCCAATTTTCCGGCCTTCCGATTCATTAGCAATTTGAGGGAGCAGGAGATAAAAGGACAAAAAACAAAAACAAACAAAAAACGCCGATGGTGGAGAGAGATGAACGAGTATGTCTGTTTATGTTCAATCGAGAACTTGTCTTTCTTGTATGTTGTTTGTTTATTCGCGCGATTTATTGTGAAATTATACGCGATTATATTTTTACCTTGTGATATATCAGTACAACACCAAGTTTCTGAGTACCCAAACCGGTTCTTTGAATCATCACACACACATAGGTGCACACCTATAAAAGATATATGTATATATATGTTTATATGTGTGTGTGTGTGCATGAGAGTGTAATAAATAAGCTGGACTATAAATGTATATACACGAACGTATGTGTATGAAAATAATAAGTTGATATATATATATATATATATATATATATATATATATATATATATATATATTGAGACAACCTATTAGCCGACAAGATAAACCTATAAAGAACTGAACATACAAATCCTGTCACTCATTTCCAACAAAAGGTGTTTGAATGAAAACTGTAGCATAAATATACTTTTTATATTTGTTTGTACGTGTGTGTTTCAAACCACGAACAGATGCATATATACATATATATATATATATATATATATATATATGTGTGTGTGTGTGTGTGTGTGTGTGTGTCTGTGAGTGTTTGCACATGCGTCCAACCACGAATAAATGCATATATGGGCATGTAAAACACACACACAAACACACACACACACACACATATATATATATATATATATATATATATATATATATACGCACGTACACACACACATATATATATATATATATATATATATATATATATATATATATATGGGTGAATGATGGTATGTGATAGAAAGAGGATGGACAAGTATCAACCACCTGTCCCAGTTCTTACGTCTAGACCTGTGGCGCCGACCTTATGTCTCAGGAAATTTAATGTTTTTCTCGAATTATATACGTAGGAATTATTTCTCACTTATTCAGATCGTGCCAAATAAGCCTGTAATGGGTTTATATTAAATGTGACCTTTTGCAATAATTTATCTTGCTGTTATATACTGTTTGCTGAAGTTTATTGCTCTAAAATATTTAATTCGAATTTATATATATATATATATATATATATATATATATATATATATATATATATATATATGATGACTTGGTTTCATAAGCGAAGATTTGGTAAAGCTTCAACGTCTCACAAGTCAGCTAGTGAATAACCTTAATGTCTGCGTGATCAAGTTTTAAGGTGATATATATATATATATATATATATATATATATATATATATATATATATATAAATATATATATATGTAATGATTGACTTCATCACTGGCTGGACTTTATCTCGCACAGCAGGATGCCCCCTAGCAGATACCCCTGGATACAATTTTTTACTCACAAAGCAAAGCTCCTGATGGTGGACTCAGGACCCACATCAAACCTTTAACCCCTAAAAGCACATACTCACACAGCACGCACTACTGAAGATGAGTAACCTCCCGAAACATTTCTAGACCATTAACAAAAAAAAGCATCTACGGATAAATAAACCTTCAAAACACTTTACTCCTAAGTTTGTCTCATTTCTCACTGTTCATATTATATATATATATATATATATATATATATATATATATATATATATATATATATATATATATAGCCCTGGTTCGCAATGATCACTTCGGGACGTTTTTCATAACATTTTACAAACCCTCCGTACTATTCTTTTGAAATCTTGGTCCACTCTTCCTTGCTAAAGACCTTCAAATCATGAACATTTCTGGGGGCCCTCTGATTCAAGTCAAATGATCGACCAGGCCACTGAAGCATCTCAACATTGATGTGAACAAACTATTCACGATTTATTTTTGTTGAAGTGCACCAAAACAATTGAAAGAGAAACAACTCCTAGCCACGATAAACCCACGATATTTCCTTGATGCTTCACTGTCGGGATGTTATTTTTGATATCATAGGCGTATCCATTTTTTCTCAATGCATGTCATGTTGGTTTTCTGTCCGAAACTTCAATTTTCGATCCATCTGATCAGAGAATGTTCTACCAAATATGATTAAGCTTCCCTTTCTTCACGAAAGAACTTCATCCATGAATATCGGTGCCTCTTTTTCATTCCGCGGCGTACGCAATTTTAAGCCAGATGTAGTTCATTACTAATAGTTCTTTGAGTAACCGATATACCAACTGCTCCAAAATCATCTTGGATCTCCTTTTGAGTTGCCATTGATTCGCTTCTACCGTTCTCAGTATTTTTCGAGTTGCTCGTGGAGGAATCTTCCGTAGAGCACCTGTTCGAGGGAGGTTTTTGGTGGTGCCAAACATCTTCCACTGCAAAATAATCGAGCTAATGATACTCGAAGGGATATTTAACTTCCTAGCGATGTTCCTGTAGCTCAAAACTTCATTATATAGCTTAATTACGACATTGTTCGGTTGAGAGTCCCTTTACTTTATATTTGGAAAAATACTTTTTTTTAATAATTGTTAATTGTACATCAAAATACATTACCTGTGCAAATTCAAAGTAAATGAGATCATGGGGAATCCATTTAATTAATATTTTGTAGGCGCCCAAATACTAATTTCCCCTCGCTATATATACCTCTTTTAGCTTATAGCAGATGAATTGATGATATCTAAACGTGTGTGCCAAATATTAAATGCTAGTGCTTTACATTATTTTCGTTAAAAAACAGCGAAAGCTGTTCATTTCTAATGTTGGTTGAGAGTTAAAGACTTCTTGGTATCCTTTTGAATATTTACTGTAGTGATGGACGGTGGGGATATCTTCCAAACGAAAGTGGGCGTTGACGCCGAAAAGGTTCAGAAAAGCTAAAGATAAAAAATGAAGCTTTCTCTTTTCTCTTATCATCGTTACTCATTGAGTACCGACAGCCTTTCTTTCTGACATTTTCGAGAATATCTTTGTACCGTTGAAAGAATTAGCAAAACTAAAGTGATTACCGCACGTATGTCTGGTGGTGGTGATAATTTGTTCTGATTTGTTCATCTACAACCTATCCATAAATTAAAATAATTCTTTCAATGAAACAATCAAATCTGCTCTCATCTACAAGTAGTCTATCCATAATAACTTAATTAAAATAGGACTTATTGAAAATTGAACGTCATTGTGGAGAGTATGGTTTTTATGATTTCTCTTCTTTACGAAAGCAATTACAATCGCTCAAAACACAAACAAATCTATTTTGTCGGATATCTCACTCCGACAGTGTATGGAATATATATATATATATATATATATATATATATATATATATATATATATATATATATATATATATATATATATTCGTTATCAAAGGTCTTTGATTTTCCGCCAGACATATCGGCTCCTCTGATGAGAAAATCTTTCATCGCCCTTGAAATTAAAATCAGAAAATAAATTCAACTCATACATGAGTAAGTACAGCATTTTCTTTACTTTAGAGTGTGCCCTTAAGATTACTGGGCTTTGAGGCGGCCTAGCATGACCGACTTGATGAGCTGCACGCACACACACACACACACACACGCACTTACACACACACACACACACACACACATATATATATATATATATATATATATATATATATATATATATATATATATATATATATATATATGTACACATATATGATTTTCTATGTTGTACTGACTGTACAGTGTAAAATATAATCACATATACTTAGACAATAAATTGTGCAATAGCATCCAAAGTTCGAACTCTACACTCAGCTTTCAATTTTCTGGGGGTGATCAATAACACCGATTCGTGTCTACCAAGAGAGGAACAACTTTTTTTCTATTCAAAATACCATTTGTATCCCATCACGAACTTGAAGGTCAACGATTTCAGCATGGCCAATTTACGATTTTCGTTACTGCTAAAAGGGAAGGTAGGGGTAATCGGTTGGAGGAAAAAAGTTACAATGAAAAAAATAATAAGATTGAGATGATGTTGAAATTGTAGAAAATGTAAAAAACTGTAATTATTCATGATATTTTATTTAATGAAATTCAATGAAAATAAATAAAGGAAGATGTAAAAATGGAAAAGTTTTGTTTAAAAACAATGAAACGAGATGAAATTACCACTAAGCCGTGTTGAAAATGTTCACTTGAGATGACGGCCCTAGGCGATATTTCAAGAATAAACAGCAAGGTTTACAGAAAGAAAAAAAAAACGATAACAAATGAGGCGGGTCTGGTTAGTCCCTTTATAGAAACTGCCACGTGACTATAATCTTCTGATGGCATGCCATGTCGATTGATCAAAAATTAGAAAACTAGGTAATCAATGAATGGATTACTTGTTTAAATGCTGGGTGCTTATCCGTAACTGCACAACATTTCTCCGCTTATCATTCCCGGCTGGAATGTTTATGAGGAAGGGCTCAAATATTTGGGAGTCATTTATGCCATCAGATCAGTAGCCTATCAATTTGGGGTTGATCCATGCATAATTATCTCCCCTCACATCATAGTTATATGTCCACACCACATCATAGGTTTCATGACTATCTACACAATTTTAAATGAATTACAATGGAAATTTGTGGAAGGATGGACAATAAACTTCCAGTTAAGGGACCAAGTTCTGGAGGGAAGGTGATACCCCGAGTTACGACCCTGGCTGACACCAACCTTAGACCCACCACTGTAACAAATACGGTGGTTTTGTTGACCAAAAGTTTCGAAACTGGGGTTCGTGAATCCCTGGAAGCCCACAATTGGAAATATAGATTAAAACCATGAATTTATAATCAGGGCAACTGAGCCTAAAATAAAGATCCTTGGCAAATCTGACACACTTCTGCAGACGGATTACCAGTCCAGTTGGTTCAACTAGCCGAATCATACACTGCTCAGCAATCGAAAAACATATCTATTGCACAAAGATCTGGACAATATATCAGGGTTTAAAATGTAATCCACTCAAAATAAAAAGAAAATAGATTTATGAAGTTAAAAATGTCGAAGGTAAAAAGTTGCTGTTCATTAAATAGTCTGAAAATTAAAGGGTAAAAATACAGGTTCGCTAGATCATTTCCTTTAAAAAAAGTTTTTTTGGGTTTTCAAAGTTTCGAAACCACTTGAAGACCATGTGATATTATATTGATTCACAATTTCGCTCTTTTCTTAATGGAGCTAAACTTAGCTCGCAAATATCTAGGGCGGTTACCATGGAGCAATCATTAACATGCTTGTTTTGTTGGAAGTGTTGAATTCGATTCGCACAGGTTACCTCGATATTTGGCTCTTTTTGAGACAAAGCTTAGCTTAGTAAATATCTTGGACTCCCCCCCCCCAAAGAACTTGTGCCGGATAGGAGCCCGAAATTAGTGCCGTCAAAGGTCAGATCTAAAAAAACTTGGCAAAATTAGGTCACATGGTAACAAAGTAGTAAATTAAGTTGCATGGCAATGAGATTAGGGCCTTCTCCGAGGGGTAGGCGTTCGGAGTCGGGCTTGCCACAGGTCTGATGCCAAGAGCTTGATTTATTTCAAGATACCTAAATGAGTTCCTTTCAAGGTGTGGAGACAAGAGGAAAAGATCAAATAAAAGGGAAGGGGAAGAGAGCAAAAGGAAGAGAAAAGGAAATATATATCAAAATCTGTTTCGAATCTCGTTCCCCTCTTCCTAATGTAAACATGGACGGGAAACGAACATTTAAGTATTCATTAGAGACTAATTCTTCTACTAAATGCGTCGACTCCCAGTGAAGAAAATGTAAACAATATTTTGCAAGAATTTTCTCTTCCCAAATGGAATAAACAATATCAGCATTACTACTACTACTACTACTACTGCTGCTGTTGCTAATAATAATAATAATGATAATAATAATAATGATGATGGTGATGATAAAAAGAAGTGTTAAAGTTGGATGAATAAAATAGAAAGTTGATGACAAAGCGTATAGCCTGTCGTACCTCCATTACTTCCAAGAGTATCTCCGTATAGCGCAGTAATTATGAGGGAGTTCTGTTTCCTAAATCAACATAATTTACTAAGCCTCACAAAATGCTTCCATTGGACTTGAAAGTCCGTTTACTGATCTCGGCCTTAAGCGTGTCATATGGTTTATCAACGGACATTGGATCAAGTAGGTTCGTCTCTTCGGTGGGCATTTTGCTGGGTTACTTATCAACCCAATGGCTGCAACGGGATCTT
Source organism: Thysanoteuthis rhombus (assembly GCA_963457665.1). Lineage (NCBI taxonomy): Eukaryota > Metazoa > Mollusca > Cephalopoda > Oegopsida > Thysanoteuthidae > Thysanoteuthis > Thysanoteuthis major. The sequence continues at coordinate 41,068,804 of OY735226.1, read as the reverse complement.
TGAGATGTAGTTCTTTTTTGCATTGAGAGGTGCTTCTATCTGGGAGATTTTTTGATTTTGTTCGGGTTATGTGGTGGATTGTTCAGGGTCGTTGAAGCTTCCGGTGAGATTTGTGTTTGTTTCCATTATATATGATGTGACGAAGTGTTGATGGTTACAAATTTTGTGGTGGATTTCGTTTAAAGTTAGTCAATACTACCTTTTCAAATTCATAAAGTTTATGGGGCCTACTCACAGTTCACTAAGTTGTGTCTATAAATTTGTAGATGCATTAACTTCAAACAAAATCCACTTGGAGCCTGATAAGCTAAAGATAATGTCGATAGACTATTTGTGAAAAAGGAAAGAAGGAAGAAGAGGGTTTGTTTGGGATTCTGCTACCAAGGGACTTGAGAAGTGCCGGAATTTGCAATAAAGATGCAATAGTACCAACAGAAGAAATAAGTTACTAAACCAGCTGCCAAGAAGAGGAAGAAAACAACTGGATTGGTTTTTCAGTATATAGGTGCGCCCCGGTTACGTTCCGACCAGTGGGACTTTGAACGATTAGGACGTTAGGAGAATATCGTATAATACTGTATAATGTAGAAGCCTATGACATACTGGACCAGAGCTACACTACTTGTACTGATTAAATAACCCAAATCATTTCTTTTGTGGCAGATGATGTTAACATCTTTAAGTTAGATCTATTTTTGAAAAGAAACGGTAGCCACAAGGCTTATGCGAGCCTAAGCTCTGCTACCAAGTATTATCTTCAGTATTCATGGTAGATATGCACGGTACCATCATACTTCTGAGTGCACAATCGCTCTGTTCACGTTAAAAAAGTAATTTTGTCAAGTTACAGCATGTACGTCCTGCTTGTTGATTGAGGTTTTTCAACTCTATTAAAACCCCAGGGGATCTCAGACGTATATACGATCGGACGTAAGTAGACAGATCTTAAGCAACGGATACCTGAACACTTTGAAACAATTATCCATGAAACGATAGGGACCAGAGAGCGAAAAGAGGATCTGGAGAGAAAAATGAAACCTTATTGTAGGCAGCGCAGCAAAATTCCATCAGAAAGGATTAAATAAAAGTCAAGATAAGTTAAACAAGACAACAGCAAATGCATCATGTTTGGAAAAAGAGATGAAACTGTCAGACATAACAAGTGGGAGGAGCAAATTGTTTCAGAAAGAATGGAAATGCAAAAAACATGAAAAGGAAGGTCATCAACAGGGAACTGTGCAAACAATTAGAATTCGATCGTATATACGCACAGACCAGGATCTGATTTAGGACATAAAAAGGGAAATTTCAGATTCAAATGTACCATCCAATCCAAATCAGAAGTCCTGAACTGAATCATTATAAATCAATAAAAAGGAAATTTGTCAGGTAGGACACACAGATAACAGTCGTGCACATCGTTAACAGAGCATCTGGGACGGTTCCCAAAGAAACTACCAACATATTCGCAGAGAACTATAAATATTGAAGGAGGACCGGAACCATCAAGACGACAGAATTATTGAACACGACTGGAATATGGAGGGGACCTCAGATGTTTGTGCTATCAGAGGTTAAGCTACGAATAATTGTATATATTGAAGAATTTGCAGATAAAAACATAGGGACGTGATCGCAAAGAGGACATCTGAAGAAAGAAATGGAGCATTCTTAATGCTAAAGTATTGAATAGTATTGGCACTCAATACCCAAAGTAAAGCAGCCATTACTATTTGCGGAAAACTCAAAAGTAAAGAGAATTTAGAAGATCAGGTTGACTCGAGAAACAAAGGATTATCGGACTACACATTTAGGGACAAAGAGAGGAAAATAACGCATTCTTCAACTGATAGAAAGTTGACATAAAGCAAAAGAAAACCAGGACACAAACCAAGGGACCAATTTTGTAAAAACTTACAATATATATATATATATATATATATATATATATATATATATATATATATATATATATATATATATATATATATCCCTAAAAGACATTTTTAGAATATGTAGAAAAAGTTATGGCTTTCAGCCCTGTAGTTCTGTTCGTTGTGGCCTGTATGCGTGATACATTTTGTTGATCTTTGTTCGGCAGTTTCATAAGAAAAACACACAAACAAAACAAGTATAGGCCGAAGTGGGTGGGGGAGCATCTGGATATCTATCATCATAAAGGACTGACCGAACAAAAAACAAGCACATTCTAAATTGTGAGGGGAGCAACTCGAAAGTTGACACCAAAAACACCACCCGACTTACAAAAAAACAAAAAACAAAATCAAAAACGGATAAGACGTGTCCATCCAATCGAGGATGCGCTTTAAAAGTGAGCTAAGTGAAGTAAACACAAAAACGTGAGGAATAGCCTGACCATATCATTCATGATGATCAAACAAAAGGAATTGTTGACAAAATGATCCAGAAATAGCCGAACAAAGGATATCTGAAAAAAATTTTACTGGTCATATTTGTCACGTGATTTTTTTTCTATTTTCAAAAGGCATGAAATTGAACTAAAATGACAACTCAATCTAGAAAATTCAAAGCCCTTGTCTTGTGTCATAAAGAACTGGTAGAGTAGGGATGTGTTCATAAAATGTATTCCTAACAGGGTTCTGGTGAAGCTTGACGGGCTTAGCAACCCAAAAATAAATTATGATAAATTTCTCGTGTAAAAAAAAGGGGGAGGGGGTATAAAGAAAGATTTCCAAATATGCTCAAACCATAAAGTATACGATCAATGAATGATACCAGTAATGACCCACTGATGCAAAACCTGGAAACTTTCAGAACCACTCGGGAAACAAACTCAGAATAGCACAGGGAGCAATGGCAAGAGCAATGTTAGGAATAACATTTAGCGATAGAAAAAAGATCAACATGGATTCGATGGAGGACCAAGGTGAATGATATCGTGCCGGTGATCAAGCAGCAAAAAATGGAGATGAGTTGGACACATAGTGAGAAGAAGAGACAATAACGGAACAAAAAGTAAACCAATTGGTTCCCGGGGGAATAAATCAAGTTGGGAATGACCAGACACAAGATGGAGAGATGAGATAGAAAGGTCTGCCAGTAGTACATAGAAGAGATCAGCACAATCACGTTCGTCATGGAGGGAGATGGGAAAGGCTTTTGTCCAGTAAAGGAATTCAACGTGTAATAAAAATGATGATGGAAGACGGACAATCAAAATACCACGAATGCCGTCTCCATATGAGAGAACTTAATAAAATAGTATCTAAATATTTTCGCAGATAAACGGTTTGAACATCTTGATATAATTTGAAGCAATTTAGATATTAACTGAAAACTAACACCTATTTCCATTTCTCTTTCTCTTATTTATTTCTCTCTTTCTCTCTATATACTTTTCTCTTTCTTTTTCTCTCTCTTTCCGTCTCCCTTTCATGTTTTCTTTCTTCCGCTGTTAGATGAGATAAGAATAGGAACTGTTTATATCTTTCCCTTCTCTCATTATCCATCATTTCAAACAATTCGCCTTTTTGGTCTTATCCGGAAGTCTTAAATTGTCATTGTTGTTAAGCGAGGTAAATGAAGTCAAAACCAAATGGGAGTTTAACACAAAATTGGCAATTGGGATGCAAAACTACGTCAGTTCCTTTTGCTCCTGTCTCCATTGCAGTGTTGCCAGGTTTGGTTATTTAAGGCTAAAACTGGCTAAATTAGGCGGGGGATCAGAGAGATCTAGTTGAAAAACCCAGTTACATTGTCGGACTTTTTCGATGTTCAGAATTAAGCTGAACCTCTAATCATTGTAAATTCCTTTATAAGATTCGAATATGGTTGCTTTGATGATTCCTCTACAGCATCTAAACTCATAGATTCAAGGCGCTGTGTGATTTTGACAAATTACCTAAGATTCCACCCGCTCATTTGTTGTCTTCGAAATCGCAGATTCCAAAATTGTCGGTAAATAGAAGACGAAGTAACGTCTTAGTGAATAAAAATATTGGTAAGCGTCGACCAAAACTCAGCATGAACTAAATATCTTCAGTTTTTGAGTGCGCCTTATTGGCTATCTATCTATCTATCTATCTATCTATCAATCTATCTATCTATCTATCAATCTATCTATCTATCTATCTATCTATCAATTCATCTCCCTCTCTCTATCTCTATCCATCTATCCATCTATCTATCCATCTATCTATCCATCTATCTATCTATCTATCTATCTATCTATCTATCAATTCATCTCCCTCTCTCTATCTCTATGTATCTATCCATCTATCTATCTATCTATCTATCTATCTATCTATCTCTCTCTATATATGACAATATTGGAGTGAAATGATTCTTTAAGAAGGCCAACTGTACCGGTGAATTCTTTTGTTATATTATCATATCTGTCTATCTATCTATCTATCTATCTATCTTGAGTAAAGGCTGCACTAATGAAGATAGAAGGCTGAAAAATTTGAACATTTGCTCCTCATCATACCCAGAAAAAGATTTTCTTTTACTTAAAAATCCTCAGCAAGTTTTCTTTCTGAGGGGATGGGGGTCAATTAACAGGGTATATTTTCGCTAAATTGATCTCTTGGTTTGCATTCAGGAATTTAAAAAAGAATCAAGATTTTTTCCTGTAATTACCGCTGAACAAAAGGTGAGATTAGTAACTTTTTCTTTTACCCATTCTTTCTCCAATTGATCGCAGACAACACAGCATGCTGCGAAAAGATGTTCGTCAAGTGACAGTTTCTATTCAGTGACTAACCAGACTTGTTGTTTACTTCGATCGATTGAAAAAGGAAGGAATCTTGTTATCGATTCCAGAACTAGTGGAGAAATCGATCGTGATTCTTGAAGATTACATCGATCCCATTCCCCATTCATACCTATATAAATATGTTTATTCATTCGAAAGCCAAACGAAGGTGTTGGCCTTTGGACATTGACAAAGAAGAGGAAGAAAAATCTTTTATAGTGTCTAATGCTCTTGCTGGTTACTTGTGCAATCTGAATAAAGTCTCCATCATTGATAATTTCGAAGCAAAAGGATTGACAGGGTTTGTGAAAAGAAAGTAAAAGATTAACTGTGTACATAGAAAAGTGTATTATCTTGATACAAACACTATATATATATATATATATATATATATATATATATATATATATATATATATATATATATATATATATATATATATATATGAGTGTGCGTGTATTAAGAAATGGATGTATTATCTGACGTTGTGATTATAGATTGTGTTATATGAAAACAATTGAAGAAAATATTTCAGCCCAATGGCAAGAGCAACGCTGCGTTGAAGCGGCTCTTCTATCAGCAGTAAGTTTGATTCCTGCAACAGCCCCATTTTCTTCAATTGTTTATTCAATTTATGTTGTCTACGCCAAGTGATATATCAACCATGTAATAACGGGAGATAATACAATATAAGTTTCAATATGATATAATTTAATTCATAATTATATATATATATATATATATATATATATATATCCCTTATTATACGGTGTATGTGTCAGACCAACTGTCTGGATATTCATCTATCAGTTCGAATAGAGTTTAGAATAGAAATAACGGATTCATAATTATATGCATATATATATATATATATATATATATATATATATATATATATATATATATATATATATATGTGTGTGTGTGTGTGTGTGTGTGTGTGTGTATGTGTGTGTTTGATCAAAGACAACGGTAATCACTTATATGATAAGGTTTAATCAACTCATAACATATGATACATCAGAGTTTACACTTCAAGGGTGTTGTCCATCTTAAATTCTTTTGCATCTTTTTCAAACGCCTACTATTGAGTTTTGACTT
>OY735226.1:41035465-41057965 GCA_963457665.1 Thysanoteuthis rhombus | reverse complement strand
ATTATTGTGTTATCTTTTGAGTTACAGTGCTCAATAAACGAACAACAAATATATATATGTATATATAACAAAATATCTCTCTTTTCTTGAACGCTTTTCCATCACGCTTATCAACAGGAACTGTTTTCTACACCTGATTTAACGTGAGATCCATCACTGTTTTTCTCTGGGGTACTGCTGCTTCCAAATCTTCTTCAATGGCTTTGAATAGTAATCAACCTTATCTTCAAAGTAAATGACCATTCCGGCGTAAATACAAGTTAGGAGTGTTGACGTACGACTTGATTTTTCTTTTCATATCATGTTGACAATTGTTCTCATTGCCAGCGAGAAATTTAAGGGTGGAGGTGCAGAGAGGCAGAACGGTCGCCGGTCACGGAAAACGGAATTAGCCACTGAGTTCCGATCGAGACTGTTTACGTTCACTTATGCTTGTCTGTTTGGCTGGCTCTCTAAGTATGTGTTGCGTACACAGGTGTGCAAGTGAGCTTGAAGGCTGAAAATTTAAATATTCCTCCTTTGTTATATGTAGAAAAAATGTTCTTTTTTTAACTGACCTTAAGTAGGGTTTTATTTCTGGATTTAATTTACAATGAGAATTTAAGCTAAATTTATCCATTGCTTTGTGTGCGGCATTATTCGCGCTTGTTTTTATGGAGAATCGGACTTATTTTAGTGATCACTGTCCAACAAGAGGTGAATGAAATAACATATTCATTGATCACCCTATTTTTCAATTTTTACTTGATTACTCCTAAAACGACATGCTGCCAAAAAGACGTTAGTCACTTGAAAATTTTTATTTAGTGACTAACTGGGCTTGTTTTAGTTTACATGAAAAAAAATCCTACATAAAAATAGAAACTAGTCCTTCGGCAAAAAAAATAAGTTTCGTTGATTGGAATACCAGGCCCTTGGGATGGGTGTGACTGCTGCCTCTAAGAACCAAAAATATCCCCCAGTTTGGAAAGCTCGTATGGTATTCTACACATTCTGGTGGCCATTTTGAAACGGAAAAAGTTACAATTTATTGTAATCAAATTCTTCACTAATTGACAATTAATTAGAAATATCGAATATTTTTGCTGAAATTTCCTGTTTTCCACCGTTAGGTAATCATGCTAAACGTTTTGCCTTTGAGGCAGGAGAGCTCTAGGCCACCGCCTCGGAAACTCCTGGATAATTCACCCAAATAAAATTATTTAGTAAGTGAATCACGCTAGAGGGGTGAATAAAGGGCTTGATTAAAAAAAAGATTCTTCTCTATATTTGAAAGAGTAATCTTTGACGTAAACAGGAAACATTGTTTCTAGTAATTTGATTCTAAGATTGTTGTTGACTAAGTTTATGTAAACAAGAAAAATTCTCCTAATTTTTCTCTTAATTTTTATGCCATTCTTAATTTTTTCTTGGAGAAATGCTCTTGGCTGATTGCTCAGCAGCGCAGAAAATGGATTCGGTGATCCGACTGAGATAGAAACTGATACTAATACATTTTAGGAAGACATGAATCCGTCTTCCCTGCCCCAAGCTATGGGTAAAATATCGGATAGTGGATAACACCGCTTCGGGAGCTGGTTGCCTTAAAGTTCATTTCACATATCGCAAACCTCTAGAAAACTAGCCAAGACAGTGGACAGCTGAGGCTGAAGTCAACGTAAGGGCCCTATTTCACTTTTTCTTAGTTTTCTTGACATATTTCAGGATGTTCAAAGACCCGAATAAACTCTGAAGTAATTATTTAATTTATAACTTTGAAAAGAGTCATTAACATATCAGCTTTGTTTCGGATAATTTGATCTCTTGTTTTCATCTGCGATGTAGTCACAACGTTTTGTTCGATTTAGGGTCTCTTCAGGTGTAAATTGTAATTGTAAGGAAATAAAGTCTTTTCGTCCGATGGTTAAGAACAAAAAATGGTATCGAACTGAAAATATTCACTAGCATTTTCTGTTTGAAACCGTTTTTTTCTTTACTTTGAACTACTTGAAGGAGAGACCAGATCTTGACCAGTCCAACGTAAAAGTGTTAATGAGTTTGATACGAAGTTGCGTTTTCACATAAATTAGACTCGAAGTCACATTTTTAAGAGTTTGATACAAAGTTCCCTTTAGTTGACACGCAATCTATAGAGTTCAAAAGTTCCACACCTCAAGGAAATATGGTCAATTTGCTCGGATTTTGGGGTTAATCTCCCTCTCACTGTTTTACACATATTATTTACATTCTGCGTAATTACACAACTTCTCGGTTCGATCAAAACCGAGATATCCAACCAATATTCACGTAATATATGTCTCATGTGCGTAGTGTTTCGATAATCAATCGATATTCAACTCATGAATACGTATATATGTATATATTGCACGAAAAAAAAAATTCTATACAAAAGGTCCCAGTATATAAATATTTATTTATATATATATATATATACATATATATATATATATATATATATATATATATATATATAGGTAAATATTAAATCATGTGTGTATTTTCACTTGGAAAATATAATCAATATTACTTTTTCAAACACAATGAAGAATAAAACGCTGTTAGGGCAAACATATCGATTATTCAAAATGTATTGATCTTTACATCTTCATTGTAACTGAAGAATTACACTTTTCATTACATCGTAATCGAAAAGGTTAAATCAACAAACACATTGAAATAGAATCAATCAAATCATACTGTATTTAATGTTCACTGTCTGCTTTTAGAATTTTTTCCCATTTGCATTTCATGATCTTATTAATGTTCTATTGCTATAAGCACGCCAAGGGTGACTGAAACATTGACTGGAGCGAATGGGGGTAGCTGCGACTGTAACTAAAGGGACTGCAACAAGATTAAGTCTTGAATTCATAAATGAATAAAACTGCTATCAACTTGTTAGGATTCATATCTTTTCTCTGTGTCATCTATTACGAAAAATCTCTTCTTCATAGGTCGAAGACATCAGAAGAGACAAACAAATCATCAACTGCGACGAAATGAAGTGCAGACAATGCAATGTCTTCACCACCAACATCATTGGACCCCTAGTGCTGGTCAACGGTAGATCATTTTGATCAGAAGTTATTTCCTTTGAAATTGACATTCGCTTTCTTTGAATCGATTTAAGAGCTAAACGAATCTCACGAGACACGCTGTGGAAGGAAGGGTTGGGTAAGTCATTTGCATTCGAAATGTGTGAGGCTCACCACTGATTAATTAACGATTTAATCATCATCAGCCTTTTAGCGTCTGTCGTTGGGCTTGGACTTTCCCTGGGATTCACAAGACCTCTCCATTATGGGCGTCACGAAACCAATACTTTCTGAACTTTTCTAGTTCATATCATCTTATATGTTGCCACGATTTCGCATATGATTTCTGGGGAACCATTTGGTGAGTGTTGATACCCAGTGTTTTTTTTGCCATTCTTGCAATATGTCCAGCCCATTGCCATGTGAGTTTTCTAATGGATTCAATGATGTCTCTGACTCCTGTTTTCTCTCTAATATACAGTGGTATCTTATGGTCTCTTCATGTTATGTTGAACATCTTGATTCTCTTCTGAGCATATTGCATAATTTTCAGTTTTGGGATCAGTCTTCCCATGTTTCAACCTCAGGTGACAACTGGGAGGGCGTATCGGTTGTATAACCTTCGTTTTAGGGATTTTCTTGTTCTTAATGTTCGAGCTCACTCGGTTGAAGGCTTACCTGCCTGATTTCTTCTTCTTTCAATGATTTCATCGAGATTCGTCCGTTGTCCTTGATAGATGCAGTGATCTAATTTCTCCTGTTCTGCGTTTTCGATTTTTATCGTGATGTCTTTGTCCTTAATATGTTTGTTGTACTTTCCTTTGTGTGATTTATGCCAGCTATCCTGGAGCCTCTTTTTACCCGTTACTTCTATTGATAGTTTTTTTCTCTTCCTCCACATCTTCGTTCTCATGAATTGTGTCGAGAAACTAACAAGATTGAAATCAAGTGAAATGTCAACAAATTTTAAAAGAAGAACAAAACACGGATAAATCTCAAGGCGCTGCACCTCGACGATGACACTGACTGTTTATAGGTAAAGAGAAAGAAAGGCGGAAACAGCTCCATCAACATTGAGTGTAATGTTCAGACAGGGAAAATAGGATTTACCAAATATGTCCAACAGATGAATTAAAGAATCAAAACAACTGCTCTAAACAATAACAAGAAATAGTGAAGAACAATAATAAACGCCCGCCCAAAAAATGGACCGGCTTGTGTGCAGCAGAGTCTAATTCTTCCTCCTAATCCGACGAAAGATGACCACTACGAATTTCGTATTGTATATATAATAAATAAAGAATATTTTTTTTAATTATTCGTGATTTCAATCTATTTATTCGTGATGAACTGTTGAAGATATTGCTTCACCCTTGCGGCTCGTGCGCATAATTATGCAGTTTATTCCCAGCGAAGACCGAAGTGTGTACAGCCGAAACGTTGCAAATAAATGGACACACATAATGATATGACAAATACATCCGTCATCTCTGAAATGAAAATTGGCATCTCTTCTGTCTTTGCAATTCAAAAAAAAAAAAGAAAAAAAAAAAAGCAGACCACTCTGCAAAAATCTTGTTAAGGAAGTGTCAAGGATATTTACAGAGCCCGCATCAAATTACGTTTCTGTATCCGGTTCCTTACTAATTATCTGAAACACACCCCAACTGTTGTATGAAACAATAGCTTCGATCGAAATATATAAATCCTTCACACAAGTACACACATAAACACAGAGACACATTACATCGGATCACCTTACATCCACACAACTAACACACACACACACACATATATATATATATATACATATATATATGTACGCGTACGGAGTAAAATCTTTTTGAGAAGTGACACACCTTTGCAACTCTTCCACTTCCACATTGTCAACTACTGTTATATATATATATATATATATATATATATATATATATATATATATATATATATATATATATATAAATGATATGTATCCCGTTGTATTATACAGGAACTCATTTGAAATGATCGCTCGTCGTTACAAAGTTAATACATCACCCAATTCAGACAACATGAACCGAATAAACAATGAAAGAAAATGGGACTGCTGTAGGAATTGAATTGGCCTTCGATAGGGTATCCGCTTCAACGTAGCGATGCTCCTATCATTGAGCAAAAAAAAACAAAACAGTAATGCAAAGGCCAAATAATTGCTTTCAAGCCAAATCCTCATCTCGTTCATAATAAGTGTCTTCTAATTGTTCAATTCATTCCACCACCACCACCACCATCATCATCATCATCATCATCATTATCATCATCATCATCATCATCAGTTTTTTAAAATCCGTTGGGGGACACGGGCCCTCCCTAGGATTCTCCAAACTCCTCCATTGTGGGCGTCATGGTGCCAGTACTTTCCGAATTTGTCTTGTTTGTTTCTCCACCCAATACTCTGCCGGTGTCGGTTGCACATGTGATTTCTAGGGATCGATGTTGTGAGTCCTGATGTCCATCAGTTTTCTGTCATTCTTAAGATTTGGCCTGCCCATTACCATTTGAGTTTTTTTAACGGATTCTATGATTCCCTGACTCCTATCTTCTCCCGCATGTATTGTGCTATCTTGCATTCTCTCCATGCGAGGTTGAGCATTATCCTTTCATGTGCACGTATGGTCCTCAATTTGCAGGTCCGTCTCACGGTTAGGTTCTATGTTTCAGCTCCATAAGTGACTATCGGGAGGATGCATTGGTCGTATACCCTTCTTTAGTCGGATCTTTCGTTTTCGAAAGTGGAGCTTGCTCTCCTTAAGGCTGTCCATCCTTGAGTGATTCTTCACTTGATTTCCTCTTCTATTGTAGATCCCACGGAGATTCGTTGTCCTAGGTAGATGTAACGGTCTACTTTGATCGGCATCTTCGATTTTGATCTTCGTGTTCTTATTTTCAATGTGATTGTTGCACATGATCTTTGTCTTGCTGACTTTCTTGTTTACTTCATCTAGTATTTGTTGGAAGTCGTGCAGGTTTTCTGCTAAGAGGGCGATGTCATCTGCAAATCTGACGTTGCTCAAATATTTGCCGTCTATTTTGATTCCTTTATTTTCCCTGTCTAGTTTTCGAAGATCATCTCGATGCAGGCCGTGAAGAGTTTGGTTGTCTCTCCCCTTTTGGAGCCGGAAGGGCTCCGAGTCTTTATGTTGCCTAATAAAGGAGCTCCTGTGATAGTATATATGTTGCAGTTCTTTGTAGAGTGATGGCCTTCATAACCATGGGAATTCTTACAGAGTCAAAGGCTTTTTTGAAGTCGATAAATGCTACAGCGAGCGGCATCTTGTATTCAGCCGCCTTTTCTTTTAGCTGATTTATCGAATGCAGGTGGTTCATGTTCGAGTAGCCTCTTCTGAAGCAAATTTGTACCCGTGGTTGGTTTTAATCAAGTGATTTCGTGATCCGGTTGGTGATGGTTTTTGTGAAAAGTTTATAGATGCAGTTCAGTGGGCTCATAGGTCTGTAGTTGTGTTTTTTTTTATTTCCCTTTTTATATAAAAGCATTATGATTGCAGTGTTCCAATCTTCCAGGACCTTACTTTGTATGGCCAGTTTCTTAGTGATGATCTTACCAGCTTTTTTGAGTTGGCCAATGGTGATATTGTCTGGTCAGGGGCCTTTCCTTTCTTTGTTTGATGGCTTGTTTCACCTCCCTCTTGGTTACTTCTGGGAAGTCGTTGAGTTAATTGCTCACGTCTTGCGTATTCTGTTCATTATTTTATAGTCTTTATTTGGAGGAAAAAAGCTCTTAGTAAAATCCTTGGGCACGTTCGATAATCTTGCCTCTATCCGCTGTTAACTCTCCATTCACCTTCGAGTACACTGGTTATTTGCGTTTGTCCTGGATTGAGACTTTTGTTTATAGCTTAGAAAACTCAACATTTTTCGAGAGTTGATTCGATGATTGCAGAAGTGTATTTTCTTCTCTTTTTATTGTTTTATTCAGTTCGGTTTCTTCAATTTTCTCCTTTGTTTTCGGTGGCTTGAGGGTTCTGCATTTTTCTATGAGACTCCTGGTTTCACTTGCGATTTTATTGATGGTTTGTGTGCTTGCTGGCTTAAACATAGTGGTGACTTCTATTAGAGAGGCTCTTATTTTATTGTTGATTTCTTTAACGTTGGTGTCTTTTCCTTGTTCAGTAAGAACATTATTTCTTTTTTTTTCTTCAATCTTTAAAGACCGGCTGTGTTGTTGTCTAAATCAAGTGATATATTAACTGTGTAGCGATGGGAGATAATCTCATATGAGTTTTTATATTGTATAACGCAATTTATAATTCATTCTGTCGGACCAAACATGTCCATTTCTCAAAAAATAACTGTTGCGTTGAAAGAGACGAATAGACCGAGAATGAGCGAGATGAGAATCAGAGTTGGAAGCAGATATATATATATATATGTGTGTGTGTGTGTATGTGTGTGTTATTGTGTCATCCACAGACAGCTGTTTCGATATATTACACCTCTTCAATGTGGCTATAGACTTTCCATTATCCCATTCACTTCAGACTCGTAGGCCGATATCCTACCTCTGGACTACTGAACTGGACAGTCAGTAAAGCTGAATTTAAGTGATGTATCTATTTACACAGAAATCCCTCACCCACTAGAGTGCTCAATTCCTGTTGAAGAGCATTATACATATATATACATATATATATATATATATATATGTGTGTGTGTGTGTGTGTGTTCATGTGTATGCGTATGTCTATATGCGCTCGTGTGTGTTTTGTGTGCATGCGTATGTGTCACTTGAGTCATTGAGAGCAAATGTGAAATATTTCTCTTCAATTCTCCCGTAAATTTGAAATCGACCGTCGAAATCATTTTATTTATTATCGAGGTGTGATATTTTTGGTCCATTTTGTAGCCTGGAATTTTGTCCTAATTAAAAGTAAAAAAAAGAAAGTCTGGTGCACATTCCCCTCGCCCTGCACCAATCATCTTCACACAAATGTTCATGATTTTCGGTCAATCAAGTACAAGTTATAAAAAAAATCAACGTTCAATAATTTCTCTGTTTTTAACTGTCACTGATTTATAACGATTTAAGAATTTTAATTCTTCTACTTCGATTCAGGAAGAAACTCATTAACACATGAAAATGTTTTCACCCTTGGATTATTACTTCCCCAGATATTTCCCGTGTTTTTCTAGCATTTCTCTTAATCAACCGAGAGCTTTTGTTGTTAATGCATTTTTCTTTCAAAATTCAGTGGAGTTCAAAATTCAAAGAATTACAAAATAAATCAATGAATAAATAAACGTTGATAACGATGCCAGTGAGACGATTTCTGAATAGTACTTGAAAAATGTTTCCATTTCAAGTATTCTAGAAATGGAATGGATTTAAAACACGAAAAGAAACACATCCCCTGCTAAAACATTGCTTCTGCATGACCCTTTATCCTAAACATCGATTATTCTCAACATTCCCGACGTAATTTTCGAAAGGGAAGTAACTCAAAGTCGATACAGAAAACACAAGTCGGATATAAGGAAAAAAAACGGATGAGATGTGTTCAGGCCAATCGAACATGAACTCTGGGTATTAATTCAACATTGGAAACCTAGGAACAACCGAAGAAGGCCGAAGGGTACACGACCAAAACATTGTGACCAGATAAATGCATAGATGAGATACCTTCACCTTTCTCCTTTCAATACATTGTTCAAGCCCATATATTCTTCTGTCTTCCTACATCTGAGGTGAAGGATCTTTGATACAGTTGCGTATCAAGGGTATGACAGGCGTGTCGCGTGCTCTGGGCTCCACTTGAAAGGGGGTTTCACTGAACTTTTACAACTAACCTTAGAAAAACCATCCTCAGTTAGGGAGAAAAGAATTTTTTCCTTCAGCTGTATAATGACTGGACACAGAAATGACGTCCATTGAAGAATAAGCGAGAAAAACAATCTTCCAGTGTCTGTGAATTGTCACCAACACACACTGAACCCACCAGGGGTACATGCAGCCAAATAGGAAACAATGATGGTCACGTTTTGGGAACCATTGAAGCTCTCTACGTGTTCTTCTCTCGTTCAACGAGGCGCTGGGAAAAATCTTCCAGATAATGCTGATCGTTGCAGTTTCTGTCATAACATGTATTTTCGAGCTGCCATTTTGGTAAAGTTATGAGTGCTGCGTATGTGTGTATATTACCTCGCCCCTAGATTAATCTTGTATACATTTTTTGTAGGAGGGAGCGGGAGCTGCCTGCAGTTCTTTGGATCAAAAATTGCATTTCTTGAGGCTGGGGTACACGAGAAATTTTCACCTCTTTGGTCTTCTCACCTAGAGCGAATAGGTTTGAAAGTTGGAACTTTATAATCAATAAAAGATGATAGTGTGGTAAATTCTATGTAACTTTAACTCGATGTACCTATGTGAAAACGATGAAATTATCATTTGCCGGTAACAGGGTTGCTGCTAAGATATATTCCGAATGTGGCATTCAGCCCTGACCCACCGGAAAAAGTAACAATTTCAGTTCTTGTCAAGGGCGCTATTATTCTAAAAAATGTTTCCATCTTTGTTGGTTTTAAGACAAGTTTCCCACAGATATATTCTTCAACTTTCTACGTATAACATAAAGCTCAACGATTGAATATTGCCATCATTGTATAAATTGTTCAAATTATTATCGTCATCTCAATACTCCGACTGATATATTCTTTGGCCTTGATATAATATGAACTTGTCCAATTATATCCACTACCTATGAGTGATGGAATGACCCGTGTCACATGAGACACTGTGAGGATCGACGGAATGCGTATGCCTGTATGCGTGTTTATGTCTGGGTGTGTTTGTGTCAGAGTGTATGCGTGTGGTTGATATGAAGATGACACGTGTGCATGCACACACACTGATATGTATGTGTGCATGGGTGCGCCGGCGCACACACCGAACACACACCGCACACACCGAACACACACCGCACACATTAGAAACCGTCGACCAAAACTACCATCAGAACTGTCAACATAGGTTTCTCCAGTTTTCAAGTTGGTATGGCTGGCAGGCTATGTATGCATATATCACGTATACAAGCCGCATTGATGAAGGTAGAGGGCTGAAAATTTCAACATTTACTTTTCATTATGTATAGAAAGAATTCGTTTTTGTCAAAATTCCGCATCTCCGGCTTTCTAGTGGGGAGTCTCAATTAGGAGCTTATACCAAACTGACCACTTACTTTTTGCCCTGCAGCATTTCTGCTTGTTTTTTTTTTTGTTGAAAATTAAGACCTTTTAGTGATCACTACCCAACAAAAGGCGAGGGGAGTAACTTATCAGCGATTACCCTTTTTTCCTATTTCTTAATTGATCACCCCAACATAGCACGCCGTCAAAAGACGGTTTCTGCTGAGTGAAAACCAAGACTTGTCTGCATATATCAGATTGTTCGACGCTAAATTGTAGATTTTTTTTTTAAATAAAAAAATAGAAATACTTCATTCAATTCTGTAATTAACCTTTCACTCATCGAATAGGCGGATTCTTCTGAAAATTTCTCAGTTTATTTTTGTTAGGAGAGTGTCCGCCTGACCGGAATATAACCAGCTGCATTACAAGAAATCCGTAAAAGAAACATCGGAAAAATGTCTGAGTATATATATATATGTATATATATATATGTATATATATATATATGTATATATATATATGTATATGTATATGTATATGTATATATATATATATATATATATATATATATGTATTTTTGAGTACTTAACTCACATGCTGCGCGGGGAAAATAACTGAATATCTTACGATACAGAAATAAAACATATTCTTAAATAAATGTCTTTTTGCATAACGCAACCAGATGGGCAAGGTAGCGTGAGTCAAAAAATTGTTTCAGCTCATTGAGTGTACTTATCGGCAGATTGTGCCATCGATTTTTGACATGGGTGTCGCCCAACCCTTGGAAGTTTGGAGCTCGCTCTCGTATAGTCGAAAGTATGTTCTCTAATATATTTCTTTGTTTGCAATACAACCACAACAACAACAACAACAACAACAACAACAATAAAAAGATAAGTTAAACCAAGAGCTCATTCCCTACTTCCAATCAACAATCTTTACTGAATGTCATAGATTCACAGCCTGAATTAAATTGTATCATAGAATGTTCAACATTCGTTAAATCATTAAAGCAGGTAATTTCACAGGATTTTTTCCCCCCGTTATCTTTTTTTGTTTTACAGAAGAAACTTTTGGTGCTTCCAATCAATAAAACCTTCATTATGTTTTGGGAAGTCTCAATTTTGGAAGAAGAAGACAGATGAAGCAAATAAGAAAATTTTGTTTTTGGAAAATGATTTCGGCCATTGAAGTAAGTTTCTCGTTAAGCATAAGAGTTACATCATAAATAGCAACCCCGAACCATTTTTTTCTCAACAACTGACTCTTATCCAAAGGTCGCAGAGGTGTTATTGATTGAAAACGAGAAAGATTCCTCGGGGAAACAAACTTTTGATACGCTTTTTGCTTTCACTGGTAACAGAGACCATAACCTAAAAATCAACAGAAAAATTAAAGGAAAGTGAATAGTGTTCAAAAATTAACAAGAGAGGTTTACAACAGGGCTTCTCGATCGATGAGACGGAATTGTTTTTGAGACACTTCACTCAGTGATAAAATCCAATCGGCTCTAGAAGTGGTAGACTAAAGGTGGTATGTCAAGAGATAACATTTTATGCGGTAAAACATCTTACTTCAGCTCCATAATCGTTTGCTGCGTCGCATTTGCAACATGAGGGTGGGTTTAGTTATGTAACAAATCCAGCTCGCTTGTCTTGCTAAGAGAAAAAATTCTTTCCAAAAATGTCATTTAAATACGTTAATTACACATTGCAGTACTGCACAGTCAGTCAAGGTCTTATAGGTAGATTTCAGTCAAGGTCATTTAGGTAGATTTTAGAAACCGTCAACCAAAGCCGTCACCAAATCTGTCAGAATAGGTTTAACAAGCTTTCAAGCTTGTCTAGTTAGCTACTTATTTATGCATGTGCCACGCGTCCAGACCAAACAAATGCAGCTAGAGGGCTGAAAATTAAAACATTTATTCTTTATTATATTTATTTGTTTTTGGAACCTCCATCCCCACCCAAGTAGTTTTTTTAGTGAAGAGTTCAATTTACAATGCAAGTTTTTCGTGAAATCGTCTCTAGTTTGTGCCAACTTTCTTTTTTCTCTTCTTTTTCTTGAAAATCTGAACTTTTTAATGATCAGATAAAAGGACAAAGACGTACTTTAAAATCATTGCTCATGGCTTCTTTCTATTTATTCATTAATCACCCCATTTCCCGGCACGCTGCCAAAAAGCCTTTGTCCCGTCATAGTTTTTATTGAGTGCCTAACCAGACCAATTCAAATATTTTTTTCTGTCTTATTCATAGTAGAATTCCAATATTTTTAATCTTATTCACAGAAGAGCTCCATTGAAATTTGGAGCGGTTTCAATAGGTTCATGAAATAAAGACTTAAATTCAGCTAAACGCCAGTGGCATTACCGCACCGCTTACTAAAACAGGGGAGAGAATGGAAAAGAGAAAGGACGAATTATTGACGAAACGAACAATACGCCAGTAGGACGAAAAGGATACCTACTGTCGAAAGATATATCTATGGATAAAAAGTATAAATATGTATTGACATAATAAATATGTGCTGATGGAAGCATATCCAAACGTTCTTGTTTTATCGTGGCTCGTCTTTCGGAGATTTCGGCGTGCACAGAAAAAGAATGCACGGAAAATACAAAAGTCAGAAACACGCTATGAAGAAAAATAAATACTTTGTTTATTTTTCTTTTATTTCGTACACGAGGTCCCCTTGTATGTTCTCAAAACGCTGAGACGGTTGCATATTCAGAAATGCATGCATGTTTCTGACTTAATTTCCTTAACAAAACTCTCCACCCAGATTTTCCTACACACAAAAACAATGTTGACTCGTATATCTTCATCACTTTACTTTTTTCTTATCCTCTGTGACTACATTGGCTCATATTCTATGCCTGAATCGGTTTTGGGAACTAAGTATACGGTAAGAGCGAGTTTTGGAAAATACGTACTTCGTAATGCTGGGATTTGAGAACTAGGTACACGGCAAGGTTGGATTTTGGGATATTGGTATACAGTAAAGCTAAGTTTTTCAAACTATTCATACAACAATGATGGGTATTAGAAACTAGGTGTACAGTAAGGCTGAGTTTCGGGAACTCAGTATACAAAAATGATGGATTTGGGGAACTAAGTATCCGGTAATGCCTCCATTAATAGACATTGGACAAAACCAGAAGATTGTCGCTCGAACTGAAAACCGTGCAACGTACACATGGAAGTATCATGGTCTTCTTCACACGACGATCATACGACAGAAACGTTCATCAGTGAGAAGGTAGGAGTCTGAGACATCATAGAAACTGTTTGAAAACTCAAATGGCAAAGGGTTGGACATTTTGCAAGAATGGCAGAAAAACCCAGGACATCATGACTCATAACATCCCGAGGGATCATATGCGAAAGTGTGACCGACGGAAAGTAATATGGCGTAACGAGCTAGATAAATTCAGAAAGTGCTTCCTCTGCGATCCTCATGATAGAGAGGTCTGGCGAATCTGGAGAAAAGTTTGTCCAGCGAAGGATGTTAAAAGGCTGATAATGATGATGATAAAACCCCCGCCCCGAAATTGAGGAATAGGTATACGCCGTACTCCTGCGCGTAGTCCCATTTCAATCATTATTCACATTCGTTCACCCCCTTCCTCTCCAATTCTATCCGTTGTGTTATGTATACTGTCCCTCTGTGAAAAAAGCAACTTCCTAGATAGCGTGAGTTCACAAGGCCACGCACATGACAAAGCAAACCATTTCTTGACGAAGGGGTACCGTGTATTTTTGCATACTGCTGTCATCTCATTTCCTTTCGGAAGTTTTATTTCATTACACAAAAGACGAGAGAAACATAAGGAGGGAAAGTTTTGAAAGGAGTCGAATGGAACTGGGAGACCTGCGTGAATGCAAAATTAATTGCATAACGTTTCAGATTTCTCGTTCTGCAATTCCGTATTTTAACATCGACTCTACAATGGCTCAAATATCAAAATTGGTGAACCATCAAAGGGGGAAAAATACATTTGTAAACATACACATGCGAGCTCAAATACGTATGCACGCACACATATACACATGCACGTGCACCCAATATATATATATATATATACATATATACATATATTTATACATATATATATTAACCGACCGTGGCAGAGGGTTCTTTTCTCTTTTATGTGTGCGTGTGTGTTGATGGATTTAAGAATTGGTAGTTTTATGTGTTATTTGTTTGCCTGTTTGTCTGTTCTGGAGCTCCTGACCATACTGTTTTGTCAACAGATTTGAAAATTGGCATCTGTACTCTATTAGACCCCTTCCTCAAAATGCTTTTATTCGTATTCTGGAGGAGAAATTTTTTTTTTATTTAAAGATTTTTTTTTTTAACCTTATGTGATCTTATTCTGACGGGTTAATTTGCCAGTGTTCGAAGTTTCAAGTCGTGGAAGTTGAGGCATTGTTGTCCAAATTAATGCAACTAAGTGTAAGCTGAAAACAAAACTTATTGTATCATAAGACCTTGGACCGTGTAATTTTGTACTCTGTTGAATGAATTATCTGCATTAATCAAAGTGTGCCTGTTGTTATCATCATCATAATCAGCAACAGCTTTTTAGCCTCCGTTGTTTGACCTTCCTAAAGATTGGCCAGAACTCTCTATCATAGGCGTTGTGTAGACAATACTTTCTGAATTTGTCTTGTTCATTAAGACATCTTATTTTTTTTTACCGGTCACAATTTCGCATATGATCGATCTCTCTGGATCCACATTGTGAGTCGTGATGTCGAGCGGTTGTCAGACATTCTTGCAATATGACCATGATATCTCAAACTCTTTTGGTTTTCTATTATAGTGTGATCACGCTTGCGATGTTGAACTTAGTTAGATGGGTCTAATTGTTGTGTGCTGTATATAAAGCACGTGGCTCAGTGGTTTCAAATGTTCCGGGGATCCCCAGTGTTCTGCATGACATTTTCAGGGGTTTCGCAAAAAAAAAAAAAAAAATGGACATTTTTCGCAATACTACATAAACGATTATTTCATATTTTTTCTAACGCGAAAATTACTTTTCATATGAAAGAAAAAATACCAACATTTTGCCTTTTTAATGAAAAAACATCTTGAATGCTGTTCAGTCTGTAATGGTTCATATGTCTATTTCCCAGGACTTAGCTCTGTTTTAACTTTTCTATTCCAGTGACTATTCTCCAATTGGCTTTACACACATTTGGATAAGCAAGGCCAAAATCCAATAGTCACATTGCCAGCCGCTGGATCTGAAGGTAAGTTTTCGATCCTACATCGTGGTACTGGAAGGGATATCCGATAGTCTATAGCCACACTGAAGATTTCTAATACATCGAAACAGGTGTCTGTGGATAACGCAATTATCAATTATTATCATAATTAACGTTCCCCACTTCGAAGTTGAACAATTTTAGGTAGGACAACTCGTCTATTCTAAGCAATTATAGCAATGCTCTTCCAACTCTGGAATGGAGCACTCTGGTGGATGGGGAATTGCACGTAGGTAAATAAATCGCCTAAAGAGAACGGAAAGTTGTTTTTGAAGATATGTTGATTATGTAACAGTTTTTATTGAGTGATTTCAATTCTTATTGACCCTAATTCACTCTTCCTCCAAAGTGGCTACCAATACCTTTCTTTTCATACTTTGATAATTCTCATTATTGTTGAGTGCGAGGTATTATTTGGAGATCGTGAAGGTTATCAGCATATAATTTAATATCACAAATATTACTTGAAAATTGTTTTTATTGACAAAGTAGAGTACTTGAATTGTTAGATATTCATGAAATCGAGATAAAAAGTGCTCAAAATATTAATCATATAATATAGGACAATATATCAATTTTTTCGTATATATATATATATATATATATATATATATATATATATATATATATATATATGATTTGTGTGTTCGTGGGTTCTTATGGAAAATTGTTGAACGAAAAGCTCCTTGACTGCTCTTTCCGATATCAGACAAAAGGCCTCTTGACCACATACTCATCTAAGACCAAGATCAGTATAAATAGAATAGATATTTCAGTTTTTGCACAAGGAAAACAGCTGTCCGTCTAATTTATGTTGTTCGAACTTACAAACGATATGAAGTGGAGTGTTAATACCAGATTCTGTACAAGTATCCCACAAAAACGGGTCATCGTTGTATTTTCCTGCTCTTTTGAAAATCCCCTTGAAACCGGTCAAGACAAATATTTTCTGTGAGCTGAAAACTAGAACTGTGAGCACGAAACCTTTTCATTAAACATATAAGTTATTAATCATAAGATAATCTCCAACCAGTGCAGTTCCCCCTTCTTCATACCTATAAGATTAGTTGCTTTGAATGAGGTGAATAGATCGAGAATAAAAGAGATAAAATTTTGGGTTGAATTTTTTTTATCGATTTTCTCCAATTGTTTATTCTTTGTACGCTGTCTAAATTGAGTGGTATATTAATCGACGGGAGATCATCTCAAATAAGTTTTTATATAATATAACACAATCAATAATTCATATATACATGAAAATTAGTAGTCATAATGATGGCGACGATTTAATAAAGCCATGACTAGACATCCTGGTCCCTTAAAAACTAATCAGCTTGACCATAATGAAATAATAATTATGACAAAAATCAAAGAATTCTAATAAATGTATAAAAATAGAATAAATGAATAATGTATATTGAATTGAATAAATCTTTATTAATGTTAGGGGAATGGGGTAACCAAAAGTCATGGATTTTGTCTTTGTCATTGTGAAGTAATAATTGTTTTGCTTAGAGCCAAGGAAAGGGAAAACATTTGGCTCTGATCTATTCGTCTGGCTAATAGGTAGTTAGGTGGGCTGGGAGATTAAACATGGAATGCCAGGTAACAATCTGTCTAAGTATATCAATGGAGTAGTCGATTGAGGTGTTACTATCGGTTAGAATGTGGTTTCGTTCCGTTTCAACGATGTACATAAGGCTAATATATTTGATAACTCAAAGGAAAAAAATGATGGGAGCAAAATTAGTGTAAAACGTAGAAAAATTCAACTTAATCTTAATCAATTTGTCGGTTGAATATGTCGGTAGAAAATCAACTCGAAGAAGTGTTTTGTGTAATTAGTATTCTTAAAGAATACATCATAAGTCCAAATTGAAACAGACTCAACAGATTTGAAATTCACTTGGGTTAACACTCAATAGAAGCGACACAAACAAGAAGTCAAGTCTGTTGTTATACTTATTAATCCTGCATTGTCAAATATGTAAGTTGGTCCAGAGTTTCGAAAAAAATTATGTGCAGTATAAAATAACATCCTTTTACAATATATTATGATAATACCCAATATGAAATAACAAAATACGTGTATGACAGAAGCGATATATCAGAATTATAGCTGGAAGGGAGGTGGTGTTTAATCAACACTACTAAGTTCCATGTTTTATTTTTAAATACCTGAAACGGTTACATGGTAAACAACTGATGATTCTAAGAGGAAAAAAATACACATCGTACCTGGATATAAAAGAGAGTAAAGATACATAAATTACATTACAGATATTAGGAAATAAGTGACCGAAGTGACACAAACAAATTCAATGTGTTTAGTATTTAAAGTTGTGAAGCTTTCTTTTAGGATATATCTATATCTATGTATATAAATATACATAAACGGAATCTGCATCCTGACTTTTTGTTATTAGCTGAATTCTAATATGACATTTTCACTGTATAATATCCCATCTACGCAACTAATATTCACTACTCAATTAAGTGCAGTAAAAATGTAGAATATTATGTACAGAAATACTATTTTTTATGTAAAATGAATGTTTTTTCATCATTTGGCCACGACTTATTTGTTTGGTATCAGTACTCCGCTAGATCGATTCTAAATATACTCTATTTATATTTTGAAAAATGCCTTTTTGACCCTGTTTAGTCGTATTCTGACAGGTCTATAATCAACAACTCAATTTTCAAGAATCAAGATGTTCGTAGATGTTTTTTTTTACTTTATTCAAGTTGTTTTTCAGTAAAACAGAACATCTAGATTCTACCCCTCCCTCTCTCTCACACACAAACATATATATATATATATATATATATATATATATATATACATACATATATATATATATATATATATATATATATATATATATATATATATATATATATATTGTCATGTTTTTAGACATTTCTTACTCTAATTTAGTTGTTTTCCTGTGAAAACGCCAGTGATGTCAATAGAATTCATTCTGACCATACTTCAATGGTTCATTTTTACATTACTTCAAATTTTTACGCTACGTTTATTCAATTATTGACTTTTCATGGCAAGTATATATACATAAGTGTGTTTGGGGGGTTGGGTGTGTATCTTTGTATACATGTAACCACATTTACATACTCTCAGGATATAAGAATATAAGAATATATGTTTAGAAATTATCAATATAATCATCGTGATTTGTTTGTTTAGAAACAAAGTCGCCTTTTCTCAATGAATCTCAGCCATTTTTGGCACGGAGGTCTAAATGCACCCTACAATAATGTATAAGTAAACAAAATCCGGTTCATGTCCCCGTACGGATTTTTTCTGATGATAGTTCCATGTATTTCGCTATTCATAATTTATATGTTTACATGCTTCCACTTTTTTTTTCATCTAAAATTATGCAATTTTTCAATCGATTGAGATTGAAAATCAACCTTTGGATAGAAGCGGCCAAATAGATTATCGCATTATTGCTGCAAATGCTACCACGTTCAATGTTTTGCAAAATAATCGAAGATTTGCTTTATCGCATCCTAATCGATCTTGTATATTTCAAATACTGAAATCAAGAAAGTATGTTTTTCAACTCAATCTTTTGCTTCATCCCGTATAGATTTCTTTTTTTTTCTAAATGTTTCATACTTTTTTTAATCAATTTTACGTACAGAAAAAATTACCAAAATGGATTGAAAATTTGATAGACAAAAGCAGTCCTTCACAATTAGCTGTTTAGATTTTTTCTCTTTGGTTTAATTTCTATGTCCACTTATCTAATATTGCTGTTTACATTTGAACGCTTATACATCATATATTGCTATGGATTTCATCATTGAGATAATACTTTTTTACCCAGTGTTACGTATGAAAAAGGCCATGTTTCAATTAAGTTTTTATGTATAGACATCAGAGCTAGGTCTTTAAGCTTCATTTGTTGTATTATTAAATTTTTTTCTCTCAATCCCGCATGAAAAGAAAACCAGTGCTATAATTACAATTTTGAAACACTGGAAGCGATAGAATCCACGAAGGTAATTCTATTAATTCAGTCAAATCGTATTAGTTAATAATAGTTAACATGATAAATGTTTTCATATATTTGTCACCCAGGCAATGACAGGTATCTCTGCTAGCATGTATGTATATGTAATCTAGAATTTTTTCTATAGTTTTAAAAACTAAATACATTGAAATTTTTTTTCAAAAAATTGTTTGCGTCTCTTTAGACACTTATATTCCAATATGTATCAACATAAATTATTTTATCTTTTTGAATGTTCTTTTCTGTTCTATAGATACTTAATCATTATGGTACAAAGTGTACATTTTCTTTTACTGGGAATATCAGTTGTTCACCATGTAACTGTTTCGGGAATTTTTAAAAACAAAACTATTATATTAACATGGCACCCCAGTAGTGTTAATCAAACACCATTTCCCTTTCACCCATAATTCTATCACATAGGTTACGTCATACATTTAGTTTGAAATTCTGTATCGGTTATTCAATGGGCTAGTCATGTTGCAAGAATGGCAGACGACCAATGGACACTGCATCACACAGCTTGGATCCCAAGAGATCACATGCATAATCAAGGCTGGCAGAATACCAGATGGAGAGACAAACTAGACAGTTCCAGAGTATTGGCTCCGCGAAGCTCTTAATAGAGAGGCCAGGCGACTCCTGGGAGAGGTCTATGTCCAACAACGGACGTTAAAAGACTGATGATGATGATGATCATCATCATCATAATAATATATATATAAATATATATATATATATGTATATATATATATGTATGTATATATATATATATATATATATATATATATATATATATATATATATATATATATATATATATATATATACACGTGTGTGTGTGTATTTAGGATATATATAGATATATATGCACATACGTACACTCATACACAAATATACACACGCTCACACTCATACACACAGAGACACACACACACGCATATATATATATATATATATATATATATATATATATATATATATATATATATATACATATATATCAACCGTATCATATCTCGTCTATATTGTATGTTTTATTTGCACAAATGCAGCTGTTGCCAAATTATACTTGCAGTATTTATAATTTTTGTCAAAAAAAATCTCGTGTTTCATTCTTGCAATGATAATATCATGTCCTATTCTAGACTTTGGTGCAGAACAATTTTTCAAAAAAAAAAAATGATTTATGCATGTCATTTTCTTTTGTTGAGTTAAATTGCTGTGGAACGTAATCGGAGAGGTTACGTTCCACGGCAATAATTGTGAGATTAAAACCCAATGTGTAGCAGGCTTAAATAATTTTGAACAGATCTATCAATGTTCTTCAAAAGGAACGACACCTGTGCCCAGGGCTGGCCCCAAGGTATCGGCAACGCAAGCAGTCGCCAAGGGCGCTGAGTTCCAGAGGGTGTTTGTCATGTGTCTGAAAAAGCAGGAATTTCCAAATACAAATGGAAAAATGAATAACGGGTCACTCAATGGAAGCTGTCATGTGACCAATGTCTTTTGACAGCATGTTGCATTTAGGGTGAGCAATTAAAAAATTAGAAAAAAGAGTGATCAATGAATAAGTTAATTCTCTTGCCTTTTGTTTGGGCCATGATCACTAAAAAGTCAGAATTAAAAAAACAAAACAAGCATGCACAAAATAGGTGGTCAATTTAGCATCAACTTATATTTCAAATCGAACGCCCACGAGAAAAATATTCGGGGGAGAATTTGAAAATACACGTAATAAGGAGTAAAGGTTTAAATTTACATCCCTCTAGCTACGTTGGGGTGGCCCGAACATGCGATACACACATAGCCAGTCAGCCAGCCGGACCAACTTGAAAACTGAAGAAAATTATGTGGAGGGTTTCGGTTGACGATTTTTAATACTGTACGCCAGTGTTCAGCTTGCCCGGGCATCAAAAAACCGAGGGCCGTCCCTGAGGATAGGTATTGGAAAATGAGAATGGACGTGTCATTGGCCCAGTGGTTAACACCATTGAAAATAGAGATGATATGCGTTCACTTTACCCTAATACACTTGGGAAAGGCATAAATCCATCTCCCTTCCGCCCAAGCTGTGTCTGTCTCTCTCTCAGTTGATCACTTTCAACCTGTTATATATATATATATATATATATACACACACACACACACACACACACACACACATATATATATATATATATATATATATATATGCTTGTATCTATCATAAGATCTCTCTCAGTATGTTCATATCTCTTTTTTTTTAATCTATTTATGTATCTATCTATCATATATATTCAAGTATGTATTTGCATGATTTGGCTAATATATAGCTTCCTGAAAGTCACAGAACAAAGTGAATAGACACACACACACACACACACACACACACACACACACACACACATATATATATATATATATATATATATATTTATACGTATATATATATATATATATATATATACGTATATATATATATATATATATATATATATATATTTATGTATATATATATATAGAGAGAGAGAGACAGAGTTTAGATAAAAACCAGGATTTTCTGGACTTATTACAATGATAGAACTGATAGATAAATAGATTGATGTAAAGAGAACGAGATAAATACCAATCTAAATAGAATAATAGACAGATACCAAGACAATTCAACGACTAAGATTTACCTGAAATTGTGCAAACGATGGCACCAGGAAATTTGGCATCAATTTAACGCCTGCAACCACACGCACACGAACAAAGACACACATATGATAATAAATCATCACATAGGAACTCTTTTTTGAAATGATCACCTGTTATTACATGGTGAGCTTATCATTTGGCTTAGACAACATAAAAAAAATAAAAATTCAAGAAAGAATTCGGCCGCTGCAGGAATCAAACTGCAATCGATCGGATAGCTGCTTTAACGTTTAGTTGCTCTCACCATCGAGCTAAACAGCCGCGGGTAGTGCAGACGCTCAAATA
>OY735226.1:40972965-41030465 GCA_963457665.1 Thysanoteuthis rhombus | reverse complement strand
GGAAAAATTTGCGTTTCTGACTTGAATCAATTTGGAAGTCCGGATTCTACATTTGATCCGATCTGAACGCTGATTTCGAAGCCAAACTTGTCCAAAGACGGATTCGCTTGAGAGATTTTAGATTATCTGGAAAGTGCGCGAAATCTAAGATTATTCAATGCGACAGGATTAAGAGAGAACATTCCAACTAAATAACATGCATTCACGCTGCTTGTCATAAGATCGACACGAAAAATGATGATCAGTAGATTCAATGATGGTGTGAACGGCTGTTTAAGTAAGTAAAAGTTCAATCAGGAGCGGAATGTAAGTTTAAACCAAACCTTTGAAGTAACGTCTTAGCAGTGTGATTTTAATTTACTGAGTGCATGCATTACTTTGTTCGTCCTAATTCATATATATATATATATATATATATATATATATATATATAGAGAGAGAGAGAGAGAGAGAGAGAGATAAAAAGAGAGAATCATAACATTAACTGCTAACACCATAGATAGAACAAGCTAATCATTCCACGTGATAGGAGCGCCAACCTCTTTCATCATGAATAGAATAGTAAAATAATAACGCGTAAATTTTGAAAAGAGAAACAATATATACTCAGTACAATAAAGTGCGAAACAAATTTGTTTGGGGAATATATATATATATATATATATATATATATATATATATATATATATACATTTCAGTAACTTTTAAGGTTGATACCTATGTAGCTCCTTGACCCCACCACCCCTCCTTCCACACTATCCCAAACATACCAAAAAATCCACCTCCACAACACTACCTCCTACCTTGACACACTCTGCCCTCTCCAAGACCAACTGCTGCTGCTTTACCAAAATCCCAATACCTGCTGGTCATTCTTACATTCAGCAGGAGGCCTCTAGTAGCCCTGACAACAAAACTTACCCACAATGCATAGCCCCTGGCAGTGGACTCTGGTTCCACATGGTACATTTTAATTCACACTCACACAACGCACACCACTGATGATGGGAGAAATCCCGAAACATGTATGGACTATTGACATATAAGGATTAATAAACCTTACCACCAAAAACTTCACTCCCGAGTCTGTCTCACTCTCTAAAGTACACATTATATATATATATATATATATAAGTCGCTGCACAAGTAGACATTACGTATATGTAAGTATGTATCAATATAACCAATATAACCTAAGGGTATTTGCGCAAGGTGAATACAATCCGTCCAAGCCAGAGTTTCAACTTGGCTCGCTGTCTGTACTTCGAGCCATTTCTGTCACACTTATAGTATCAATAGCGGCCATCAGCCCCTCTAACTTATTAGGCTATCTAAATTTCCTTTCAGTAATCCAATCCCACCCTCCTATTAAACTACCATACCCTTTCCTTCTCTCTCTTCCCCTCTCTCAATATACTCTTTCTTTTATCCCCTTCCTCTTCTCACTATCATATCAAAATACCATTCTTTTTGCTACTCTCCCTTTCTATCTTCTTATTAAATTATCTAACTTTTCTCATTCTCCTTTCCTACTGTCACACTCATTGTATCAGTAGTAACCCTCAGCCGAACCTGTTGCCCTACATCTACGGTAACTGTTAGTGAAGCAACCTTTCATGGCACTACAAATTACAATCAGGCGGACAATGAGACGCAAATTGGTAAATGGAATAATTACTTTTATTCAATTTACAACATTATTTAAAACTGTCAATGAAGATTTCTTCAGTTTTTAAGTTGGTTTGTTGGCTGGCTGGCTACGTATGTATCACATGTTCAGTGAAGCTAGAGGGCTGAATTTTCCTCCATTTACTTCTCATGTCTTGAAAAAAGCGTTTCTTTCGTGTCTTTTAAAAAAATCACTCACTCACTCAGTTTTCAGTCAAGTGTCCAGTTTACAATGTAAGTGTATGCTACATTGGTCCCTTACTTTGTGTCCGGTAGCATTCATGCTTGTTCATTTTTGAAAATTCGAACTTTTTCGTGATCATTGCCCAACAATAGGTGAGAGAAGAAACTTATTCATTGATCAACCCCTCGTTCCAATTTGTTTAATTGATTGCCCCCAGCATTACATACTGCCAAAAGACGTTGGACATATGACGGTTCCTTTTGAGAGACTAACCAGACCTATTTATCTTTTCTTCTCCATCACAGAAGTCAGCGATATTTTTTTTTTAATTGACTTGAAACAGCTGCTTCCAACATGACCAGATTAAATTGGATATTGGATAACATCTCATGGTTGGACTTCGCAGAAAAAATATGAATATTTTTCGTACAGATTTCCAATGTCGTTTTTTCCTAATACAATTATGATTATTAAAGTGAAAAGAGTAAAGTACAGAGACTACTGTAGTAGTCGTTAAGATGGTACTAGACCTACTTTTGTTTATTGATTTTATTCACGGTGGAAACGAAATAAGAATAGCCGTACCTCACTGGCCCCCTAAATGAATGAAGACCCCCGCCAACAGTATTCTGAAAAAATACTTCAAATAGTGTACAGTGGTGTACTCATGCAACATTTCATGATTGAACCCTCCCTACCCAAATATGACCTGGTTCACTTGAGGACACACACACGAACACACACATACACACACACACACGCCTACGGGAGCACAGATATTCTAATAGAGAAAGATTTCATAAACTGAACAATATGTCTCACCAGAGGAGGACGGAACGCTACGTAATCATAATGATGTCCAAGATACAAAAACTTATCCCGAATGATCAAAACATTTGATTTCCCCACTGTGACTGAAGAGGTATTCGCATCACCATTGTAACTCTAGTCCAAGGCACGACAAAAAACGGCCTATCCAAATATGGTGAGTCGTTTCAGTGCGCGGACCAACACTTTGGAATTATATTCCTTTTGAGACCACCGTAATAACAAAACTAGTGAGCTTCAAGACTTTCTGGGGGAAGATTCCTTGAACAGATCCCAGACAAGTCATCGACACCTGGATACACATCCGTAAACGACAACTGCATACTAAGGTAAATTGTACGTGGTCGGCATTCGTGGAGATGACAATGATAGGTCCACCTTCACCATATCAAAGGACCAACGAATTGAAGAGTTCCGTTGTTTTTAGGAGCGGTTCCAAGCGGTCCATGAAACTAAGAGTTATTTAAATGAAAAGAGTAAAGGGCAGAAACTGCTGTTGTAGTACAAATAGTATTCTTGATGATGATAAGAAGAAAAAGATGATGTAAGATCTACTATTGTTTATTGATTTTATTTCCTCCATTTCGGAGGCATCTTGTAGTCTTGTGGTCATTAGACCGTATATCTCGAACATTTCTTCATTTCACTTGCCAGCCTTTTCTCTGGTCGGAGTGATCTTAATGGCAAGTGATCTGCGGAAAACGCTTTGGATTTACGGTCAAATAACCACTAGATGCCTACAAACCGAAGACTATAAGATCAATAAAACGATTGTAGGTGGAGCATCATCTTTCAACTCCCTTCTCGGCCTTCGGACTGGGATCAGAGTGAAGTATCTGACCCTCAGTCATGTCCTCATCTTCGGATAGGACGATGACCACCATATCAAATTGAAGATTGACTATAGAACCAACAAAACAATTAGTATAGCGTCATCTTTCCATTCCTTTCTTGAGCTTCAGGCAGGGATCAAAATTGAATTTCTGACCCTTGGTAGTATTTGTGTCTTCGGGCGGGGCGCGACATAAACAAGGCTAGTCTGGTCAACATGGGATTCAAACCTAGGAGTAAGCACATCCTTCTCGCTGAACTATTAGGGAGTTGGGAGTAGTACAGATGCTTTCATGGCAATAGTCTCGTGACTAGGCAACTTTGACAACATGTGCACGTGTATTACCTACCATAAACTTTGCGTCTTATTTTCCCTGGCCGGAAGTTGAATAAATCTCTTAGATCTTGTTTTACAATTTTCTCCACAGGGGACTTTAGGACGGTTCTCAGTGTATCAATTAAACGGTGCTACGCAATTTTTGTTCCCTGGCGGTGACGGTTCCTTATTTTGATTGCTTATGAGTAAAGAGTATAGAAATGGCTTTTACTCCTTTCAAACTGATGTTGTGGACAAGACAGTAATATTCATATGTAATTGTTGCCCTTAATGCAATTAAAAATGTGCGAATTTTCCTGTTGTCCAATTAGAAATAAATAGATTTCAAATTATCACTGTTCTGGTCGCAAAAACAAAGTTCGAAGAAAACAAGCGACATTTCCTATACTTTTCAGACGTAATTGATCAGAACATTACTTTTATTACCAAGGAACAAAAAAGATATTAGATGCTCAACCCTAATCCCAATGGCTCACAGCTCCTTTAGTGCGCAGAAAAGGACTTGATATTTCCCCAAAAGAAGACTTTCCTCGTGCTCCTTTGAACTCTGGAAGTCCTCGATGAATTGCAATGAAACGTGGAAGGATGGACAATGGGCTGCGGAAGAAATGCGTCAATTTTAGTTTGGATCTGAAAAACCTTTCCTCCCCTACATCGTAAGCTCTATATCCTTATCACACAGTATCTCCAAAAGTATACGTTTCTCGACCACTCTGCTTGCTTGAACTCCAGGAGTTCTCAGTGGATTTCAATGAAATCCTGTGGAAGGAAAGGTGATTGGTTACAGAAAAAAGTGATTAAATTTGAGGGCGGATCCAGGTTTTTTTTCTTTTACATTTATCTCCCATGTGTCATAATTATTTCTAAACTGATTTACATTGTTTTGTTAGTGACAATGGCGTTTACAAAGGTAAGCGCTCTCCAGATGCTTCCCAATCACTTCATGAAAAACTCTTGAAAGTCATCTCATTACAAGATAATTATTTATAACTTACTGCTACGAGCGAGGCGAAACTAGCTTTCATTTTGATTTAAATCCTTATTTATTTATTATTTATTACATAATTTGAATTGTCAATGTCAATGGCTGTCGTGGTGTCATAGACGGACGGCGTTTTTATCCAGCTCACCCGTCACGAAGTCGACTAAGCTATCGTAAATCCGAGCTGAAGCTTGTAATGAAATTTGGTTATGGAATACACTTACACAAACAAATTAATCAAGGTTAGTCTTTTTGAAAAAGTGATGAATTTTACAAGGAAATTGGAGATTCGAATTCCAGTTGCTCGAATTTTGATATCTTCGGATAATGGAACAAATTTTTCCTGAATTTGTGTTGCTTTGCTGAAAAACTATAGTCCGAGTCAGAAGCTGGAATCGACTTGGTTTTTCCACCGTAACAAGAAGAAGATCAATAAGAGTAATAATAATATGGACAAAAACAGGGTTAATCCTCACCTAATTTAGGGCAGTAAACATTTTCGTCACGTCAAATCGAACCGAGGTATGAAATTGACGTTTCCCTACCATGATTTGAAATCACAACCAAGTGATTGGTAAGCGGCTCTCTTGCCGACTGAGCCAAACTGAAGATTCTTACATATCTACGAAAATGATTTTTCTAATTTATTAAATTTTCAACACAAAAGTTGCAGTAATCATCTTCAGTCGGGATAGAAGTAGGAGTGGAGTTTGATCCTGCAGCAGCCAGGTTTCTTGGTTCCTGTTGACTTCGTTGGAGCATAGGGGCGCAAACGCTCACACAGTTTTACGATTTGGAGTTGTTAACCCCCACGCCCAACTCTCTTCCTTTACTTGAGTTTGGCAAGAGTTTTTTTTTTAATAATCTTCACAAAGGTGGACTGACTTATAGAACTAAAAGGCTCCAACTGCCCTACTATTTAACCACTGCCAAAGAGGGGTTGATTCATGCGTTCTCCAAGGGCATTAGTACTAAATGAATGTAAGTAGCCTCAGCTGAGATTCAAAGGTCACAGCTGATTGCTATTGATAAAATATTGTCTGTGAACTTCAAAGAAGAACTCGTTCGATCGGAAAAATTAAGAAAGCAGTCAGCCAAAATTTTTCTGAAAAACATTGTTGTTGGTATAGAAAATGAAATAAACAAATAAGCAAAACTAGATCTTGGTGCAACATAGACAGGTTTTATTACCCGAGTTGAAAGAAAAAAGGCAGATCAATATTCAAAAGTGAAAGAGATAGCTGCACCTTGCATAAATGAATCATCGTAGCCCGTGTGTGTACATTATCTGATTATCAAAAATTACCGAAAGAAAAAAAGAGATCTTTTATTTGATTTTATCTATAAAAAAAGTACCAGCACAATATTTGAGCATTGTTTGTCCGAAATGACCACAGGGACCCCCAAAAGCACTTTGTTGAAAAAAAACATAACAAATTCTTCAAGATAGTGCCTGGTAGTGAACTAATGCAGATTTTCAAGGTTGTAGACCCTAAAATGAGACCGAGAGTAAATGGACACACACACACATGCACACTTAAAGAGAGAAGAATATACAGCATCTCAAGCAATTTGTGGGTCTATGCTGATTCAGTAAATACAGTGACTTGAAAAAGATTGCTGAGAATTTCTGATGGTTATAATGTAGTGTTTGGGCCCAGAACAGTCAACAACATAACTGAGCCATGATCAATTTAGCTCTTTTGCAACCATATCAAGCTATTTTGAAACTAGATGAATAATTTGGAGTCCACTATCCACTTGCAAACCTTGTAATAACAAACCATGTTTAAAGGGGGAGGCCTGAATAAGTTCTTGAGGTGAACAATGTGGTTAATAGGAGTTTTATCATGTATCATTAGTCTTCTCTCTCTCTTATCCCCTCTCAATATGTATATATATATATATATATATATATATATATATATATATATATATATATATATATATGAGGTAACTCATCAATTGTAAGCTTATGCAATGCTCTTCCATATGAATAGAGCACTCTGATGCATAAGGAGTTTCAGTGTAAATGAATATATCGCTTAAATTCAGCCTTACTGACCACCCAGTTCCGTAGTCCGGAGGTAGGATATCGGCTTACTGGATGGGATAAAGTCTATAGCCGTACTGAAGAGATGTAATACATCGAAACAACTGTCCGTGGATGACACAATAATATATATATATATATTTATATATATTTATTCAGGGTTGAACATTCTCAAAATGAGGTAACTCATGCAAAACTCTTCCAAACGAATAGAGTACTCTGGTTGATGGGGAATATATATGCTAAATAGATATATCACTTATATTCAACCCTTCTGACTGTCCAGTTCTGTGGTGCAGATTTAGGATACTGGCCTCTGGGTCTGAAGCGAAGGTTTCAATCCTATTTCATAATACTGGATTGGATAACACAATAATATATATATAAAATATACAGAGAACAATAAAAATAATCTAGATAACTTTACAGCTTCAAACACTAAACACAATGAAAAAAATAAAAAAAAAAAATTTTTTGTTCATTTCAGTCACTCATTTCCCAATATTTGTTAATACAATTTATGTCATCTTCTTCTGTGTTTTTTGTCTTATATATACACAAGTACACACACATATATTATATATACACCCACACTCAAACACATATATGTGTGGGTATGCATGCATGTTGGTATGTATATATGTGTGGATATATACACACACACACTTGCGAACACTGAAAAAAAAAGATATAAAATAGGAAAATCCTTATTCCCTGGTGGGAAAAATTTGAGCGATATTGGAAATGTTTGGCAATGATAGGTAATTTGACAGATAAATAAATTGAGCAATTTGTTCAAATTCCCTGAACCTTTGGATAACTTCTCATACCGCAAATATATCACTTATGTATTCCGTACACATACTCATACACACACAAGCACACACATACGCACACACATACACACACACACACACACACATATATATATGTATATATATGTTCACAAGTATATATATATATATATATATATATATACCTAAACATATTATAAATATACATGCAAATTCATTTCTCTTTGTTTGTGCATTGATTTCATTGGTTTATTTACTTTCTCATTATGACATAACAATGAAAATCATGTATAGAGTTTTTTTTAAATTTATGTCTGATCACACGATATAACAGTTTGAGTTGAGTTGAAAACTTGAATCATCAAAATTAAAATACTTGAATTATCTAGAATAAATTACTTAATGAAAATAGCTTTAGGCTTTTCAGTGCCAATCTATACATAAATTACATAAATAACACGGTCAATTTTTATGAGTATATTTTGGTTTATATACATATATATATATATATATATATATATATATATATACATATTTAGAGAGAGAGAGTCTCAATAGAGAATAAAAAAAGATTAAAATAGATCAGAGAGCAAACCGAAGTAAAAGATGTCATACAATTAAGTAAGAGACAAAAATGGATATGGGCTGGACACTTAACAAGGAGCAAAGATTACACATGTTGCAAAAAATTAATAGATTGGTGCCTTGATCAGGGCAAACACTGTCAAAGATCAGACATGAAATAAAAAGATGCGATGAAAATCTTTGCTGCTGACACATGGCTGAGTTTAGCACAGTCATGGTCGACATGGAATGAGCTGGAAAGGGCCTTTATCCAGTAATTGATTTATGATGGCTCTGGATGATGATGATGACGATGATGATATATATATATGAAAAAGATGTGAAAATATTGAAACTGTTTGACAGAATGTAGCAAGTCTTATAACAGATATGTAAGAAAATGTTATCGATTTATTCGCTAAAATATAGAACACTGTTCATATTCAACAAATATGTACAAAAATAAAAAAGATATGTATATATACGTATATGTATGAAGATATTCATAATTAAATTTGATACCTATATTTTCTTATATGTAAGAACTTCACTTGAATAGTTTGTATGCATGTGTGTATGTGAATGTATGTTTCATTGGCATTTCCTCAAAGTCAACATTGTTTCTTCACCGTGGAGTTGTTAATGTTTCCATTTTCTATGACTATGCATTCTGAAGTTTGAAATGAATTGCTAGCTGATCACGGAATCGAGACTGATTATTGGGAGATGGTCGTTACCGAAGAAGTTGTCACTGAGCTCTTTTCTTTTGACTGTTTTTTCTATTTTCTCTACCCAGCTGGCAGATATTGAATCAGTTCTGCAACAACGGCTCCCGCTCTGCATGTCTGGCTCCTGATTTTTACAGTCTCCAACTATTTCTCCCCCATTGTTAGGTTGTATACCGAATGAGGGACATGGATAAGGTGGGGTTAATGTTTTCAGATATACCTGTTGGGCAGTGACCTTCTGTAAATTCAGGAAACAGGATCTGTTCGGGCATTCTTGTACCTTGCATCCTTTTTACATGCCTTTATATACATATATATATATACATATAAATATACTTATATATATATATATATATATATATATATATATATATATATATATATATATATATATATATATGTGTATATATATATCTCTCTCTCTTCCTCTCAATAAGTATATATATATATATATACATTGCTAAATTAACTGCCATATATATATATATATATATATATGTATACAGCCACACACACACATATATACATATAAATGCATACACAAACATATATATATATATACACACACACATACATATATATAAATATACATATATATATATATATATATATATATATATATATATATATATATATATATATATATATATATACACACATATATATGCATACATATATATCAAAATATGTCGATTGAAATCGTCAAAATTTCCCACTGATAGGTTTTTAGTGGTGGTTCATTTAGTGACATAAGTATTTTGGATTCTTTTAGTGATCATTGCCTAGTAAAGGGCAAAAGAGGTAACTCATTCATTGATCACCCCTTTTACTACTTTTCTAATTGATCACTCCCAACATGGTAACTAGTGATTTAGCAGACATGTTTTGTATATATAATCAGAATCTATATTTGCATGGAACTGCAATATCAGTTTGACCCATGTTCACAGTGTGCTTATTTATCCCTCTAACTTATTGCATACTTACAAATCTTTGCACATATATATATATATATATATATATATATATATATATATATATATATATATATATATATATATATATGTTTATGTGTGTGTACATAAAGCTGATAGATTAATGACACGCTGATAAATAATTCATAACAACAAGCCAGGAATCTACTTCCCCTATGGAAGATAGAATAAAAACAGAGAGCAACAGTTAAACAAGAAAAAAAAATGAATAAATATAGATAAAATAAGACAAAATTTTCCCAACTTAAATAATAGACATCCCCCCCCATTATGTCCTAAATAGTGAACCGAAGAAAATTGAATCTTTCACCTGAAGAAGCCTCAAAAGGGCAGAAACATAAACGTGTTGTAGAACCAATCCATTATTTCACCATATTCAAAGCTCTACTTCAATTTGATGTTGAATGTATTAAGAGCACTTTATGAAGTAAGCCCAACACACATCAGATATTGAATTACTGATTTGTACTTTTGGTATAT
Source organism: Thysanoteuthis rhombus (assembly GCA_963457665.1). Taxonomy (NCBI): domain Eukaryota; kingdom Metazoa; phylum Mollusca; class Cephalopoda; order Oegopsida; family Thysanoteuthidae; genus Thysanoteuthis; species Thysanoteuthis major. The sequence continues at coordinate 41,020,021 of OY735226.1, read as the reverse complement.
ATATATATATATATATATATATATATATATATATATATATATATATATATATATATATATATATATATATACTGTGTACATGAGTCAAAATGATATTGCAGTTCCATGCAAATATAGATTCTGATTATATATACAAAACAAAAAAAAAATATATATATATATATATATATATATATATATATATATATATATATATATGTATATATGTATATATATATGTATATGTATATATATATAATCATTATCAACATAAGCCATTCTAAGTCCGCTGACGGGCAAAGGCCTTGTAAATCTCTTTCCACGATGACTGTGATTGTGCTGATCCCTGCCATGTTTTATAGACAAACCCTTTCTATTTCATTCCTCTATCTTTTGACTGGTCTTTTCATACTGCATTTACTGTCCCATGGGTACCAATTACTTTTAGATTTTGCCTTATTTATCATTGATGCATTTCCCAGCCGAGAAACACCTCAAGTCCCACAATAAAGCGAGTTAAAAAACGATAATAACGGAAGGATAACTAGATAAAGAAAATAATGCAAAAATAATGATCAAACAATGAATGAAGAATTACATTTATATCGATTAATTTTCAAGCCTTTTGACAAGATCATAATATGACTTTATTGAATTAATCACAACAACCCCCTACAGATCAATCCAATCACTGTTTGTAGGTCTGGGTTATTTGTGTGCTCTGACATTTATATGAGCCATGTATGTTATCAAGAAATGGTTATATGATCCAACAGAATGATTATGGATTGTTTATATCATATTGAAACACTTATTTGAAATGATTCTTCATGATTACATGGTAAATATATCATTTGGTGTAGACAACATTAATAGAATAGACTATTAAAAAAAAACATGGACTCTAAATAATGGACTATTTTGGCGAAAACTTTCATTGCAAATTGAGCCACCCAATAAAAATATTGATGGGGGTGGGTTAAAGATATCTATGTATCTATTTATATATATATATATATATATATATATATATATATATATATATATATATATATATATATATATATATATATATATATTTTGATTTCGCCTGGTTAGTTATAGTAGAAACTTGAAATTTCACACTCACACCGTTAGATGTATAGGAAAATGTTTGTTTTTTGTTTTTTCCAAATCCCCCCAACCTAGATAGATTTTTTTTTATTGAGGAGTTCAATTTACAATGTAAGTTTATGCTGAATTGGTCCCTTAGTTCGTTTCCATGCTTTTGTTTTTTTTTTAATAAAGAACTTTTGATTCAAACGATACTGGTAATAGTTTTTCATTAAGGTAACTTGATTTTACCACCACCACTGCTTAATTTATGTGGTAAAAAGTAGCATATATGGGTGACGGTGATTCATGATTTCCCTTGGAATGTTAGTTTGGCATCGTTTCCTGAAATCGAGATATTAGTTACTTTTAGAAGCTGTCAACTAAAACAGTCACCATAATCTACATAGTTAATGTTTCTTCAGTAATACTGAATGGCTGGTTATATATCTGTATATGTATGTATCATGTTTACAGGCTACACGAAAGGAGCTTGAGGGCTGAAAATTTAAACCTTTACTCCTTGCTATGTCTGGAAAAAACTTTTTTCTGTTTCTTGCCCCCCTCCCCGTTGATTTATTTTTACAATTTACAATGTTTATATCTCACAATATTCAAGCTTATATTTTGAATTTTTGTACTTTTTTCAGAGATACTCCCCTTAACAAAAGTCAATGGAAGTAACTTATTCATTAGTTACCCTTTTTTTTTCATTTTTCAATTAATCACCTCCGACAAGGCATGTTGCCAAAAGAAATTGCACACATAGTGTTTTTTTTTTTTTTTTTGACCAGACCTTTTTCTTCTTGTCGAAAAACAGTGTTCGGAAAATCTAAATTAAGCACCCAAGTATTTCCTTACAAGGGTTTAATGGTTTTAGCTTCCCAGTTGAACTTATTGCTTCCCTCTTCACACGGGTCAAGGAGCAGCCAAATTGTTGATAAAAATAGATAATGTCTCTTCCAGCCTTGTCTGTTTTCACCTTAATAGTTATACAAGACCTTTTGCAACCTGAACTTTAACTTTGGCAGACTCAGAGTTTTTCTGGTTGAGGTGAAAAATTTGAGAAGAGAAAAGGATTTGTATAAATTCTCAAAACAACCAGTCACAACAGAGACCTGAAAAAATCCCAACTTTTATAGAACTTCTGCTTTAAAAACAACAATGATCAAGATAGTTGTGGGAAAAGTGTATAGAATAGTAAAAAACAATAATTCTTGGAATTTAGACAATATGGGAAGACCATTGAATGAATGGCTGAAATAAAGATCAAGATAGAAGAGTGAAAAATGTGAAGAATTATTAAAATACTTGATCTTAAAACTTCAGATGAGACGGAAAGACCAAAGAACTTATTGGCTAAAACTTTGTGTTAAAAACAGCAAGATTGAAAATAATAACCCTGAGAATTTATGGAAGAACTACAAAATAACCAATTTAGGTAAATAAGACAATTTTATTCATGTGCCTCCTGTGATCTACAAGTGAAATTTTATGAAAAATGACCTGAATGCTTCAAGGATTTTGATGCTAAAGTATGAAATAAAAGAGAGATGTTCAGAGATGTGAAAGGGATGTACCTTTATTATCCTTCTATGTTATCATCATTAACATTATAAATTCACAATGGTGAAAAAGGTAGAAAAGTTTAACTGTGGTACATTCAAATATGCAGAATAATAGTTTTGATAATAAATACTGAGGAGAAATATTTCAAGACAACACTATCTATCAGAGAAAAAATAGAAGTCAGATATCATGAAATCCATTTGAAAACTCAAATGACAAAGGGCTGATCATGTTGTAAGAATGGCAGACAACTGCTGGACATTATGGCTCACAATGTGGATCCCAAGAGATCACATGCTGAACTGGGGCTGGAAAAATTATTAGATATTATGACAGACTAGATGAGTTCAGAAAGTATTGGCACCGTGACTCCCCATGATAGAGCAGTCCAGCAAATCTTATAGAGAGACAATGACCACGGACAGATGCTAAAAGGGTGATGCTGATGATTGTCAGTGAAAGCCATCCTATGCTAATAGCGTGAAAATTCATTAAATATAATGTTTGGCCTTTTTATCCATCTCCAGTCTAAACCTGGAGTTGATTTTGCTTCCCTACCATAGCAAGAACAAGGATAAGAACACTCCTTACTAAGTATGGGGGAACAAAAATCAACATCTGACTGCTATAATTCGAAATTTGACCCACTAGTCGTAACTCTTATTGACTGAAATAGATCAGACAAGTCTTATTCATCTCCCAAAATTTATGTTAAAAATATGCAAGGGCTTATTCTGCTTGAATAAATTATTACATCAATAAAATTAACACTATCCTCCTGTGATTTGAATTCACCACCTACTGATTGGTAGGATTTTATCTTACCGACTGAGCTGAACTGACAAGTGTTACTTATCAACAAAATTTATCTTACAAGTACACAAGGGCTCATTTCATATTGAATAATAAATGCATTCATACTAAGAAAAATATATTTTCATAATTTTTTGTTCATTATAGATACATTTGGGGAAGGTCTATGTCCAATGACGGACATTAAAAGACTGATGATGATGATGATGATGATGATGATGATGATGTATGAAAGTTACTGTAATCATCTTCGGTCAGAATAGATGTAGGAATTATGTCTGGATCAGGCTTGTTTCACTTTTATTTTCTGATTGATTATATCTAAGAAGTATGGAAAATGTCTTATTATTCCCTCTGAACTTTGCTTCTGCAACCAGGACAATAATAATTTGAGTTTACTTATCTACTTATTTTCAATTGGTCAATTGGCAAGTTTGCATATTCTTAATCACATAAAAGTAAGTAAAATAATTGCATATAAGTATCATAGACCTAGCCATAACAGCAAAGTTCAGATGGAATAATGGCCATTTTGTACACTTTTTTCACATCAGCACTGGCTCACTAGGATCAAAATCATGTTGAGCTGTATAATAACAACAATAGAATACTGAAGAGATTGCTGGATTATTAAGTAGACTTGCTGACACTTGATCTCTGATGTCACCTACCAGTTACCATTGGTATGAAAACTCTATAAGTATGCTGTATCAATAGTAATAAATACTCAGGTGTCTACTGTTGTCTTGACAAGAGTTGCTATGACTTAATCTCAGTATAAGCCCCCAGTTACTGTTGGTATGAAAACTCAAATTGTATACACATAACATTAATGAAATAGCATTATTTTCTACATATACTGAATTGTTAGTATCGAATTTGGAGGAGAATCTCAATCTGTTTGTTGTGGAGGACGAGAATAATTTTGAAAATTCCATTATTGCTAGTGTTGAGAAGCTGCAAATCAATATTACTTTCCTTTTCATTGTGGTATGTGCAGTTTCCAGACTGAACCTGAAGGCTTGTATCAAATCATAGAAAAATACCACAAACTTTGACTTACATACAAGACATTGTTAAATATAAAAGTAACGGTTTAGATTGTGATTTCAAAAAATTTATTTCAACATCCAATGGACTGAATTTAGATGAAAATTTTAAGAAATAAAAAAATTCAAATTGAACATAGAAATATTATGTACAAAAATCAGAAATATTTGATCCAAATTCAGTCAAATTTTAAGGTGTATCAGAAGGGTGAAATAAACTTTTTGAAATGTATCAGATATTTATTGCATTTACTCTAAACATACTAATGATAGTCTATGGCAGCATGCAAACAGCTTAGATCAGGAATAAAGTATATGTTCCAACTCGAATTCACTTGCCTTTTACCTCGGAAAACCTGCCTATATATGGTAATTACTCTCCTGATTGAGCTACCAGAACTTTCATGGTTAGAAGATCAACCCTAATCCTTGAACCCTCAAATCTAACTTGTAATAAGGATGTGGATAATGAAAAAAACCCATGTCTGGTTAGTCACTCGATAGAAAACTTCAGGTGACCAATCAATGAATAAGTTACTTCTCATTACCTTTTGTTGGATCACTAAGAAGTCTGTACCCCTCCCCACTAAATAAAAAGCAGGAATGCTACCAGACACAAACTAAAGGGTTAATTTAGTATAAACTTACTTTGTAAATTGACCCTTTCTGAAAAAAATATTTTAGGAAGAAATTTTAAAAAAATTGATTTTTTTTTCCCCAAGAATAATAAGGTGTAAATGTTTACATTTTCAGCCCTTTAGCTCCATTGGTGTTGTCTGTAAACATGACTCATACTTAGCCAGCCAGCCAGCCAGCAGCCAGTCAGACTAACTTGAAGGCTGAAAAAACATTTGTTGATACTGATATTTGAATGTTAACTGTCTTGGTTGATTGTTCCGAAAAAAAAAAGGAAATTTGCAAAGTGACTCTTACAAGAATTTGCAAAGTAATTTCCTGATTTTGTTCTCATTTAGGACAAGAGTGAAATTGTAATATCGAAAACAGTTACGAGACATAAACTGCCTGGAAAAGTATCAAGAAATTCTTGTGGATATTAAGGAACCGATTGATGTTTTTCCAAACACCAAAGTACATCTGACCAAAATGTTCCAGAATTCTATACCCCATTGCAAACAATCATTAATTTTTGACTATAAATTTCATTCATCTTAATTTGAGTTGTTTTTAATTAAAACTACTCAAAGACTTTACATCCAAGGCAGTGTAAAGACAGTTTAGATCAGAGATGAAGAATATCTAAGCAAAACTCAACCTCCCATTCCTTTTGTCTAAGGATGCCAGCTCTACTGATTGAGCTACTAGTGCATTTATAGTTGGCAAAAGACCAACTCTCATCCTTGAACATTGGAACCTAACTATAAATAGGAACGTGGACAGCACAAAATAAAAGTAATGAAGTTCTGATAGGAGATTTGCAAAGTAATTTCCTGATTTACTTCATGTTTAGGACAAGGGTGAACGAAAATGGTTATTACAAAAACAGTTGCTCAACTTGAAAAAAGCTGCTTGAAAAGGTATCAAAGAATTCTTGGGAAGGAAGAGGAACTGATTGATGTTTTTTCAAGCAACAAAGTACATCACACCTTTAAAAAGATGGCTGCAATTGTTTAAGAATACAAGTTAAAATCCAATATAAGATTATCAAACTGTTATGTCTGATAAGACTCATAAGTTGTTTACATTCATCATCATGTCATATATATGTATATATATATACATACATATATATATATATATATATATATATATATATATATATATATATGTTTGCTCTTGACCTCCTTTAGGTACCTTTCTGCTTTTGTTATTATGTACATATATATATATATATATATATATATATATATATATATATATATATATATATATATATATATATATATATGATAACAATAACAGAAAAGTACCTGAAGGAGGTCAAGAGATATTTTTAACCAGGAACAATTTGCAGTGGGAAAAAAAGAATCGATAAATAAAGTATTTCTGAAAATAAGTAATACTAACTTGATCTATTTTCATTAGATAAAGTATTGTCAACTGTTATTATTTTTTGACTTGCATTTCATTCATCTTTAATTTAGATAATCAACATCAGCTTTTAGCGTCTGCTGTTAGGCATATACCTTCCTCAAGAATCACCAGACCTTTTTATCGAGGGTGTCACGGAGCCAGTGCTTTCTGAACTTATGTAGTTTGTAACACCATCTTTTTTTTTAGCTTCCTTCCATCAAAACAACTCGGACAACCAATGTATGCCAATCTGTAAATAGCACCGATCAGAATATATATAAATATCCTTTAAATGAAAACTTGAACTCGCATTCCTTTAACCAAGGGATGCCAGCTCTACTGATTGAGCTACCAGTGCATTTATAGTTGGCAAAAGACCAACTCTCATCCTTGAACATTGGAACCTAACTATAAATAGGAACGTGGACAGCACAAAATAAAAGTAATGAAGTTCTGATAGGAGATTTGCAAAGTAATTTCCTGATTTACTTCATGTTTAGGACAAGGGTGAACGAAAATGGTTATTACAAAAACAGTTGCTCAACTTGAAAAAAGCTGCTTGAAAAGGTATCAAAGAATTCTTGGGAAGGAAGAGGAACTGATTGATGTTTTTTCAAGCAACAAAGTACATCATGCCATAGTTTTCAACAATTTCACATTCCTCGAATGGATCAAGGAATTTGGGCAATAAAAAAAATCCAACGAAAACCGTCACTAAAACAGGTAAAATAAGTTTCTTTTTTTTTCAAGTTGGTCTGGCTGGCTGGTGGGATCTGTATACATGCATGAACTTATCCAGCGTACAGGCTCCACCAATGGAGCTAGATTGCTGAAATTTCTAACATTCACTCAGTAGTATGTGAAAAAATAATTTTTTTCTAAGTTTCTTCAAAATCCATCTCCGAATTATTTTTTTTCAAGGAAGGGTGTTCAATTTGCCGTTTAAGTCTATACCAAACTGATCACTTAGTTGATGTCCAGCAGCACTCACGTTTATTTATTTTTTTTGTTGAAAATTCTGACTTTTTCAATGATCATTGCCCAACTACATTAATTGACCACCCCCAACACGGCATGACGGCAAAAGATGTGGGTCACCAGATGGTTTCTACTGAGTGACTGATTAGACCGGTCTTTTTTTTCTCTCACTTCATCTGCATAATTAGAACAATGGCTATAATAATTTTCTGTTTTTAAGATTTATGATCACTTGCTGCAGCATAGCAAGACAGGGGCCACAGGGGGCAATCAACACTCAGTGCAGTTGTGAAGGGGCGTGACATTTTCTCTGAACAATTTTTAGTCTCTACAGTCATTTCAGACCAACAATGCCCAAATCTTATGCTCGTACTTTTTATAGATAATTTTAGATAAAAGACTGGTTTTTCCGAAATAATTTTAGACAAAAACTATTTTTTAAAGATAATTTTCGATGTTTTTTTAGATGATTAGTTCTAGTACTAGAGCGGGCTATGGTGATTCATTTATGTGAGGTATGGATATATTTTCACTTAATTGTATATAAGTGTTCCCTACTTGGATATATCAGTCATAGTGCAGCCATATGGAACCTATCAAAAGATTGATCCTCAAGCTGATAACCATGCAACGTGCACAAGAGAGAATCATACTCAATATCACACGGAGAGATCACAAAATAACACAGTATATTAGAGAAAAAAAAATTAGTTAGAGATACCACAAAATCCATTAGAAAACTCAAATGGTAATGGTTTGGTCATGTTGTAAGAATGCAAGGCAACCGATGGACATCACGACTCACAACGTGGATCCCCAGGGAAGATGTGTGAAACAGTAATCGACAAAATATATGATGGCGTGACAAGTTCAGAAAGTATTGGCTGCGCAATAGATTCGCAATAGCGAATCCTGGGGAAGGTCTATGTCCAACGATGGACACTAAAAGGCTGCTGCTGCTGATCTGTCTTTTTTTCGTATGTGTGAGTAAGAGAGAGAGAGAGAGAGAGAGAGAGAGAGAGAGAGAGAGAGAGAGAGTGCATGTGTCACTTCTGATCCATCTTTGTTCCTTCATATCTACCCATCACCGTTTTATTCATATCTATCTATCTTGAGCTGTCAATATCTACATACCTTTCATCACTTTTTAGCTATCTCTTCACATGTCCATTCATATTTATCAATCTCTCTTCGTTCATATCTATCTACAATTCTCGGTTTATTTATATTAATCATCTTATCAATCTCTGTATCTGTCAATCTAGGTTTCCATCCTACCCTGTATGCTCATATTCATCTCTCTTCATACAGGGTCGGCTTCAAGCCGATTGAATCAATTGCTCCAAATAAGGGCCCTGCTTCTAAAGGGTCCCTGTGGTAGGGTGATCTACTTTAGTCTTGTCAAACACATACAACTCATCGCAACATGTAACAAACATCCCATTGAAGTTTTTACTGAGAACAGCCACGATTTCATCTTTTGAATTCTATAAAAAGTCAGTGGAGTCTCTTTATACTGTTTATATTTTGAATTTCTTTTCTGGACTTGAATGGATAAGTTAATTAATTATAGATCGACGTAAAAATTCATTTCTTTGAAATTTTCGAGCACGGATATTGATTGCTAACCATTCTACCATAATGATATAGTAAACTGTACATATCTTTAAGATTCTACAGACCTTGGTTAGGACCCAGTCAAACGTGTTTCCAATTTGGCACCGTGGCTCCTGAGGCTGGCTCACCCTACATATTCATTTATCTAAGACTGTTCACATCGTATAATAATCTCACTCTGCCCGCACATGTGTATACAATTATAATGATGCCCTGAATTCTATTTGCTTATATCAATCAATCTGTCGTCATTTGTTTATATCTATTTCTACCCATATCTATTCCAGTCAACCAATTTCAACACACGCACGCACCCCCCCACACACACACACATGTAGTACCTTGTGATCATCACATATTTCATCAATGATAATTCATACATAAAATGTATATTGCTGATAAATATTTGAACAAGCAGAGAAGCTGTTTTTATCTCCTGATATTGCTGGGACCATCATGAATTTTGAGTAGGGAGGGGTCAAAGTTGACTTACTAGTTTAGCAACTCTTCCACATTGCAATGTGATTTCACTCTTTAAAGACCTTTGATCAATTCTGAACAAGAATTTGAGAGGATAGTAACAAAAAAAAAATATCATTTTTTCATCTAATAATTCAATTGCATGCAGAACCACAAAACATGACTAAAAGCATGCCTTGTTGTGTTGATTACCAACAGTTTGGTTCTCGTTCAATGTCCTGATTTTAAACCCTCAAACACAAACGACTGACAGTAAAAAAGCTGTTTGTTTAAATACTAATGAAAGGTTATATATAAATATAACCTGAACTCTTATAAATATAAAATATATTCGGCTTCAGTATTAACTGCGTATATACATCTTAGTTTCACCCAAGGAAACATCAATGGGGTACCTAGAGAGGATTGAACTCATTATAGTAGTAATGGTCAGCATCACTAACTTGTTAACCATTACACACAATCTCGGAAGAGATCATAAGAATAGCGAAGCCTTAAGAAAAGGTTTTTACATATCTATACAATATGTTTGAAACGTATTCAATCAATGCATAATACCATTTATAACGTGCGTATGAGAAACCTGGAACCGCTCGAAAACAAAAACTCACAATAGCGCCGAGAGCAATGTAAAAAGCAATGTTAGGAACAATTTTTGGTGAAAGAAAAGTATCACCATGGATCAAAGAGTGGGCCAGAGTGAAGGATATCGTACGAGTAGTTATCAAGCAACTAAAAATAGAGATGGGCAGGACATAGTGAGAAGAAAGAACAACAGATGGAGCGAATGGCTAATTGATTGGTAACGGTGAACATGGTAGAAAAGACCAGACACCAGATGGCCGGATGGTTTAGCAGAGATTAGTGCAATCACACTCGCCATGGAAGTAGATGGAAAAGGCCTTCGTCCAGCAGTGGACTTATAACTGCAACCGCTGCTACTGATACACACACACACACACACACACACACATACATATATATATATATATATATATATATATATATATATAGAGAGAGAGAGAGAGAGAGAGAGAGAGAGAGACAGACAGACAGACAGACAGACAGACAGACGGACGGAGAAAAAGAAAGAGAGGGAGTAACAGAGTGGGGGAAATATGAAAATGTTACTTTTATAAAAAAACAAGCGATATCACTCAAAGAAAAGAGTGTCACAGGTCTCTTTTTAACATTTAAGTTTTTCTGTGGTAAACTTTGAAAGCTTTTCGCATTTGTTGATTTAACATTAAGACATCGACAGAAATACTGTTGAAATTAATCATTTTCGCATTGTAATCAGACAGATAGATATGAACAGACCGTTAAAGATAGATATATACGAACTAATGTTTATATGTGCATTTATACGATGTGTCGATTGTGTGAACAAATTTTAAGAGAGTTTTCCACAGGATTAGGACCATAGACGGCGACATCTGTGTGTTGACTCACCTTCTAGCCTGAGCACCGGAATTTGAAGGTGTTGAAGTGCAACCACACCCTTTCAAACTAAGGTGTGCGTCTTAAATAGTTGGTGCAAATAGGTTTAAGGCCTCTAAGAATTTAGGTTTCACAGGGATATCCTATTCCTAGCAGATGTCGCATATGGAAGGTTCTGATCGAGCGCTTTTGACTAATCGATTATGGAAAATGTGAAATCTAAAGATCTTGATAATGATTGTACGACCAGTCAAAAGCCCTTTGGTCAATCATTACATCAGTTTGTCCGAGAAATTCGTTCTCTCCTTAGAAAACAATAAAAACTAACTAAACATTAAAACATTTCATGACTGTCGTGTACAACCATCATAATGATGATGATGATCATCAGTCTTATAACGTCCGTCGTTGGACATAGACCTTCCCCAGGATTTGCCACACTTCTCTTTCATGGGCGTCGCAGAGCATGTACTTCCTGAACTTGTCTAGCTCGTCTCTCCATCTAATATTCTGCCGGCCTTGGTTGCGCAAAACTTGCATAAATGAAGGATTTCTTCATAGTAAATGATTACATATATATATAACACCCTTAACTCATCCCTTTTCTTGTCCAATCGTTTGTCAGTTTCATTCATGTGTTCTGTTATTCTAGGAACTACGTGTATATAGGTATTTCTCGGTATATATTATTGTTCCTATGTCGACACTATGATAAGTATGGACATTAGTATCCGACAACGTGAATAAGGGAAGACAGTTTTATAATCCAGATTTAATATCCATTCACATTTGCCGTGTACCAATATCCATTACTTATTATACTGTTGACGTAGGAACAATAATACATAAGTAGAAATACAAGTATATCCGTAGTTCTGAGACTAACAGAATACATAGACAGAACCGGCCAGCGATCGGAGAAGAGAAGGGATGAATTATATATATATATATATATATATATATATATATATATATATATATATATATATATATATATATAGTGAATACGCAAGTTAATGTGAATGTAGTTTGCGGTAAAATGAAACTTTCCAAAGAGATATTTTTACAATAACAAAACTGTTTTGTAGTCAAACCTATTATTTATTCATCTAAAAATAACATTTACAGAATCATTTCCACTCTTGATGTTTCAAAATCAGTATTCTGTATATTATGCGAATAAACAGTCTAATAATAACTTGAAGTAGTTGTCTGTAAATACCTACTTACTTCTATCAATACTTTGTTAGATCTTCTTTCTCAACGACCTATTTCTTTGTATTATTATTTGTCTGCCTGTTTTCTTAAATCACGAGGTGCATTGCCATTATTTCATATATTTTACGAACAGTCACCATCATCATATTCATCGTCATCACCTCCCTTTTACCGTACGTCATTTGACACAGTCCCTCCTCAAGAATTGCTGGGCCTCACTATCGTGGTCGTCATGGGGCCAGTGCTTTCTCAACTTGTCTAGTTCGTCTCAACACCTTATTTTCAGTTTTGCACATAATTTCTGTGGACTAACGTTGGGGTTTTGATGTTTAGCATATAGCTGACATTCTTGCTACATGACCAGCCCATTGCCTCTCGAGTTTCCTAATGGATTCTACGATAAATCACCAGTTTTTCTCCAGTATACTGTGCTGTCTAGTGATCTCCATTTGATGTTGAGCATGATTCTCTCCCTTGGATATTTCATGGATCCCAGTTGGAGAGTCGATCTTTTGGTTAGGTTCCATCTTTCAGCTCCACAGGTGACTATCAGGAGGATGCATCGGTGGTAGACCTTTCTTTTAAGGACCGATGGGATTGGCTTGTTCTTAAAGATTGAGATTGCTCTACCAAAAGCTTCCCAACCTAACAATGATCCACTCTTAGATATGGCAAAATTTTGGTTGGCTATGAAATGGTTATCATGATTCCAAATGGCTATAAAATTGCTAATTTAATCGTAAACGGCTATAAAATGGTTGCCCCGATTGTAAATTGAAAGATTTCACACACTTGCTCACTGGATGTCAAAAACGTTGAAAATCAGTTGTGTGTCGATGGGCGAGAGTTTGGAATATGTGTATTACCCACTTTGTGCGCCGTTTCCAACATTGAGTGTGCGAGTGTGTGGAATGTGTGCATTATCCAATACAATTTATGCATTCATTTCTATTTTTCTTCCCACAACAGCCACATGAGTACACTATCTTTATGAACTATTGACTTGATTATTGACATTCTGAACACAACGTTTCACCTGCTAAACTTCATGTCCTCCCTTTTAAGGTTAAGTATTTTCATTATTCTAGATATGTTTGATCTATTGTTTTCATCGTCGTTGTTTCAAGTTCCAGACAATACTAGGTCGGCCCAGGACCGGGCTGTGATAGTGCCAGCCGGTAGCATATGTGATGGAGGGGCCCTAAATATAAACAAGACGAAGAAGAAAAGAAAAGTAGAAGAAAAAAAGAAGTAGAAAAGAGGTAAAAGAAGAAGGAAAAAGAAAAAGATGAAGAAAAAGAAGGAGGAGAATAAGAAAGAAAAAGAATTAGTGGAAGAAAAAAGAAGAAGTGAAACAAAAGTTAAAGAAGAAGAAAAAAGAAGTTGGAAAAGGGGTAAAAGAAAAAGAGAAGAAAGGAGAAGAGAAAGAAATGGGAAGAAAAAAAAAGGAAAAGAAGTAGAAGAAAAAAGAAGAGAAGAAGAAGAAGAAGAAGAAGAAGTAGTAGTAGTAGTAGTAGTAGAAGAAGAAGAAGAAGAAGAAGAAGAAGAAGAAGAAGAAGAAGAAGAAGAAGAAGAAGAAGAAGAAGAAGAAGAAGAAGTCTGTGTCTGTATCTAAGAATAGAACACATAATTCCTTCCCACTTTCTTTCGTTGTTGAACGTAATTGGAACCGACCGGCAGACCGACCGAAAAGCTTTTCATTGAAATCATTTCGGATGCATATAAAATATACATAAATACCAAAATATACATTTTTTTCACACGAATAGTAACGCAATTTATTTTTTCATTCGCTGTACAACCAGAGAAGACGACAACTCTGTCTGACATTTTATTACAATTCTATTACCTTGTTCTCGTTTTTATGGTTATACGGTGGCAATAACTTCAGTTTCAAATACTTTTGTAATTATGCATCATTTATGCATCACATAGATGCAACGCTTTCATTAATCACTATGTTAAAATGTCAACCACAATTGAACATTATGATTGGCTCAATCAATCACCTCAAACATCTCGTAATTCATTAAAGTTGAAGGCTTTATGGAACTTAAGTAATAGAGTAAAAGCAGAATCACTGAATCGGAATAATTGCTTACGTACCTTTAGCAAGGGGCCCTTGAAATTGCGGGGCTCGTAGAAAATGCTATTTTTGCTACGTAGATAACCTGGCTCCAGGTTTCTCCCGAAATAACCTGCCACTTAATATTAACGAGTAAAAAATTACCTGGCTTGGGGAATGGCCTCATCCCCCCACACCTTCAAAATACTTTTCTCGGCACCCCACACTGTCATGTCAGCGCCCCTCCGACTTTTGAAAACAGTCTACGAAATCATCTTAGGGTATCGCACTTGGTGTGATGTCCCACCCATTATTAACGAGAAAGCTCGTAGTAAAAATAGATATTTAACCTAGTTTACAAAATCTGATTAAAAAAACTTGTTTATTCAGTCAATAGTCAGGTGGAAACCCCATACGAGGCAGGATCAATAAGTTCGTAGCTTTACACAAATTTGATCAGAATTGATCACCGTATAACACCGTTCGACTCAATGCTAGTTCCTGGACACCTTCTGATAACATATGTGTAAAACGTGCAGAAAATGTCTGTTATTCCCTTCTAACATTGCTTTTGTGACCAGGACAGTGATTTTGTTTTTTTAATATCTGTAATTAAAAACGTGTTAATTTGCCAATCGTCCAATTGAAATTAAGTAGATTTCAAATTATCACTATCTGATCCCGTGAGCCAAGTTTGAAGAGAATGATTGACATTTTCTATACTTTTAAGACATAATCAATCAGGATATAATATTTATTACCAAGAAACAAGAAAGTTTTTAAAAGTAGCACCAAGTAACGATTGATGTATGTCAATAATGGAGAAATGTTGTTTTTATTGCATTGACAAGGGAGATAATTATAATTACATTGAAGATATTTCAGAGAGTTTGACCATAAACAATATTACTTTTCCAAACTCTTGGTTTTCACTGCTTCCTTCGAAATAGTCTGTTGTGTGTTATTTGAACATCGTTCTCTTAGTATACTGTTTAAAAAGGGTTGTGGGAAAAGTTTGCGTTACATTCGGTTCGTCCCGGCTCATCCTATTTCACCAGATGTTCGAAACAATTAATTAATATTCACCAATGACTCGAGTATATTGACAAGAAATGACATTTCAAAATATAAATATCTGTATATTTCATCATCATCAAATCTCTGCTGGACGAAGACCTTTCCCATCTCTTCCAATGACTTGCATGATAGCAGTGATCTCTGCAAACTCTTACCATCAAAATTTCCTTTCTTGTCCGGTCTTTTCCTACTGCGCTTACAATTCCTTGGGCACCACTCAGTGTATGTTTGTGTTTGTATGTCTGTTTCTGTGTGTGTATGTGTGTTGCCATTTCATACTGAGGCCATCAGAAAGGGAAGTCTATCATTTATCTATTATTAATTCTTTAATACTGGTAAATAGAAGAAGGGGAAATCACAACAAGAACAATCTTAAATATTATTCCGTCCTTCTTGTAGAAAGAGATCGACTCCTCCTATGAATAGATGGAAGGAATAAAAATTACTTCTGGTGAGTCTAAATTAGAGTCTAGATCAGGGCTTCTCAGACCCACTTAAAAACTGAAGAAACTTATGTTGATTAAGTTGACAGTTTGACTTGACGTTTTTTTTCTTAGGTGCGATAGTATATAGACAGTTTCAATCAGGAAACTATGCAAACTACTTGTGTCTGTGGAAGTAAACAAATGATATGAACACATACCAGAGTCTGTCCTAGAAAAGAAAATGAGTCAAATACTCTCAAACTTTGAGAGACAAATAGAACACTCTATCCAAGCAAAGAGACTAGATCTGCTTGTTGTAAACATGGAGATCAAGAAAGGGTCTGTAGTTTTCTTCCTCAAACCAATAAATGAATTAACACACATTTGACCACTCAGAAGTCAAGGATTAAACCGACTACCATACCTTACTACTTACCAGTTCCTAAGAATACTGAGAAAAAGGAAAGGTTAATTGCATCATCATCATCATCATCATCATCATCATCATCATCATCATCACCCATCGTTAGACATAAAGTTTCCCCAGGATTCACCATATCTCTCTATCGAAGGTATCACAGAGCCAATGTTTTCTAAACCCTTCCTGTTCGTTTTGCCATCTCATATTCAGCCTGCCTTGGTTCCGCGTTTGATCTTTGGTGATGCTGTGAGTCGCAATGTCCATAGATTGTCAGCCAGTCTTGCAACATGACCAGCCCATTGCCATTTGGGTTTGTAATAGTTTCTATGATGTCTTGGATGTTTTTCCCCTAATATACTGTGCTGTTTTAAGGTCTCTCCATGTAATGTTGAACATGATTCTCTTCGGTGCAAATTGCATGATTCTCAGTTTGATAGTCAGTCTTGGTCAGGCGCCATGTTTCAGCTCCATAGGTGACTATCAGGAGGATGAATTTGTTGGAGACCTTTCTTTCCAAGACTATACACCATTCCGAAATGTCAACACGTGAGGTCAACATTTTTTTTCGCAGGTTCGAATAAACCCTTAGAAAGACTCTTCTATAAACATTTAGAAAAATTACAGCAAAATGACAATGAACTAGGGAACTCTCCTCCCCCATTATAAACAGTGGAATGAGAACATTCTGCTCCCACACTTCGAAGCCACCCCCTCCTCCGTCTCTGCGTTCCAAACCCTCCATATATGCGATACCTGCGACAAGAAGGTCGTAAGGCACAACAACCGAAACGTTGTGTTCAGAAGACGAACTCAAACAGAACAACTGTAAAAAAGGCTATACATCTGGAAAAGAAAGTCTGTCGGATTATTGACATGGATACTCGTGTGGACACCTATGACGAAGTCGGTGGTGACATATTGTGTACTTTTCACCTACAACGTCATGACATCGACTGAGAACAGGAAAAAAAAGCAAACTGTACTATACAATGAATAGGGTAGTGCCAACAATCATTAGAGCACTGGGGATCAGGGCTGGTTATATTAAGTGTGGCTAGTGCATTGTATGGGTCGAGTGTTCCTTAGATACAACTTTGTATCGAAACGTCTTAGTCAATAAATTATGGCCATTAACAAAATAGTTTGATTCTATCGTTTACTGTGGAGCGATTATAGTGTGGCGTGCTGAAAGGGTTATTGTAAATGAAAACCAGATGGCTAAAGGACGACGGTGTCTGTGCACTGTGTGTTGTTGTTGCTGGGGGGTAGCAGCTTTTCACTGCCTAATAGAATCCCTCACAGATGTCCTGCTGGGGATCATACCAAACATCTAAAAGCGTGGACGGTACATCCATGAAAAGATTCGGATTGTTCAAACCATAGCAAACCTTGGGTCTGAGGTGAGGAGAAGAAATATAGTAAAGATTTGAGAAGATTTCCTGTCACTCGGTTCCCGGCGACAACAACCAGATTCCTCTAGAGTAATGAAGCAAATCAATAGCAGAATATGATAATGAGCATGGCTACACAAAGGACATTTGAGAAGCGAAACATAATCCCTAGGCATAGCACACAGTTGTATTGAAACGGATTAGATCAACACGAATTATAGACAGAACCGAACATAAGAGCAAGTGTCACAAAGTGTTACAACGGCAAAATGAAACGAGTCTTGTAAGAGTCAAATGTTGCAGTTCAGGTAAAGGAATGAGAAAATAGACATGACTGGGTTGGAACACCGATACACTGGGAATATTGCATTCTACTTGGATCAGAGCAGAGGTCTTCAAACTTCAACTACTCGGGAAACTTCTCGATAATCAAACTTTCTAGGGAAACCCCTTCATAAAACATCTTTCCATTACACACACACACACACACACACACACACACACACACACACACACACATATATATATATATATATATATATATATATATATACCAAAATACTAATCAGTAATTCAATATCCGATGTGTAATGGATTTATTTATATAATGCCCGATGCATTCAACATTTAGTCGAGCTGAAGTAGAGTTTTAAATAATATGAATTGAATATATATATATATATATATATATATATATATATATATATATATATATATATATATATATATATATATATATATCCACACACATGTACATATATATATATACTTATGCTAAGAGTGTCCGATTAGCAACGATGGTAAATATAGTGAGAAATGGGTAATTAAGTTGTATAGAGACCTGATGTCATCCGACCCTTCAGCAAAATTGAAAAGAAAATTCAGTAATGACGAACTAAAAAAAGTGAAATACATCAAAAGCATCAACTCAGCTGTAATCAAATCAGTCGAGTTATCTTGAAAAGCGTTGGCGAAATTATCAGGATAATACTCAGGTAACCGAGCAAAAAATATTCTAAAGAAAATGCAATTAGGAATGATCCAAAGGTTTGAAAATATTCTTTGAGTCTGCTAACAAGCTATATCAACTTTATGAACCTAATTTTGGTAACGGTGATTAAAGTAATAACAATGATAAGTATAACAGGCAATAGGGTCGTGCCGATAATAACTGGGGCTGGAGGGGGGGGCGAGACATGGTAGGGCTGTCTAGACTTCCGAATATTTAAATGTTACTTCATAAAACAGGACGATATTGACGAGAGAATAAAAACACGAATATTTCAGGTGAAAAAAAAGAAAATGTGTTCACCAAAAACTGAGCAGTAGAATCTAATTAAAATGATGAAAGCACGGACAGTTCCGATTCGGGACCCTCTCCAAGCAGGAAAAAAGAGAAACATGGATCGATAAATGTACGAACCAGGAAATTGGTAGGCCGGCTGTTCAGCTAGTACCTGCAGAAGGCCTAAATGGGGCCTGAGTGTGTTCATTGGATCATGCCTTATTTAGAAAAAAAGAAACATCAGCATCATGAACTTTTGCATCACATAATTTAAATACGTAAGGGATTCCCCCCAAATGTTGGAGAATTATATAGTGAGATAGATGGATAGATAGATAAATGGAAATCAGATAAGTATCATAAGTGTGAACAAGAAACATAAATCCAACAATATTATCTTTTTGGGAATTTGACTCGTTAAAACTATACCCGTGGGCCCCATCAGTGTACATAAAAAATCATAGAATTAAGGGACTTTTTCGAGGCATTGAATTTCAAATCGGTCACCTATATATATATATATATATATATATATATATATATATATATATATATATATATATATATATATATATATATATATATATATATATATATATATATATATATATATATATATATATATATATATATACATATATATATATATGTAAAGTAATAACTTGGTTTAGTGACAGGATTGGTAGGTTAGTGTTAAGGTTAGTTGGTAAAATTCCTCTCAATAAGAGATGTGTAGTTTCTGAGTTATGCTGTTGCATACAGACGAACAGACAGTGGGTTAGTTTGAATATCTTGCACAAAATATCTCGGGATTTTGGTATCTAGGCTGACCACCCGAACCAATCAAGGAAACTGGATTCAGTTGTTGTGTACAAGAGAAATAAAGTCTGCTAAATCGTTGGCGCAACTGTGCCTGTCGATAAATGAGCTGAGATAAAAAAAATACCCCCCCCCCTAAAGCGGCACATGACAATCGTCTTTTTATAGCACGCTGTTTTGGGGGCCTTTCAACAAATCAATGAATAAGTTAACATCTTTCGCCTTCTGTAGGGCTGTGATCACTTAAAAGTGTGAATTAAGAAAACGAAAAACAAACAAAAAACAAGTGAGAACAGTACTGGACACAGACTAAGAGACCTATTTAGAATAATTTTACATTGTAAATTGACCCCACCTACCCCATCAAACACACTCACTAAAAACTTATAAAGGGTCGAGAAAAGCATAGTTTGGTATAAACGTAGAATTTTACAAATAAATTTCCGGATATAAAAAAAACCCAAACTTTCCTGGTGTGTCACTCAATAAAAAACATCACATCCGTGTCTTTTTTTGCAACATACTGTGTTGGGATGATCAATTAAAATATTTGAAAGGGGTATGATCAGTGAGTAAGTTCACCTTTTGTTGGATCACTATAAGGTAAAAAAATTAAAAAAACAAAAACAAGCTTGAACGAGACCGGGCACAATGTAGGGATCAATTTAGCATAACATTTCATTGCAAATTGAACCCCACCCCTCAACTGAAAATATTTTCAGAGGGAAATTTAGATAAAAACGAAAACTTAGTTTAGTTGTGCGTAATACATACATACATCGAGACATCCTACTAAGAAGTATCGTAATTTCAAGTTTTAGTTAAAGTCTCAAGTCAACTCAAGCTGTATTAATCGGTGATCTGACATAAGGAGTCTTTATGACGTAATCTTCATTGTTATGTCATAATATGAATTTTATAACGAATCAGTTCAGTTACCCCCATTCCATGTAATCTCTCAGACATAAATGTATCAGATTATGACAAGTCCACTATGGACATTAGGTTATATCAGGAACGTGAATACTGCAGATAAAAGAAATAAATAGACATACTAATTTAATATATGCCTATCATATGTTTAGTATATCATATCACTTATACACATACATATATCATATTATTAATCACTAGATATCAACAGCAATAAATAAAGATAGTAAAAGCAGATAAATTATGATAAGAACAGAAACGAATAGTTGATAAAAATTACAGTCGTGCCATTAGTAATTGGCATTCTTGGGAGCGTGCCATGAACTGGAGCCGAGATTGGGGGAATTAGAGAATCGATCGGAGACTGTCAAAACTATGGCAATGCCGAATTTGAGAGAATACTGGGGAAGGTGCTGTAAGTTTGCTCTCACTCAATCACCAGAATTCATTAATTTCTTGTCTCTAACATCTAGGCTACAGCACCTGGTAAACCAAGCTGTTTACTGTACGTAGTGTATACAGTTGGTCACCATTCTACGTAATGACCAGATTCGACGTCGTTTAACTTTAGTGATCGTATGAGAACCAGCGTAGCCTACGCAGTTTGGTCATAGCGATCAACACCAACAATTAGAAATCAGATTTAGATACACAGGTCCATAAAATGAAAAGGAAAATATACGCAGCTTGCATAGATGAATCACCGTAACCCACAAGTGTATCAGAGCTAATCATCTAAAATATTGTCTAAAATTATCTTTTAAAAAAAAGGAGACTTTTTACCTAACATTATCTTAAAATTATCTTGAATATACGAAAGCAAGATTTAGGAATCGTTGGTCCAAAATAACCAGAGATCCCCCCCCCCCAAGCACTTTTTTTTGAAGAAGCAATAAAACGTTTCAAGATGGTTCTTAAGAGTCGTACTCAATACAAAATATGAACAAGGGTATCTGGAGACAAACACACACACGCACACACACAAGAAGGAGGGGAAAAAAACTGGAGCTCACTCGGTTTGTTGGCCTGGCGGGCCTTTAGTGGGGTTCTGATGATTCGATTATGATAGAGTTTTTCAAAGTAGAGCTTCCCAGAAAAACCTCTATGAGTCAAAATGGTGTGAAAAGAGGAAGCAGTTACCATTAATTCAAACAAAAAATTGGGCGTTCCATGACCCTGAATATGGTGGTATGTGTCTGTGTGTGTTTGTTTGTTTGTTTGTGTGTGTGTGTGTGTGTGTGTGTGTGTGTGTGTGTGTGTGTGTGTGTGAGAGAGAGAGAGAGAGAGAGAGAGAGAGAGAGAGACGGATGAATAGGATGTGCACTCCTTTGAGACAACTCGCTGTAAAACAAATATTAAACACTCTTTTCGCTTTTCGCCTTTTTTTCGTAAAAGCAAAAAAG
This sequence comes from Thysanoteuthis rhombus, assembly GCA_963457665.1. Lineage (NCBI taxonomy): Eukaryota > Metazoa > Mollusca > Cephalopoda > Oegopsida > Thysanoteuthidae > Thysanoteuthis > Thysanoteuthis major. The sequence goes on along the minus strand of OY735226.1, from coordinate 40,997,936 downwards.
TGACAGTAAGCAAATTTTCGAAAGTGAGCGGAGAGGGGGAGCATACATTTAATAATGTGAGATCGCTGGGGAGAGAGCCGGGGATCCGTGAAGATTTGCTATCAATTGCTATCCGATACTGTTGGTGGGAAAACTCAACGTGTTCATAAATCATATATCTGATAAGAGCCGTGTCTATCATTCTCACAGTATCAGTAACAACCATCGGCCCTTCTCCCTTTCTAGCCTCTACTAACACTTCCTAAGTTTCTATTCATACCTCTCTCTTCTCAAGCTCTCATTAAACGCTCTTTCTTTATCTCCCCGACTATTTCCTAACCTATTAATAAACTACCCTACTACCAAAACCCCTTCTCCATTCTAGTCCTCTCATTAAACTAACAATATTCTATCTCTTCTATCTTCATTCTCACACTCTTATTAAACAATATTTTCAATTTTTTCAAATTTATCTTTGGATAAAGTACTGCTTCATTATTATCAATATTGACTTGTTTTGACCTTCATCCTAACTTTCAGTTGCTTTTCATCACGACTTCGTATCGGACCCGTAATCCTATGACAACGATTTAAACAGTGAAATCAGAAAATAAAGAGCAAGCCCAAGGTGAGAATCGAACTCACATCCTCTAGCCCTTTTTTTTTTTTTTTTTTTTACAAATTACGCTGTTTAAATCGCTACCGCAAAATAACTCTGATTCAAAGATCAGAAACCAAGTTCAACTTACGATGAAAGTAAAAACTAAACAAAATTAATAATAACGCAGCCAACTTTCTTTTCTATCCTCTCGGTTCTTACTGTGTCTGTCACGCCAATAGTATCAGTAGCTGCTATCAACCGAGCCTGCCGTTGTAAACTTATCATAATAGCGAAGCGACGGGTTGTGGACTATACCTTTTCTTGTGCAAGTTTAAAAGTAATCCGAGTACCTTGGAAAATACACGAAGCAAATGGAAAGAAAATAGGCAAGCAAATTAAAAATTACCACATGCAAACGAAAAAAATGACAATGAATTATCATCAGCCCTTTAGCGTCCGTTGCTGGACAAAGACTTTCCTGGCGGTTCTATCATTGGCATCATAGAGCCAGTACTTTCTAAAATTGTCTAATTCGTTACGTCAATTTATTTTCTGCCGATCACAATTTTGCCTATGATTTCTTGGGATCTGCGTAGTAAGATGTGATGTCCAGCCGTTCTCTGCTATTCTTTCAACGACTTGCACATTGCCTGTTGAGTTTTCTGATGGATCCTATGATATCTCTGACCTTTGTTTTTCCCTACAATATATTGTGCTGTTTTGTGATCTAACCATTAGAGGCTGAGCATGATTTTCTCGTGTACATAGCATGGATCTCAGTTGGAGGGTCAATTTTTGAGTTAAGTTCCATGTGTCAGCCCTATAGGTGACTATCGGAGTGATGCATTGGTTATTAACCCTTCTTTTTAGAACTAAAATAACATAAATACACTACAACTGTTAATTTGTCAAGTGGAACTAATTGGAACTTATCTCTCAGTGAAATCCATCGGGCTTTTTCATAATCCCCAAACCAAGAACTAACGCCCATTATTTTGAAGTACGTTCCCCAAACCGAAAAAAATATTAAACTATTTTTTCCCGTCGAAAAAGAATCAAAATGCTTTGTCTTTATTGCTAATCCCCACCACGAAAACCCTATTTTTAATTTTAACTCTAACCCTAACCCGGGCAGGGAAAGAGGGGAGCTTAGTAAATAAACCTGACACATAAATTCCCATTGGTCGTGAAAATCTTGCTTCTGGGGGTAGGGACTAACGTGAAAACCCCAGATGGAATGCCGTATATAGGCATTTTTTCTATATCTCAAACTTTCGATAGATTTAGTCTCTTCTTCGTGTATAGATGCAACAATCCGACAAATTGATTGTATCATTTACCTTCCTATTAAATAAAATGCCGCTATTGGCATCTCCTTAAACAATTTACATCAGGAATACATATTAAGCATTGAAATATACACTTCTTCAGGCTATAAGAATGTATGGAACTTATTAAGAAATTACTAGCTTATCAGTACAGAAAAACATTTACCAGACGCATTTCATTTATTCATTTTTCCTAAATTCTTCTATATACTTCAGCTGACATCTCCCAAAATTGTCCAATTAATTCATTTTCTATCTCAGACGATCCAGATTTATCCAAGTTATTCTTAAAATCAGTTACACTTGGACTATTTTTACAAAACATGGTAAACTATTCTAACATTTCAAAAATCTTTAGGAAAAAAAAATCGATAAGTTTTTCTGACTTGGTTTTCGTAATAATCTTACAAGAGTATTTCCTGTCATTTCTGACTGATCTGGAACCCAACTAAAAAGAATGGTCAGCCTTGTACATCTTTTTCAGGTGTACATGTGTGTGCGTGTGTGTCGATCAGCAAGATGGTGAGAGGACCGCGGAAAAGCCCATGGCAGGACATGCGTCTTCCGTTTTTACCTTATCAGTCATCAGGTGGCCTTCACCAGCATTGGAATGTCTTCTTAGATCTTCGTTTGTAAAGCGAAAGCCAAAATCAACAACATCTATCTATCTATCTATCTATCTATCTATCTATCTATCTATCTCAGACTGTTTATATTCAGGGTGGCACAAAAGTCTCAGTATCCAGATATGACGGCCGTAAGCAAAACTTTCCTCAAAGAAGAGATAGCAAAATCTGGAATGGATTAACATGATTGAAAAATTCTGTTTTCCATCATCATTTATGGATATTATGCCTGGGGAGGACCGCAGAATGAATCGTCCAAAGCGTCGAGTTTACAACACAAACAATGAGAAAAAGTTCAATCGTCCGAAAATCTCTTTGAATATTAACGACCTTTTCCGAAACTGTAGACAGTACCTTGGGAATTAATTCCTCATGGAAAAGTATACAACCGAGAAACAAACTAAAATAAAAGACTTTTGCTTTGGACACCATAAATCAATCACGTGATTTGAATGTGCAGACACTGCATTCTGTGTCGATGACATGCCAAATTTAACAGCCCAGGGCTTTTCTCTCGGGGGTTATTTGAGGAATTATTTCTGTTAACGAGCCAAATGCTGTCCAGAAGCTTAAGATTGACATCTGGAAAGAAATAAGCTGTCTAGGATGAGATGTGCTTCGAAATATTACGTAGAATGTCATTGAAAGACAAGGAATTGGTTAAGTTAGAAAATGCAGGCATTTAAAAGAAACAATTTTTCCGTACATAGATAAATGAAATTCCCCTTGTATATGCATTCGACTTGTAAGAAAAAAAATTAAAAAAACATTGAAACTTTAAAGATATCAATGTTTGAAACCCCTTCTGTGCCATGCTATACATTTATCAATCGGGGCATAGCTATAATCAATCTAAATTTTTTCATATGTATTCATGGAGTTGATTATATCATATCATATCATATCTATCCATCTATCTATCTATCTATCTATCTATCTATCTATCTATCTATCTATCTCAGGATAAGCGCTTTTAAATATGCACTGTCATATGTACAACATGTAAGTAATTCTCATTTACAAGTGCTCTGTCATAAAACAGCGCTTTTTGAAGACACCAAAGCGGAAAAAATATTAATGAGTCTCGCGTGGGATTTGCATGAGAATAAGTAATCCGATTTCTGAGAGAAAAAGAATTGCTTGATTTATACAAGATTTCACTCTATCCTATTTGGCACACGATAAAAAGATTTCAAAATAATCCGATGGAATTTGAACGTTTCTTTATAACAATATTTCACCTTTGCTGGCGGTGACGAACAGTATATGCCGTATATGAAATGCAAACATATGCAATATGTATAAGTTGAATATGTTTTACATATTTCGAAAATTCATGCCAGACAAGCCTGCTCGTCGCAGGTTCAAACTCTTCTCCTACTTTTATTCCCTCTGAAGATGATTACGGCGACTTTTGTGTTGTATATAGAATAAATGAATTCGTAGATATGAGAGACTTGTCAGTTTAGCCAAGTCGACTCACGGTTGGGAAATGTTATTTTACATTTCGTATCAGTTTGATACGACGGCAAAAACAAACAGTGAAGAGTTTACTATTCTAATATTTCAAAAGATTGTCCTCGTTCTTTTTACAGGGTTTGACGAAATATGAAATGAAACCACGCAAAGCTATTGGTTGGAAAGCATTTGGTATAAATAGAGACAAACTGAAAAAACAAATTACCTATACACATAGAGCGCCGAGTATACTATCAATAACTCCTAGCGATAGAAAAAGATTTCATGGATCCGAAGGGCGGGGGGCAGAGTGAAGGGTATCGTGCAAATGATTAATCAACAAATGGGCTGGGCACTTAGCAAGAGGAAAGGGCAATAGATGGAGCTAGAGACTAATCAATTGATGTCCATGGGACAGGAAACGCGGTAGGAAAATAGCAGACCAGATGGAGAGATGATATGGAACTGTATGCCGGTAAGACATGGTAGAGGTTGAAATCCTCCCGGATGACTATCTGTAAAGCGAAGCCATCACACACACACACACACACACACACACACATATATATATATATATACATATATATATATATATGTACGTATATGTACAGTCCTCACGAATGGAGCAACTGGACTGAAAGCATTCACTCCTTACTATGTCTAGAAAAAAAATTGTTTTTCAAACACCCCCAATATGTTTTTATGAGGGTGTTCACAAAGCAAGTTTATGCCAAATTGATCCCTTAGTTTGTGTCCAGCAGCATCCACCTTTATTGTTTCTCAGACATTTTTTTAGTGATCACTGCCCAACATATCTCAATCAATCATTCTCAACACAGCATGCTGCCAAAAGACGGTTTCCATTGAATGACTAACCAGACCTATTTTGATGAAAATCATGCTTATAAACTCCGTTGTGTTGTTGATGTCGTCACCGCAGCGTTTTGGTTGATCTATTCTACAGCCCCCTTGAGGCGTATAACTCTCATAGAAAGAACAGAGTCTATTTTTATACGATAAAAAATCTCCCAGTATGCTATTGTAAATACAAGGGTGGATCAATAAGTCCCTAGCCTGGCACTTAGTTGTAACCTGCATTTTGATCCGAATATTCATCACAATTAAGTCCATTGACACGGAAGGGGAGTTGTAGATATTTTTTGTGTAAAATTAACGCTTTAGCCATCGTTAGATTTCTGACTTTGATGTACATACACATATTCATGAGTGATTGCTATATTGAATGTACCCAAGTACATACACCCAGGACGGTTAATTCCATCCGAGTTTGGAACGGTAATGAATTTTTTTGAAGTTAAACAATACACGTCTGATTAGTCACTCAATAGAAACAGTCAGATATAAACGTCTTTCGGCAGCATGCTGTCTTGAGATGATCAATTAAGCGAATGAGAAAAGAAGTGATCAATGAATAAGTAACTCCTCCCGCATTTTGTTGGGTAGTGATCATTAAAGTAGTCTGGATTTGAAAACAACCACTGCTACCTGATCAATCTGGCATGAATTTACTTTGCAAATCGACATCTCTACAAAAAGAAGTTTTTCTAGACATTATAAAGAGTAAATTTTGAAAGATCTAGCCCTCTAGCTCCATTGGTGCGGCCTGTACGCGTAATATATACATACATACATACACATACAAATACATACATACATACATACATACATACATACATACATACATACATACGTGCAGACACACATACGTACATACGTACATACATACATACATACATACATTCATACATACATATATAGCCAGCCAGTCGGATGATGTTAACAGTATTTGTGATAGTTTTGCTCGGCGGTTTCTAATATTTACAGTGTGTGAGTATGCTCATTTAGTTGTAAAATATGCAATACCTCCGTGGCATGTCGATGGCATCGTGTATTCAAAGACAAATTTTGAACAGCTATGACAGGAGACTGCATTATCAAGCAATGTTACTGAGAATGGTGGGCAGGATTAATATGTCAACTACGATGATTCAGCACAAGCTCACGGCCTAGAGATATATCTCACTCGAATAGTATGCGACGACCGTAAAGTATTGTACCATCTGTATCGAAGTGATGAGCTTTCTCAGCGGCTACGACAAAAATTCTTTTAAATCCAGAATTGTAAGAACGCCTAAATTTAATAACATTTAGATTCACTGCCTTAATCAGGGGCGTGACTGAAGTCGAATAGCGTTGGATACATCGGTTCTAGTACGATCATCGAAGTTAAGCCACGGCGGACGAGGCCGTTACCTAAATGGGTGACAGTCTGGTAACACCAGGTGCCGTTTGCAGTAACAAGCTTTTTCTGCGATTATCTTAGCTTATACTCTTTCGCCGATAAATAGAACATCTTGCCATGCTTGGACCGAACTGTATCCTCGGCCCTTTCTCTTCGTGGAGGTCACATGACATTCAGATCCTAGGGGCTGTCATACGCGTATCGATCAATAGATGAAAACGGCGCAGCTGCACCCCCCCCCCGTAATATCTTAGGAACAGTCAACATAGTTTTCAAAATGGTCAGGCTGGCTGGCTGGTTGGCTATTAATGTATATATAATGCGTACACACCTACTAATAGAGCAACAGAGCTGAAATTTCAACTATTCGCTCCATATAATGTCTACAAAAAAACTTCTTTTTTCACCCCTTCCCTAAATACGTTTTTAATGGGGGTTCGATTAGAAATATAACTTTACGCAGAAGGGATCTCCCAGTTCGTACCCGCTTATTTTTTTTTTTAATCCAGACTTTTTTTAGTGATCACCGTCCAACAAAATGCAAGAGAAGCAACTTATTCATTGATCATTCCATTTTCCGATGTTTTAATTGATCATCCCCAACACAGATTGCTGCCTAAAGACGTTGGTCACATGGCAGTTTTCGTTGAGTGATAGGGCAGACACTTAAAATTTTTTTTCTGTTTTTCGTGGGTGGAAAAGAAAAGATGTAAAAAGTCTCGACTAAAATTGTCCGAGGATTTATTATGTCACAAAGAAATGGATGTTTGATCCGTCATTCCATTTTTGTTCTGATTCGTTTGGAAATATCAATCGAATACAAAAATAGAAAGGCTCCAAGAGATGGGTCCAATCAATGTTATAACCCCCCCCCATCCCGGGCTGAAACGCTTGATGAGCGTTATTCTTTTATTTACGCGTGATCTTTTGGCTTGCGAGTTTTGAATAGTTTATAAACCCTGTCAAGATTGACAATGAGAGTAACAATACTATTCGGAATTTGGACTTTTTTCTAAATGATCACCGCCCAACAGAAGATGATAGAAGTAACTCATTCATTGATTTTTTCAAAATATTTAATTGATCCTCCCCAACATGGCATGCAGCCAAAAGACGTTGGTTATGTCTCTGTTGAGTGACTAACCAGAGCTGTCAGATGGAATTAAGACAGACTATATCCATTAGTTTCTATTGAATGGCAGACCAGAAATTTAAATTTGGTTTAGTAGGTATCGATTCTGTTGAATATTGAAAATCAGGAAGAAAGGGATCATCAGTGGTCAGGAATTAATGCAAATATTACTGAGAGAATAAGGCCAATATATATATATATATATATATATATATATATATATACATACTAGATTATGCCCATCCAAAATGACCGACGTTATTCATGTACGGGTCAGTACAAAGGAGCCTAAAGCTATCTTATTAGGTAATTTATTTTTGATAATTCAAGTATTCTGAATCCAAGTCTCAACTCATTTGGAGCTGTTTTAATTTGTGATGATCAGACATGAAGTGTTGAGAGTTTCCTTTTCTCTTCTTTTATCCTTATGTCATAATAGGCAGGTAAATCAAGCAATGAGATCATTCCATTTGAGCGCAAACAAACAAACAAATAAATAGAAAAAAATTGCATATAATCTCATAATGCGGTTAGATTGTAAATGATTTTACTTTAGATATGCACTGAGAATCAAGAAGAAAGGGATTGTCAGTGGTCAGTAATTATCGTAAGTATCAAAAATTATGTTCATTAAGTACATGATCATCGAAAAATATATATATTTGTTTCGTTTGTTTTATCGCTCCTAGTTATGCAGACTGGAGCAGCTTCATTAGTACTCCATAAGACCCCTTTGAATTTGAAAAAAACAAATCAGGGATAAAGGCCTTTGGGCCTTATTCTAACAGGTTTATCAATTTGTTAGTAAGTTCCAGCGCCGCTAGCCATACTGTTTTGTCTACAGACATGAAAATTGGCATCAGTACCCCATTACACCATTCTGAAAGTGTTTTTATTTTCGGTGAAAAAGCTTATTTTTCTCCAGAATCTATGTTTTTTACTCAATTTTAGATGTTCTCCAGTGGAAAACTCAAATGATATCTTAAATAAAATTTATTCAGACCATATTTATTTTCGATGGGATTTCTTAGAATGGCCTCAAATTTTGACGATACGGTCGTTCAGTTATTGATTGCGATGGTATTATTTAAAAAAAGTGACAAAAATTACATTTGTCATAGCCTCTATCATAAATAACTCACCAAGCAAGAACCAGCTGGGTATGGTATAAGTAGTTTCCACGACTTTCACTATAAAAATTTCTGTCACAGGAAAAAGCATATACACACGTACGTGTGCGCACACACACGTGCACTCACGTATCCACACATGCAAAAAATAAATAAGACGGACTGCTGCAAGGTCAAATTCCACTCCTACTTCAATTCCGACTAAAAGTGGTGCTGCAACTTCAATATTGTATATATATATATTGAATGAAATAAACCCCTATGTATCTGTATAGTGTATTTTCATTAATAATATCCCCAAACTATCAATTTAGCTCAACCAATAAGACAGCCTCCTGTCGATCAATTGGTTATGAATTCAAATCACGGTAGAGAAATGTGGATTTTACTTTTTGTTGAAGATTATTCTCGTCGTTCTTTCGACGGTATAAAACAAAGTCAGGAAGAATCATTTTGAATAAGAGTGGCTCACAATCACTGGGCGAAATAAATGCCCCCTATGGCATTCCTTGAAAGTTCTTTGATATGACCGACCCCTGAGAAAGGCACGTGGCTGCTGTGGGCAAAAACGCCGAGATATAGTCACGGATACAAGTTCAAAAATATCATCGTATAATAACAACAGCCACCCATCAAAAAAATCAAACGTGATATCTAATAATCTCCGCATATTCTGTTGTACTTTATTTGATAACATCTCGTACTTTGGTTAATAATATCTCATATATTATATGATGATATCTCGTACTTCATTTGATAACATCTCTTCCATTATTTGATAATATCTCGTATTTCATCTGATAACATTTCAGGTTTGGATACAATGGGAGGTCACTGATAAACAAGATTTAAGGCTAATCAGCTGTCAGATTTAAGCATACTTAATCCTAAGATCACATCACAGTTCAATAATTCCAGGCTGGGTTTCTGAGAGAAGGATGGAGCTGATTCATCGCATCTGGGCCCGAAAAGCCCAAACTGGCTCGGGGGACTTGAAGGACGCCCGAGAATTAAGCTAATGCGTAACAGAGACCGGCAGAATACGAGATGAAGAGACGAGCTAGACCCGCGTGATAGAGAGGTCTGGCAGATCCTGGGGAAAGTAAATGTCCAACGACTGACGTTAAAAGACTGATGATTGATCTTTGCTTTGACGCTCATGAACCTATGGCGATGTTTAACCGGCAATTGAAGGCCCCCAAAGTCACATATAAGCTTTTAATTTGTTTATCAGAATTATAATCAAATAACATATTCTTCAGACATTAATTTAACAATGAACTGAATGCATCTCTTTATCAGAATGCTCACCATGATCTTGCCAGTTTGGTACGTCAGATGCCCTGATTCCTTTGTGCTACAACGAGTTCATAGTGTACATTATGATATCATTCATTATTGAGTTGATACAATTTCATTATTGCGTTAATTTCTGGTGAATACGTTGTTTGATAATACATCTTAATACTTTTGGGGACTCTTGTACGTCTTTCTAGGCCTCTCCATGTTGGTTGAACACCACCATAGGTTCATGTATCTCAAAGCGAAGATTACCTAAACTTGCCATCACAGTCAATAATTGAACAACCGTAGCGTAAAAATTTGAAGTCAAGTAAACGAATTCTATCGAAGAATAAATATGGTCAGAATAAATTCTGTTTATGACATCACTGGCGTTTTTTTTTTAAATAAAAAACATTTAAAATAGAGTAAAAACATCTTGAAACATCCAGATTCTGGAGAATAAAAATGGTCAGAATCAATTCTATGAATTAAATCACCATCGTTTTCCAGCGGAAAACATCTGAAATAGAATAGAAAAAAAAAAAAACAAACATCCGGAAGCATGTGGATTCAGGAAAATCTAGATGGACATGTCAAAATAAGGCCCCAAAAAAGGGTTTAAAAGAAAAACACTTTCTGGTGATGTAGTGGTGCTAATTTCCAAGTCTGTGGACAGAACAGTATGGCAAAGACCCCTAGAACACCCAAAGAAATAATCGTGCCAGAATAAGGCCCCCAAAAGTACAATAAAGCTTTTTTCCGAAAATTTAAAAAAAAAAAAAATCAGAAGGGGTCTAGCGTTCCCCGGAACGAATTTTCAAATCTGTAGACAAAACGGTAAGGCCAGGAGTAATGTGACTATCAAGCAAACAAATAAACAAACACACGAATACATACACACACACACACACACACACACATATATATATATATATATATATATATATATATATATATATATATATATATATATATATATATTTTTATATATGTGTGTGTGTGTATGTATAGAGCCCTTCTCCATTTTTGATGGCTACAATTGTTCAAACACAAGTTCATCAATATTTACCTAAGAGTGGCAATGAAGGAGCTTAAATCACTCTACTCCACTAAGCTTATTAGAAAAGCTACAAGGAGGACCTGATTGTTGAACAAAAACAAAGAATTGGAGTATTTCTTGAAGGACTTAATTCAAGAATAGCAAATACACACTGACACTTATTTCTTCCCCAGACTTTCTCTAGGGTCCACATGTCGCATCCTAAACACTCAAACCTCTCCAGGTGTCATCAATATCTACTTTGATGAAAGTAAGTTTCAACGGCAGACCGATGTTCCTTCAATTTACGCAAAGGGCACATGACAGAATTCTTTTGTCGAATTCCAGTAAAGTTTGAGTCGAATTTGTTCCTGCATTCCCATAACAAAAACAATTCTCACCAAATTTAAGAAAGAGAACTATTCACTGTTTGTCTATCCCGTCACAACCAAACAGGTATTTGATATTCAACTATCCTCAAGGTAACTTGAATTCATGGCCTAGTGATTGCTAGGCGGTTCGTTTACAAACTGAGCCAAACTGTCAAGACTCATGGTTTTACGAATTTATTCATTATATGCCACTCCGAATAGGCGAGGTTTACTTATTTTTTTGTAAAAAAATGTGTGATATCAATTTAACGAAAACTTTTGATTGTAAAAAAAAATGATTGCTTTATTTTCTTGTTTTGATTAAATGTCTGATCATACTAAAAGTAAATATACATTTATTTCTTTTTTATAGTAAGTTTCTTACATTTGGCTTTGTGCCAGTCTAAGATGAGATAAGATTGTTACATTTCAGAAGGAAAAAGTGAGAAAGAGAATGAATGAGAGAGAGAGAGAGAAAGAAAGAAAGAAAGAAAGAAAGAGAGAGAAAGTATGAGTACTACGCATTAACTAATTTTGTGTAAAAATACGTTTGATTTAATTTTGATGAAATGAATTTTTGATTGTAAAAAAATAGTTGTTCCATATCCTATTTTTAATTAAATAAGATTACGCATTTTTTCAAAACTTGTAAAAAAGGGTAAAACCTCTCTAAATAGTCAATCTCACCGATTCGGCGTTACAGGGTAGTCCACGCACAGGTGTTAAATCACACTCACACACACACACACACACACACACACACACACACACACACACACACATATATATATATATATATATATATATGTATATATATATATATATATATATATATATATATATATATATATATATATATTCAATTATAAATATCATTATAAACATAATGACAATACAAAAGTTGTAGTGATCGTCTCTAATTAGAATAGAAGTAGGGGTGAAGTTGGACCCTGCAGCCATCAGGGCTGTTTCATTTACAAAGAAGACCAGTGACTTGGTCTTTCTAATGAGAAAGCTCATAGAACGAACTGATATACACAGACATCTAAAAAAAAATCTGGATTGCGCCATTTGCTGTGGCTCTCGGAAACCACCAAAGCACAGAATACACTCACTGTTGCCAAACGTTTCGCACTATATCAACCGCGAAGAAGAGTGAAAAAATACCAAAACGTGTCATAAAATACCGTTAGCCACTTAATGGCCATTTTCGATAGCTAAAGAGGTTTAAAATAGCTAGAAACTGGCGTCAATTATGAATTTTCGCGCTACCAAAACAAGAAACGTGCTGGACTTGGTGCAAAAAGCACTAAATTGGCAACACTCAACGACAAATGACTAACGCAAAGTTTCAATACATTTGGAGCACGTATGTTGATAGATACACATTTTCTTAGATAGCATCTTGATTATTATCCCATGATTTGTGGAGACAACGAGGAAAAAGGGGGAAAGGTCCGATCAAGTCATCCGTACTATGGAAGAATTGGTATCAGGAATGACAGGACAATAAACATAATTACTAGCTTCTGTTTGTTTTTAAAACGTGACTTGCTTGGTGAAAAACAAAACTAAAAATCATTGAAAAGACCTTGTTTTCCAAGACTAATAAACATTCCTGTTGATTTACATTGTTTATTAAAATAGTATCGCAATGTTTACACGGCATTACCTTTCAAAGACTGAATATATTAACCATGGGCACCGGAAGCAATTTTTTAAAAATTTTGCGACGCACATCTTGAAAATGGGTAAAATCAGCCGGAGTTTTCAAATTCCATATACGCATTTAAATTCCACTTATCAAATGAAATAATTGAGACTCCATAACATTAGTGATGACTAATGAGAATAAAATGTTTACTTTAAAAAAAACTTACCAATTAGCCCAGACTTTCGGCTATCATAGATTTTTATCGAACAAATTGGAAGAAGAAAAGTGTACACATCCACTCACACATACAAATATATATATATATATATATATATATATACATATATATATATATATATATATATATATATATATATATATATATATATTGGTAATCATAGAAAATTAAGTGCTTCGCAGTGACAGTGTGTTTCATGCCAGTGGTTGCATATATATATATATATATATATATATATATATATATATATATATATATATATATATATATATATATATATATGTATATATATATATATATATATATATATATATATATATATATATATATATATATATATATATATATATTTATATATATATATATATATGTATACTCATACGTGCATTATATATATATATATATATATATATATATATATATATATATATACTCATAAGTGCATTATATATATATATATATATATATATATACTCATACGTGCATTATATATATATATATACTCATAAGTGCATTATATATATATATATATGTATATATATATATATATATATATATACTCATACGTGCATTATATATATATATATATATATATATATATATATATACTCATACGTGCATTATATATACATATATATATATATATATATATATATACTCATACGTGCATTATATATATATATATATATATATATATATATATATATATATATATATATATATATATATATATATATATATTCTCATACATGCATTAATTTAGTATCCGAACATTATTATAGAGCACCCAAGGAGTATCCAACAGGAAATGTGGAAATTTCAAAGTTAACTCATTACGTCAGATTTTCATTGATATATGTAAACCAAGCTAAATTTGTATGACATAGGACCACTAATCTAATGGCCCCAATGAGAATCAATACTCTCATGCACGTCAGATGAGCTCGCTAAGCACAGTTACACGGCAGATGTCTACAGATGAAACAGATCTTGCAACTCAAAAAAAGTTCTAAGGGAGTCACTCATCTTTTGGTCGGTCATGAAAAACAAATCCCCGGGATTACTCTGGCTCCCAAAAGGCAAGGGAAACCTATTTAGAGGGTTCCCACCTGCATTTTCCGTCAGCGCCTGTGGATGTGGCTCGAGACTGGTTAAAAGTTATGGTTTCAAATATTGTCCATCAGAGTGGGTGTTTCTTATTCGAAAAATTGCTTTTGCACAATCTTTCTGTCTTCTATTGAAATACTGACATGTATTTTGCAATCAAAATATCTCAATCTGTGGATATCTACGGGAGAGAGAGAGAGAGAGAGAGAGAGAGAGAGAGAGAGAGAGAGAGAGAGAGAGAGAGAGAGAGAGACTCAAGTAATTCCCTCATCAACCAGCGGTAATCTTTCGAGTCAAGCTAAAATTTCCACAAGGCCGACAAACCATCACTGCATGAAAGACTGGCGTAACACAATCTTCCTACTCATTAATTCTTTAGATTTGGCGTTGTGCCAGCCGAAGATGAGATAAGATTAGCACATTTCAGAAGGAGAAAGAGATGATAAGAATGAATGAGAGAAAGAGAGAGTATGAAAATGAAAATGAGTAAGACAGTGAATAGACAAAATAAAGAGTAAATATGAGAGTGAGATATGGAGAAGAGAGAGAGACAGAGTACGTGATTTGTGGATCAGATCGTTGCTTATCAATCATCGGTACCAATGGAGACCCTGAGAAACCCAGGATATTCGGATTTTACCATTCACCCAAATGCACTCTTCCAACTCCTATTTTTCTCCAAGTTGGTCCGGTGCTAGTTAAAGCTAGGCATAAAAACCATCTATGCAAACAGATTCATATTTTTCGGCTGTTATTTCCGGTTTTTCTTCGATGTAGGGTACATAATTCGACAGGTGGATTGATTTTATGCTCACTGACGTGATTTGAAATCCACGCGCGAGCGAGCAATTCAGAAATGAGATCGTGTTTGCATGAGTGGAAATTTGGGGTACATGCCTTTTCTACGTGAATAGCTCTGAAGTATTCAAACATCAGGCATATCAGAAGTGGAAATATAAGATCTGCTTACCATTTTCAATCTCTGGGTCTCTCTCTCTCTCGGTATATATATATGTTTATAAATAAGGAGATCATGTATGGACATGAATATGTATATATATTAAAGGAAATCATTTCCGAAAATTTTCTAATAATATAACGCAATTATTCACACACGCATGCACACGCACACACAAACATACATATATATATATATATATATATATATATATATATATATATATATATATATATATATATATATATATATATATATATGTAGAGGCAGCCCTGTTTCATCCTCATAATCTGTCTTTCAGTCTTTTGTTGTCTGTCTTCAGACATGGACCTTCCCCTGACCTTTCTATCATGAACGTTGCGGAGCCAATACTCTCTAAACTCTACTTCGTCTCACCATCTTATATTCTACATGTGATCCCTGGGGAGCCATGTTGTGAATTGTGATGTCCATCAGTTTTCTGCCATTCTTGCTACGTGACCAGCCCATTGTCATACGAGTTTTTTTTGTAATGGATTTTAAGATGTTTCTGACTCCTGTTCTCTCCCGATATAGTGTGCTGTCTCGTGATCTCTTCGTGTGGTGTTAGGGATGATTCTTTCATGTGCACGTCTCATGGCTCACAGTTTGAGGGTCAATCTTTTGGTCAAGTTCCATGTTTCAACTCCAACTCCATGGGTGACTATCGAGAGCATGAATGGGTTATATACCCTTATTTTGGGAACTAATGAGATTTTCTTGTTCTTGAAGGTTGTGCAGTCTCTGCCGAAGGCTTGCCACCGAAGAGTGGTTCTTCGCTTGATTTCTTCTTCTTTTGAGGGTCTCATAGAGATTCGTTGTCCTAGGTAGATGTAGTGGCCTACCATCTGTTTATAGGGAATAATAAGACAGTCTTTTCATGTTGGAACATAAGTTTAGGCTTACATAGAACAATTGAACTGTACCATTATCGTTTATGGATTATAAATTTCCAACTTTGAACCATCCACACCCTTGGTGAAAAGGCCTGATTTGGGGGGAAGAGGACATATCCCCTACGAATGCTAGTATATCTTACTTCAGGTTAACTATCCTCTGATTCACATTGAAAATCTACATCCTGCCATTGACAGAAACTCTCTTTGGGGAATATGAAATGTGATTATAAAGTTATGAGAAATCAATTTTCGTTTAATATCTTCATAAATTGCTATAAATAAACAAGTTCGATTTGTCATTCAACAGAAACCGCTGCGTGACCAACATTTTTTGGCAGCATGCCGTTTTGGGGATGGTCGATCCAAAAAATTGGATAAAGAAGAATCATCTCCGGCCTCTTGTTGGATCACTAGAAAGTTAGAATTTTCTGAGAACTAACGGGCACAAACTAAAGATCGATTTAGCATAAACATTGTAAATTAAAACGGCCACTCTCTTTTGTGTGTGTGTGTATGGGGGTATTTCAAAAATGTTTTCCTTTACGTAATAAGGAGTAATTATTGAAATTTTTAGCCCTCTGTCTCAATTGGTGCTGCCTGCATGCATAAATACCTATATTTACCTCATAGATAGAGCCAGTCAGAACTTCTTAAAAAAACTGAATAATCCTGTCATGACAGTTCTGGTGAGTTTTGGTGGAGGGTTTTTAATACTATAGTTCTTTCGTTAATACATCATGTATTTTAGAATATATCTCAATCATCTATTTCAATAAATATGCTCCTTAAATTTCACTAAAGATAGTTATATGATTGCATTGGAGACCTGTATCTTACAGAGGAATAAGTTTTATGGCATTTTAAAACAATGATAATTTTGTTTGATTGTTTATCCTATTTACGTTGTCTGGGCCAAACAATACATTAACCGTGTAACAACGAGAGATCATTTCAAGCAAGTGTTTTGATATAACATAACGCTATCAATGATCATTTTGTCGGATCATATATCCATTTCTTGATATATATATATATATATATATATATATATATATATATATATATATATTTCAAACTAACGTAACTATCGTGTTGAAAGAAACAATTAGAGCAGATGTAGACCGTAAATAAGCAGGATGAAAATTTGAAGTTCAAGCAGTTATTTGGGCCTTTGCATTACCGGCGGCTGTACAGCTTAATGGTAAGAGCAACGCTACTTTGAAGCGGCCATCCTATCGACCAAACGTTTGTTTCCAGCAGCAAACCGATTTTCTTGTTTATTCTATTTACGATTGTGTGGATATATATATATGTATATATATATATATATATATGTATATATATACATATATATATGTGTGTGTGTGTGTGTGTGTGTAAAGAAAATCCATTCACTGCTTTAAACCAGCGATGAAAAGTACCATTCGAAAACTGGATGAACTAAAAAGAAAAGTTCAATATTATCACCATCAGATAAAAATGAGTGTTTCTTTGGAGTTTTGCCGACCTTTCCACTTAAATGTAATAATTCTCCAATACACATTCCATTATATATATAATTTATAATAACCTTTAATTCAAAATATGTAGCCAGTTGCTGAAGAGTGCATGAGGCACGAAATG
Organism: Thysanoteuthis rhombus; assembly: GCA_963457665.1. Taxonomy (NCBI): domain Eukaryota; kingdom Metazoa; phylum Mollusca; class Cephalopoda; order Oegopsida; family Thysanoteuthidae; genus Thysanoteuthis; species Thysanoteuthis major. Next base: position 40,980,228 of record OY735226.1, on the reverse strand, counting down.
TTGACATATAACGGACATGTTCCTTTAGAATTTCATTTTAATATATATATATATATATATATATATATATATATATATATATATATATATATATGTGTGTGTGTGTGTGTGTGTGTGTGTGTGTGTGTGTGTGTGTCAAGGGGCAAAGACAGATCCTGGAGTTGGGATGATTATCAATTAAGAGACATTATAGGCTAGAGGAGATTTTGTGCCCCTCCAGACCAGTGCCTGGCGGCTACTGCACCTTGCTGTTCCCCCTACATTTTGTCAAATTCATTCCAGGGGAGATGTTATATCAGTAAGATTATTACCTTCAAGTGGAAGAGTCCTTTTTATGAACAGATAAACGAACAGGAAATGTTGTACAATTCATTATATATATATATATATATATATATATATATATATATATATATATATATATATATAACGATCCTTTCTTCGGGGTCGAGCACTCTTCAAGTAAGGCAACTCGTTCATTATAAGCTGCATGCCACTGCTCTTCAAACTCGGGAATAGAGCACTCTGGTGGATGAGGAATCAACCATAAGTAAATATGTTCAGTCTTACTGACTGTCCAGCTCTGTGTAGGAGTAAAATGCCAGCTTCTGGGTCTGAAGCAAAGGTCTCGATCCTACCTCGTGGTACTGGATGGGATATTGCATAGTTTATAGCCACATCGAGGAGTTGTAATACAACGAAACGGCTGTTTGTGGATGACTTAATCATACATACACACACACATATATACATACATGTGTGTGTGTGTGTGGTTGAATACCATCTCAACTTTTTTCCCAGTTTTTCTTTTTCAGGTAGAGGAAAAAAAATGTGTGGGTCCAGTGTATCTAGATTTTCCCAATGATTTTCTGTACAATCAGTCATTTTTAAGACTATACATTTGCAGATATATAGCAAAAGGGGAACAGCAAGATGCAGTAGCTCATAGGTACGGCTATGAAACTACTTGCAATATCAACCAAGTATTCAGCCAGGAGACTGTCAACAGACTTATAGATCAACATTGGTTCCAAAGATTTTGAAACGGAAACGAGAGCCTTGAGGGCTTGAACGTCCAACTGATTGACGACATCTGCTGGAGGGCTATTATTGGAGCAGACCTTTGCAAAACAACTCAAAAGGTTGCAGAGGAACTAAGCGTTGACCATTGAACAGTTGTTCGACATTTCACCCTGAATGAAAACCGAAAAATGTTCGTATGTTGCGCGAATGACCTTCTGGATATTAAAGAAACTACGCTACGAGACTCTACCTCTCCTAGCTTTACTCAGCAGACCTCTTCCCAACTGACTACCACTTTCAAAGCATTTCGATCACTTCCTGTAATGGGGTGTCTTCAACAACCAAATAACTGTTCAAAGTGCCTTTGAGGGATCCATTGGTTCCAGGATCCCAGACTTCAATGCTTCCAGGATGAGCGGACTTGTTTCTAGTTGACAAAAATGCGTAGATTCTGAAGGTTCTTATTTTCGATTTAGAACTTTATTCTAAGCTGAGATATACTGCTTTAAAGATGATGATGAGAGAAAGAAGTGCAATTATTTTTGCATTGACCTAATTCAAATATTTACCTTACACCACCCAGGTAAGAAAAAAAATCGGTTCTCTCTGTTGAGGAAGCCAGAAGATTCCCTTTCGACGTGGAAGTCGAAAAAGAGATTTACCAAACGAACACCTGCTTCTAGACAACCTACCTGCTCATCTACCATTGCAACTGTAGCTGCTCACAGTAATACGAATGCACAGAGAGATGCATTTGAATGAAATGCAAGCTTTCTACGGAGGCGGACAAAACAAAATCACCCCTCTTTCTTTCTATCAATTTCTGTGTTCTCAGATCAATCGATCTACCTATAAGGACTTCTCTCTATCGGGATCTGTGCCTGTCTATCTGTACGGGTGTGCCTAGATGAGTGCAGTTAATTCATTCTCAAATTTTCAAACTGCACTGTTCAACGTCTTATCATAATATAATGTGTTTTGCTTTCAGGTTATACCTAGTTACATTAATTTGTTCAGTAATACATTTACATCGAAACCCGCACTAATCGAAACTGCACTAATCAAGGTATTTCTGTTTATCTACGTAACCGAGGTCGTTGCTTTTCATACTTGCAACAGTGGTCGGTGTTCGGTCCAAGGTAAGGAAAGCAGACCCTCCCTACATGGAATATAGGCCACATAATCTTCCTGTACCCCATTCCACTAACAATCAGTACTTGACGATATTTGTAAAACCGGCACAACGTACACGATCCCACTGCCCTAGTCTGTCTAGATCTATCTTTCTGTGATTTTTTTTATCTATCTATCTATCAATCTATTTATCTATCTATCTATCAATCTATTTCAATTTGCTCATATCTATCTATCTATCAATCTATCTATCTATCTATTTCAATTTGCTCATATCTATCTATCTATCAATCTATTTCAATTTGCTCATATCTATCTATCTATCTATCGATCTATCTGTCTATCTATCTATCTATCTATCTATCTATCTCAGTTTGTTCCTATCTATCTATTTATCTCAGTTTTGTTTATATCTATCTATCTCTCTATCTATCTCATTTTGTTCCTATCTATCCATCTATCACAGTTTGTTTATATCTCTCTATCTCTCTCTCTCTATCTATCTATCTATCTATCTATCTATCTATTTATTTCAGTGTGTTCATATCAATTTATCTATCTATCCATTTACATTATCTGAGAAACATTTTCTTATGCAACTTCTACCCTCACAACGTCATATCAAAGAACGTATTCAATATACAAAAAGTCTGTCCAGCCAAATGTATGATTTATACGTGTGTGCGAACCACCCTGTATTTTTTTTGTACATGTGTCTGTACATATGTATATACCACACCATATCTATGCATAAGAAATCAAATAATCCAATGCCCTAGTATAGTGATGACGAACTTTTTTCCCATGGTACATCGAAATATTGATTTTTCAAAAATAATTCTGTTATCGGAACGCCACATACATAAATGCAGATGTTCATAGATAATCTGCCCGTTTTTCTAATATAATCATAAAACTAAGAGTTAAAAAAATATAACGTGAAATTTCAAACATACCTATTAAACAAAGATAATAAAATTAAATGTTAAAAAGTTGTTTTTTTTACCGAAGTTCATCGCATGTCACCTAAGAACCTCTGGCTTTTCAGGTCTCGTTCAGGTTCGCCATCACTAACCAAGCATATCGTCGGCGTACTATGGTGGGTCCTTTCATAGCATTTTGTCGGGACGCCGGTGGTTACTTACATCTTCTCTCCAAGTACAATGTTATTGGTTGTACTGGATTACATTGTACCAACATGGCATCACGTGAACATGGAGAAATCCCCAAGTACTATATACATATTTGAGGAGAAGGGGTTCATAGAGCGAGGTGAAAACATTCTAATTCAGGTAGAATCAGAACCCTGTTCGCCAGTTCCGTTCTCCATGTTGTTACTTTTGAGCCAACTCCTTACCTCCGCATACGCTGGTCCACGCACACATATACTTATAGACGGATACGTTTATACACATATGCATATACACTTGGCTATTTACACACACCACACACACATATATATATATATACATACGAGAATGGCAAAAACTACTCAGACCCCTGACTGTTGTATCTTCTTTTCATCTGTAATTTTCTTAATCTATCTATTCGTGTTATTTACGAAGCACTTTCTAGGAATGTAAATGGATATATTTTATTATATAGTTTCTATCTTTACAACATTAAATCTATGTTTATAATTATTATTATAGAAAATGCCCTCGAATGTAAGACTAATATGTTCACATGCGAACTATACTGTTCATTTTTGCCACATCAGTCCATATATATACTAATATACAACACCATATATGTGCATAGGAAATCATATAGTCCAATGATCAAGAACAGTAACGGTGAACTTTTTTCCGAACGGCGTGTCGGAATCTGAACTTTTCAAATAATCATGTCATCGGAGTGTCCTTAGTTTAAAGGAATATCACTAGAAATTTCAGAATACACTTGTAAAACTAGGATATCAAAATAAAAGTAAAAAAGTTGTTCTTTCTAAGAAAATCGCGTGTCAATCCTGACACGCGTGTCATAGTTTCGTGATCATTGACCAAGCAGATTGTCGGTGTACTATGCAGGGTCCTTTTGTAGATTTTTTTTTTGAGTAACGGGTGTTAGTTGGGTTGCCTCTCCTCTCCAAGTAATACGCGGCAGGTTTTACTGGATTACATGGTACCAGCATGCTATCATAGATGCATGTAGAAATCCCAAACTTTTAGATGCATTTTGAGAGGTAGATTCATAATTTTTTTTTCAAGGGGCAGTAAATAGTGTCAGCTGAAAACAATCTGCCTCGGGGGAGATTTGAACTATGTTCGCTGATTCCACTTGACGTGTTGCTATTCGTTAGGCTGACTCTGTACATCTGCATCTAGAAGTACATGCACACAAATAGGTGTAGACAAATACATACATACACATAGGTACATACACTTAGTGTTCACACACACATGCGTACACACGCACATATGCATAAGGGTAGAAAACGGCTCAGTTCCCTGACACGTAGTTATAAGCTGTATTATTTTTTCGTCTGCAATTTTCACACTCTCTCTCTCTCTCTTTGTCTCTCTCTCTCTCTCTGTCTCTCTCTCTCTGTCTCTCTCTGTCTCTCTCTCTCTCTCTCTCTCTCTCTATATATATATATATATATATATATCTGTCTAATCATGTCTACCAATCAAAATGCATGCAATACACGTTTTCCCGTACAAGTAATTTTTAAGAATTTAATTCGATAAAAAATATCAATGTGAACAATGTCTTCTAGGTATCTGCATTTCTATTTATCTGCCTATCTATCTATCTATCTATCTGTCTGTCTGTCGGTCTCTGTCTCAGTCTCTCAATTTATATATATATATATATATATATATATATGGTGAAATTTATTGACAATATAAGAAAACCACAAGTTGGGTGAACAAGTGTTCATTCATGTACGCTTTGTAGGAATGATCCAACATCAACATGAGCAGAGAAAATGAAGATGGGAAGACTCTTCGGTGGTGGAGTTATAATGTCATAAATGGATCTAATGGGACCGTGTCGTTAGCATGTGCCCTGGTCAGAATCGCGCAAGAAGACGCTCGGGATGAAGGTGTTTATATATTTGTCATCACTTATCCATGTTGGATAGGGGATAGGTATGTATGTGAAAGAGGTAGGAATGTGTTCTTGCTGCCTTTCTGTATGAGGGATAACTGTGTCCTAGGTGTGTGTGTGTGTGTGCGTTTGCCATGTATATAAATATATATATATGTGTGTGTGTGTGTGTGTGTGTGTGTGTGCTTGTGTGTATTGTGTGGGTAGGTGGGTGTATATGCGTGTTCACACACATGTGCCTTCCCAGAATGAGAAACAGATAACGAAAATAAATAAATGGCTAGATATGAACATAGATTGGCGCAAAACTATCTCCATGAACATATAAACTGCCATAACGAAAGAACTCATACACCTTTGAGAAATCAGTAATTAGATTTGTTTTGGATGGCATTGTATATTGATGTATTCACTGGGATGGGCACATATTCAGACATTAGAGAATATAACAGATGAGGAATCTTCGAATAATATGGAATATCACAGATCACGTCATGCTCCAGTATATATACTTCTAGATTTGTATATATATATATGATTATAAATTGCGTTGTATTATATAGGAACCTTAATGAATATATCACTCGCCCCAGACAATGTGAACAGAATAAACAATCAAAGAAAATGGTGCAGTTGCAGGAATCGAACCTGTGACCGATAGGGTTGCCACTTCAACGCAGCGTTGCTTTTATCATTGCGCAAAACAGCCGCCGGTAATGCAATTGTTTAACCCAATCGTGAGACCAACGTTACGTTGACGCGTTTTCGCTATCGGTCGCAGGTTCGATTCCTGCAGGAGCCCCATTTTCTTTGACTGTTTTTTCTATTTATGTTTTCTACACTAAATGATACATTCACCATTTAACGACGGAAGATGATATGAAATAGACTTTCAGTATAATATAACGCAATTCATGAACATTTCTACCAGATTATGAATTCATTTCTTAATAATGATAATAATAATATATACATATATATATCATTAGCCATTTTAAGTTCACTGCTTGACTTTCCCATCTCCTCCATGATGACTACGATTGCACTAATCTATGCCATGTCTTACCAGGAAAGCGTTATATCTCATCCAACCATCTAATCTGGTCTTTTCCTGCTGCGTTTGCTGTCCCAGAAATAGAAAACATCAACATGGATCAAGGAGACGATTGGAATGAAAGACATCATACAAAGAATTAAGTAACAAAAATCGAGACGTAGAGCAAGAGACAAACCGAATAGTGCCCATGGAACAGTATATATATATATATATATATATATACACATATATATATATATATATATATATATATATATATATATATATATATATATATTGTATTCATTTTTGCAAATTCCTTGGGAACAATAACAATGATTATGATGATGCTATAAAACAAAGCATTTGATAAGATTCATTGAAACATCAGGCAAAGCTGTAGTGACCCATATAATAGAATTATTAATCAATATATATATATATATATATATATATATATATATATATATATATATATATATATATATATATATATATATACCTAGCTATCAGGGTTCAAGAAACACACTAACATACACATACGGAGGTGACAGATAAATAGACATACATACACACCATGCATTCACCGAACAAGGTAGCACTTAGAGAGCACATACTTCTGTCAGGGGAAGTAATTGTGCATGGATCCCCTGCAACCTTTACCGTATCTTCCTGTTCCTATCCACTGAAGCACTTTTGGAGATTTCTCGTGAATAGACAGAAAGACGGAAAGACGTGTCTGCAAACATATATATCAACAGCTTCGCTGACAGAGGCAACAAATACTACGTGAGCTAATATTTATGAGTATGAGGGATTTTACAAGTATTCAATGTATTGTCGATCTTTAGAAAAAAAAAAACCCTGCTCATTATAGAAACATCTGTTTATTGTAAGAGTATGATTTAAACATGTTTTATGGTGAAATGTAGGGCTTACCTAACGAGCCCCAGACCGTGCCTCAATGAGGTCAGGCTGCATCACATTTTGTGTTTAGAGGCAGGAGACGCACT
>OY735226.1:40902965-40967965 GCA_963457665.1 Thysanoteuthis rhombus | reverse complement strand
TTTTTCATGTTTTCTTTTCGTGTTTTCTCATTCCTCAAGCGTTTTCGTTTTGACTTGTTTCTTCTCCTTCTGATTTTGTTTTCTTCTTCTTCTTCTTCTTCTTCTTCTTCTTCTTCTTCTTCTTCTCCTCCTTCTTCTTCTCCTCCTTCTTCTTCTTCTTCTTCTTCTTCTTCTTCTTCTTCTTCTTCTTCTTCTTCTTCTTCTTCTACTCGACCTTTTCCTCTTTTAGTATCTTTATATATTTTTTTGTTTTTATACTCTCTGTCTTTTCCTCTCTTCTCTTCGTTTATTATTATTATTATTATTATTATTATTATTATTATTATTATTATTATTATTATTATTATTATTATTACTATTATTATTATTTCTTCTTTTCCTTTTTTCTCTTTTCTTTTTCTTCGCGTTTTTTCTGTTTTTCCTGCCTCTTCCTTTCTTTTCTTTTTCTTTCTTCCCGCTATCCTTTCTTTCTCTTTACTTGGTTTCTTTCTCTCTCTCTTTCTATCTTCCTTCCCTTCTTTCTTTCTGTCTTTCTATGCTAGTTATCTACTAATTTATTTATCTTTGAGTACACCACCATCATTGTTGTACTATCACTATTATAAGTTCTATTAATAGTATTAGTATTCATCGACGTGCAAGCAATGGGGCAGGGAGGTATGTGTTACACCCCCTCCCCCCGCCAAATTAGGGCAAAACGTTGTAAATTTTCAGCAAAGTGTCCCCTTTCCCTCACCCCCCACCAGAAGAGTTCACATACGTTCATGTTAGTGTTATTCCAAGTTATACTTCATGCATCGGCCAACTCATACCAGACATCAGGTGGTTATTAATGGAGATCAAGTGACAGCAAGATTTCTCAAACTTTCAGCCCCACCATAAGTTTTCATGCCAAACTCAACACTGCTGTGGTCTTCATTCTTCTTTGGATCTTTTATTTTTTAAAACTTTCTGCCAGGTGTTCTGATGATTATGGGCGCAACTATCACGTTTTTATTCAATAATTTTCGCATCTCTGATGCAAGGTCTTAGTATTCATCTATTTTTGAACTCTCTTTCAGGTTAAACTTCGCCCAAACTTGAAACGATTTTCTCATGTTCAGTAAAAGAGTGGTTCCTATATAACCAGAGATATTATTAGACACCGTCAACCAAAACTGTCAAAAGTTTTTTTTTTTCAGTTTTCTAATTGGTCTGGCTCTCTGGCTGCCTAGTTAGCTTTGCTTGCGTGTACTTATGTATCATGCGTGCAGGCTACATCCATGGAGCTAAAGGGCTAAAAATTTTAACATTTACTCCTTATTGGGCCTACAAAAACGTTTTAAAGGTTTTTGAAAATTCACCTCAAATAGGTTTTTAGTTGGGGGCGGGTGTCAAATTGCAATGTAAGTTTATGCTAATTTGAACTCTTTGTTTTTGTCCATACTTTTGACTGATCATCTCTGTTCACAATGTTTTAATTGATCGCTCCAAACATGGCAAACTTTGGTCACGTAATAGTTTCTAAGTTGAGTTGACTAACCAGACCTATTATTTCACACATTTGTCTGTTCACACTAAGTATCTGGTGTTTTTTTTACTGGTGATCAAGCAACCGCAAGTTCCCTCTGATCACCAGTGCCTATCATTGTATTCTTTCTGATTCCACCATTGCTGTATTCTGGAAATAATCCTCCCTCTAATCTCGCTTCTGTTGTTTCTGCACGGTACCTAGTTTGCTAACTATCGTCGGCGCCAGTTCCTGGTACTTATTCTATTTTATCGTCTCTCTTGTCTTCACCCTTTGATCTGCTGGTACAGCCTTGTCTACGACCTGACGGATATTTTTTCGTATCTCAGCAACAAGATTAGGTCTTCTTGCTTCGATGGAGTAGTCAGTCTGGATCAACGTCCTAAGGCACATGTTTCGAAACTTTGAAAACTCAAGGACCCTTTCTATTAAAGGAATAGTTTTTAGACTCTAATCAATGAACAACGATAATAAACGATTTTTGTCCTGTACAAATTATATCCATTCTATATGTATTACATTTATTGGCATTCTAATACACGGTGCAGGTCTGTGTATAATAATTGTTTTTCGATCGCTGCACGATGGATGATGATGTTTCTCTGCCACAATGTCCGGTACAGAGGGAACCCTGATGCGGACCCCGAGCATAATTTGTCGGTTTGTCGTTTCACCCCAGTTGTCTGGTGGTTGTCGCTGAAGGCTGAATATCAATAATTCTCCTCAGGTCTCCAGCCCTACCGTCATTGTTCTCGTGTCCCACAGCTGCGCTATGGTTTGTACTATCTCGATCATGCCTTTTCCCTTCTAGTTGTTACCAGCGACTGGAGGTCGTATTACTCATATTTCCAATACTCTCCTCGGCATTCATGCAGACTTCAGTAGTGCTGTGGTCTGCTTAGTCTCAATCCACCCTCTTATCTCCAGATCCTCCAATCATGTTTTCAGTGTCTTTGGTATACTTCTGACTACTACTACTACTACTACTACTACTGTTATTATTATGCAATTGCATGTTTACTGTAGGTACCTGGTGATTTTCACTGGGGATAGAATGGTAGTGAGTGTCATTATTCTTGTAAACTGCCGTTTCTCAACCAAGGTGATATTGCTTACTGGCTGGGCCATTTCAACACTTGTAGGAAATGGTGGGCGTTTTGAAATTTTTGCGGGCGTTATAGGACTAGTCTCGGACTAAAGTATGAAAGCTTGTAGTTGACAATAAAATATGTGTTAACAATAATCTTTTCTCTCATCAATTTACTAAACAGAACTGTGATTTTGCACAATATATAGGTGTGTAGAGAAATGTTCAAATACTTGTGTAGGTGTGCATACTTCTGTACTTCACCCTCTGTGGGTAGATATGTGGCACATGTAAACGTGTAACACTTGAGATTATTACAAAATGTTTCATTTAAGCACCTTGTAATACGGAAGCTGTTTATTTTTATTGTTTGGTAATAGTTGAAATAAAGGTCTGTTACCTTTTGAATAATTATCATACAGGTGGGCGGTGGAAAAAGTTCCCATGTGAAAGTGGGCGGTGACACAAAAATGTTTTATACTCATTGAATTTTCGAACGAGTAATATCTGATGGCTTTCATAACAAATCAAAGAACTATGTCTCCTCAAGACTTCAGCATTCTCTGTAGCATTATCGTTGATCTTAGCAATACAGTCGTCTGGACGTTTTCGTTATTAATTCGGCTTTCCAAATATCCTTGTCTTTTTGCCAGGCTCTCCGGGACTGTTCCAAGCGCGCCTGTAATAATGAGCATAACAGTCACTTTTATTTTCTGCAATTATTTTTGTTCGACTTTCTCTTTGTTTCAATTTTACGATGCGGTCTGCTGAACCAGCGAGATCTATTACACGGTGCGATTAAAAAACACAAACAAAACGACTTCTGTTCCTGGGTAATAAACGTTATTTTCTGATTTATTATGTCTAAAAAGTATTGAAAATGTCGATTATTCCCGTCAAACTTTGCTCTTGCGATCAGGACAGTAATACTTCGATATCTATTCATTTTCAATTGGACAGCGAGCAAATTTGGACATCTTCAATCGAATGAAGCGAGAAGAACAATTACTCGTGAATATTACTGTCTTGGTCACAAAAAGAAAAGTTTGAAGGGGATTGTGAAATAATTCTATATTTTTTTACGCATCAGTCATAAGAAATTAACACCTAATAACAAAAATGGCATTTACACATTTTATTTTCCTTTATCCACTCGTGGGACTAGATCTGGTCTTCTGGTCCTTTGATTAACCCTCTTGCAAATTATTCAAATGATCACCCCTATGCTACCAAAAGACATTGGTCTTGTGACAGTTTCCATCGAATGACTTACCAAAACTACTACTACTATTATCAAAATCATTATTATCAATTTTTTCAGTGGACGCCTGGTGGTCACTGCTGGAAACTGAGTGACAGTAAGTCTCCTCAGGTTTTCAGCCTTCCTCTAATCTTATCTCTCCCTCACCTATCATAACAGTGCTGCGGTTTGCACCTCAACCATCATTAGGGTGTTTTTTCCTCCTCCTTTGTTAGGCCATTGCTAAAAGCTGGGGTCATAGACCTCATATTTCTAGCACTTTCCTCAATATTCATGCAGTCCCTAGCAGTGCTGTGGTCTGCAGTCTCAATCCTTTCTTTTACCCCCAGTTCCTTCAAACTCGCTTTCAGTGTCTTTGGTACGGCTCCGAGTGCATTAATTATTACTGGTACTACCCTGACCTTCATGTTCCACATCTTCCACAGTTCTCTTGCTGGGTCCTGGTATTTTTCCCCGTTTTCCTCCGGCTTTCGGATTTACTCCATAATCTTCAGGCAGGGCCACGTTTATTATTTAGCAGGTTTTCCTCTTCTTGTCCATGATCACTAAATCCAGTCTTCTCTCTTGGATGAGGTGGTCAGTTTGGATGTCAAAGTCCCAAAGTGATTTGTGGTCTCCATTCTCCAAGGTTGTCTCCGGTATGCGCCGGTACCACTTTTCCGTGTGGTTAAATCCCATTCGTTCACTCAGTTTCCAGTGTATCACTGTTGCTACACTATTGTTTTTGTGTTTATACTCCTTCTGGGCCAGTTAACTACATTCACTAGTTAAATGATTAACAGTCTCATCCCTCTACCCACATAGACAGCATTTGCTATGTGTCTGTGTTCTGTCGATTTTCGTTTTGGTATAGTTGGTTTTGATGCATTTGTTTTGTGCTGCCGTGATGAGCGATTCCGTTTCTCTCTCCAGGTTTCCTTTTCGTAGCCATATCCATGATCTCTTGTCTGCCACATCCTGTATCTGTCATTTAAATTCTCTGTATAGTTTCTTTTGTTCTCATTTTTCTTTCCTTGTTTGTTTTGCTGCTCCCTTGTTTTCTGCACTATTTTTGTTCATTGCGCTGCTTTGGACCCTCTTAATGACGTCTTCACTATTTACTTGCACATACTTCTCTTGACTTGCTTTGATCCCCTGGACACAATCCTCTATGTTGATGAGTCCTCTATCGGCTTTTCTCTTTACGTACAGTCTATCTGTGTTTTCTCTGGGGTGTAAGGCTTTATGCATTGTCACATATTATTATTGTTTTTGAAATTTCACACCTGTAGCCTGTTGGTTACAGCTGGAGGTTGAGTGACAGCAAGCCTCCTCAAGTCTCTAGCCCTCCTCTCCACATTCTTATAGACCACAGCAGTACTGTGGTTTACAGTTCCACACCAGTTGTCTGGTCGTTATCGTGAAGGATAAGTGACAACAAGTCTCCCCAGGTCATCAGCCAACAACTCTTCTCTCCCTTGCCTATCATGTCAGTGCTGTGGTTCACATTTCCGCTTTCATTTTCCTTCCTCTGTTAGGCCACAGCTAACATTTAGTGTTGCAGTCCTTATATTTGTAGCTCTTTCCTCAGTATCCGTGCAGTTCCAAGCAGTGCTGTGGTCTGTACAGTATCAATCCTTCCTTTTATCTTGAGCTCCTCCAGTCTTGCCCTCAGAGTCTTTGGGACAGTCCCCAGTGCACCTACTATGACTGACACTACTCTGACTTTCATGTTCCACATCTTCAGTTCTCTTGCTAAATCTTGGTATTTTTCCAGTTTTTCGCCCTCCTTCCTCTTTACTCTATGGTCTTCAGTCACAGCCACGTCTATCATTTGGCAGGTTTTCCTCTTCTTATCTACGATTACCAAGTTCGGTCTTCTTGTCTGGATGAGGTGGTTGGTTTGGATGTCAAAGTCCCAGAGTAATTTGTGGTTTCCATTCTCCACGGCTGCCTCTGGTTTGTCCTGGTACCACTTTTCTGTATGGTTGAATCTCATTTGTTTACTCAGTTAGTGTTTGTAGGTGGGGTTAGTATTAGGTTCAACAGGGGAGTTAGTCTTAGGATTGGTTGGTAGGGTAAGTATTAGATAGGTTTTGGGTTAGTAGGTTAAGGGTAAGTATTTCTGATTTCCCAATTATTTATCGATGTTATTTCGTTAACTGGAAATTGAATCTGTCCAATAGCCATTTTGAATTTAAATTTAGTCACTTTTATCCATTCAAAATGTCCAATTTCAAAATGGCAGAGTCTACTGCGTTTGTGCAAGGTTAGCCGAATGTTAGGTGTTTCATTCTCTAAGATAGATTTAGTTTTGTGCTTGTAACATTGGTTTGTCAGCTAAGTTGTGATGTTTATTACAGTTTGTACTCATTGTGTTTTCACAGCAGCGATAGCTGGTGGCTTTCGAAGAAGATAAAGTGACAGCAAATACCCTAAATATTCCAGTACTTTACTAAGTATTCCAACTCAGTTTAGTAATGCTGTTGTCTGGATGCGTTCAAATCTGGATAGATTTCTAGGGCTTCCAACTGTCAACCAAAACTATCACAAAAACTGTCAACACAGATTTCTTCAGTTTTCAAGATGATCTGGCAGATTGGCTGGATATATATATATATATATATATATATATATATATATATAAAGTAGAATGTGGATTCGCTACACAAACTAGCTCATGTTTCTGCCCTGATGAGGCCCAAAGAGGGCGGAAACATGAGCTAGTTTGTGTAGCGAATCCACATTCTACTATCTATTTCGAGCTCTACTCTAAAACAACTTAACTTCATGAGTAAAAAGTTGTATGTATCGAGCACTCTATGAAATAAATCCATTACATTTCAGAAGGGGATTTATATCATTGATATATCATTAGATTATGTTATACTGCTAGCCTGATTTGTACCACATATACTGTGTGTGTGTGTGTATATATATATATATATATATATATATATATATATATATATATATATATATATTACATTCACAGGTTGCACTGGTGGAACTAGAGAGCTGAAAATATTTAAACATTTACAAAACGGTCCTTTTGGGTGTTTTAATTGTTTTTTTTTTAGTGGGGGTTAATTAACAATGTGTGTTCATGCTAAATTGGCCTCTTAGTTCATACTTGTTATCAGAGCTACCCAACAAAAAGTGAGATAACAAACTTATTCATTGATTACCCCTTTTCCCAATTTTTAATTGATCGTCCCCGACATGGCATACCGCCAAGAGATGTTGGTCACATGACGGTTTCTATCGAGTGTCTAACCAGACCTGTTATTTTTTATATTTTTTCCGTGAGTCCCCATCACGCTACATAATTATAGCAATTACAGTTTACCGTATTTCTGTGTGCGAAATAAATGTGAATAAAAATATTTAAGGGCATTTCGGCAACTCGGCTGTTATCATCCTATCGAGATAATACCTAGGATTAACGTTAGAATTATGGGTTACGGTTTGTTAGTCTGTCAGAGCAAAGGTTAGCTTGTGTTGGGGACTTTTAACTTTTTTAATACCTATTATTTTTCTAATTGAGTTTTCATACCAGTAATGGTGCCTGGTGGCTTTACCTGGGGGTCAAGTGACAGTAAGTCCCTCAACTCACTACTCCAGTCCGAATAATCTTAATTCTGCAGCAGATCATGAATTGTTGCAAAATTCCTTTCCGGGCACTTTGAAACATTTCCAAATATATTTATTTCCCACGGTTTGATACGCAGTTTTTATTTTTTTTTAAATTTGAATTACAATTATCTTTCGCATTATAGCGTGATGGCAAGGTTTGTGGTAGATTTACGGGTTGAGATGACAGATACCCAGTCATCCCTATCGTCAGAATATTTCTCTCTCTTAAACCCACTTGACTGTTATTCTTAACAGCCAGACAATTACCCACCTGTTCCTTACAAGCTGTTATCAAAATACGTTGAAGTCTAGGGCAATGAATTACAAGAAATTGCATTCAATCTTTTAAAAATATATTAGTTGATGATGTATGTTATATAGAGGTTGATATTGTTATTGGATATTCTTGTTTTGGAATACGTTAGGAGTTAGCCAGATCGAAATATGCAAAGCCTTCAGAAGGCAACTTCCAGAAGTACCAGTACAGTCGAGAAAAAAGTTAACAGACGAAAAATACAAACTCACCTTATATCCTCACTCAAATAACAAAGTAAGTATCTCTTTTATTCTTTGTTCCGACCGAGACCCTCACTTTTAAAACACGAAACGAAGCTTAGCAACGGATAGACGCGAGTATATCACTCTCTTCTTATCTCTGGGTTGGTCGACCGTACTTTTCTGCAAAAATAGCATTCCTTTTTCTTTGTCTTGTCAGTCTTAATTCAGTTTCATTGCTGATCAAACGCCACAACTAGGAAACGGTCTCCAGTATTATCTTTCTATCCGACACTTCATCTTGTACCAAAATCTTATGTGCATGTCTCTCCTATAGTTCATTAACATGATCTCCTTCTTCTTCTTCTTCTTCTTCTTCTTCTTCTTCTTCTTCTTCTTCTTCTTCTTCTTCTTCTTCTTCTTATTATTATTATTATTATTATTATTATTATTATCACAGCAGTTGCCTGGTGGATACTGCTAGAGGTTGAGTGACAGCAAGTCTCCCCAAGTCTCCAGCGCTCCTCTCCACACTCTCAGGGTCCACAGCAATACTGTGGCTAACAGTTAACACTAGTAGCCTAGTGGTCATCGCAGAATGCTGAGTGACAATAAGTCTCATCAGCCAACATCTATTCTCTCCCTCGCCTATCATACCGGCGCCGTGGTTCGTTCCTCCTCTACCATTTGGGTGTTTTGTCATTATTGTTATTATTATTATTACTGGCTAAAATCCCGCCCGAAGGCTTTTCTGGTGGTTCCCATGGAAGGTCTGAATAAAGTCTTTGGACCCAATACCAGACAATTGGGTAAATAACTAAATATATATTATTTAGCAGCACTTATATATGTGTCAAATATATCCTGTCACCGATTTTATTTATTTAGTTACTCAATATAAATATTTTTCTATCCCCTTGTCGTCACTATTAATTTTTCTTTAATTCTAATCTAATTCAAATGGTATTTCATTTTGCTTTGCTCGGACGCAAAAATCTATTTGGACCATATGGCTCGGCCGTAAAATTTATCATTGAGATCTTTGTATGATATTCGGTATCCCTGCCAATTTTGGTCCGGATCAGTCGAGCAGTTTCCGGGTAATAAATTTTAGGATAGGTAACTACGATGCAAGGAGATAACTGAGCATGGATCGATCCAAAAAATTGAATTTGATATTTTTGTGTGGTATATCTCTGCCAATTTAGGAATTCGGAACAAATAGCTACGGTCTGAAAATTTACACACCACTAAGTGGCATTCACTGGAGATCAAGTGGCAGCAAGTCTTCTCAACTCCCCGGGACTCTTTTCAGTATTCTAACTGTTTTCTATCGTCTGGATAGTGTTAATTCTTCCTCGAATTTCTAGTTACCCAAGGGTTCATTCCCCATGCTCCTGCTATGGAACTACCGTTACCTTCATGTTGAGTTTTTTTTCTTGTTCTCTGGAGAGGTCTAGATGCTGCAATTATAATTCTATTCCATAGTCTGCGCCCCTGATTGATCTTCAATTTCAAATGGAAAGTGCATTATCCTGTGAATACAATTATCTATACAAATATGAATAACAATTATGTTTCTGAAGGATTTTTTTAATACTACAAGTTCTCAAACAAAAACAAACTATTTACCATTCCCCTCACACATTTCATTAATGTTTGAAAACAAACAAATGTTATCAAGATTTATCAACGTGTGTCAGGGAGTGACACGGATGAAACAACTGCCGTTTTTCGGCTCTAAATCTTATAAAAAAATATACGAGTTTTACATGATTAAATGCGGATATTTTTCCCCCTTTAATTTCACCCTGGAATTTCACCACTGGAATAGCAAAATCCACTCTTTATATTTCATTCACATGTCCACATCCGATATCCGCAGATTGTCATTGGAAGTTGAGTGACGGCAAGTCTCCTCGGATCTCCAACGCCTTATACAGTATTGTCACCGATTATTATCTTAAACTTCTCACCAAAAGCATTTATCGCTTGAGACTGGTGACAGCAAAACTCCACGGATAAGTATCCCTGCAGATTAATATTTGTGATAACTTCTGACTAAAAGTACGCTGGTGATAGAATGACAGCAAGTCTCCTTAAATCTCTAGCGCCTTTCGCAGTATAATTGCAGATAATTATTCGTATTAAAATATCTCACCAAAAAGCATTTGGTGATTATTGCAGGGGTTTGCATGACAAAAAGTTTCTTCAGAACCTTCCTCAGTACTCCAAAGAATTGTCATGGTGTTGACCACGTTGCAATTACTAAATCTCGACTCCATGTTTTCGGAAGCGGGTCCCAGTTGGCTAATTATTATTGGCATGCCATAAGCACCCTTCATGTTTCGCAGCTCATTGAGTTCCTGTGTAAAAACTTGGATATTTTGTAAGTTTTAAAAGAAACTTCATCATTATCTTCTAATTTGGGAGGAAACAAAACGGAGATTCACTATCATATTTGCTGGGATGCTGATATCAAATAAAGTGTCATTTATTACAACTAATGTAATTTAGATAATGGATATTTTGAAATTGAATTTAACTTACTTCTAAATAAGTGAATTCAGGACAAATCTTTTAATAATCAGGCCAACCAAAATTATCACCAAAATTATTGGAATAGGTTTCTTCAGTTTTTAAGTGAGTCTGGCTGGCTGGCTGGCTATGTATGTAGTATAAATGTATCACGTGTGCTGATCGCACCGATGAAGCTAGAGAACTGAATTTTTAAACATTTGTCTAGAAGTAAAAGGTGTTTTTCCTCAACCCTCCCGAAAAAAGTATTTAGATGGTGGTCAATTTGCTAAGAAAATTCATGCTAAACTGATCACTGTTTATGCTCGCTTGTTCCTTTTCTTTTTCAAACAAAAACAAAGGCGAGAAAAGTAACTTATTGAACACTCCTTATTCCAATTTTTTTTTAATTGTTCACTCCTAAGACAACATGCTGCCAAAAGATGTTGGTCACGAGACGGTTTCTATTGAGTGACTAACCAGAAAGTTTTATTTTAAATCTTACTTATATATTATTTATCTGTCGTACAACCCGCTGGACGTGGCTTCTAAAGCATTTGCAGCTGTTTAAGCGATGTACTTATGTCACAACTACCTGCAAAGGTCAACATATGCCGTATATGTTTTTCTTTCTTTCTTTCATTCAGTTCCATGTTTGTTTTATTCTTCCTTTGAGATACAAAAAAAAAACGAGGTTAAATAATTCAGAGAATTTGAAATGAATTTCTTTTTTTTAGCTTAACAACTTGATTGTTTTCTTTCTCTGAAGTTTTATTATCCTTTCTTATCTTTTTTTTTGACATCCTACTTTCTCTCCTTTTTCTTTCTATTTTGTTCTTTCTTTCGTAATTTCTGCCTTCCTTCCTTCCTTTCTTTCTTCTTTCCTCCCTCCCTTTCTTTATTTCTGTCTCACCTCCATCCTTTCTTTCTTGAATTCTTTCTGATAAATTCCTCCCCTTTTACATTCTTTCTTTCTTTTTTTCCAACATTCCATTCTCCTTACTTATTTCTTTCATTCTTTCTTCATATTGTTTATTCCAAGTTTCTCTCTTGTGAATTCATATCTATCTATCTATCTATCTATCTATCTATCTATCTATCTATCTATCTATCTATCTGTTTGTTCGTAACTATCTATCTATTTATCTATCTATCTATCAATCTGCCTCCTTTCTTTCATTTCTTATTACCTTTCTTTTTTTTCTTCTTTCTTTGCTTACCGCATCCTTTTCTCTTTCTTTTGTCTCTCTTTTTTTCTTTATGGCGTACTACATTTTCCTTTGTCCCCACCCCCGCTCACTTTCTTTCTCGTTAAATTGTTCTTCTTTTTTCCCTACATTTTCTTTCATTCTTCCTTCTTCCTTTTTTCTTCCTTCCTTTTTTCTTTCTCTCAACCTTCCGTTCTTTCTTTTGTCTTTTCTTTCTTTTTTCCTTCTTTTCTTCTTTCCCCCTTCCTTTCTTCTTTCCTCCCTTCCTTTCTTCTTTCCTCCCTTCCTTTCTTTATTTCCGTCTCGCCTCCATCCTTTCTTTCTTGAGTTCTTTCTGATAAATTCCTCCCCCTTTACATTCTTTCTTTCTTTTTTTATTTCTCTCAACCTTCCGTTCCTTTTTTCGTCTTTTCTTTCTTTTTTCCTGACGTTTTCTTCCTTTCATTCTTCCTTCCATTTTTTTTCTACCTTGCGTTTTCTTTCTTCCTTTCTTCCTTTCAGCCTCTTCTTCCTTCCTTTCTTTCCGGATTCCTTTCCTTTCTTCCGCCCTTCTTTCTTTTTTAAAATCTTCGTTTCATTCATTCTTTCAGCACGTTCTTTTTTCGCTCTTTTTTTTTCTTGCGAAGTAAATACATTCATGTCATATTTTCTCATGAATGTAAAATACCTCCTAATCACGAAATGTCCCTCGTATAAAAATATCAAAATGAAATGAATTCAATAAATTCGCCGGAGATAGTTAAGTAAAAAGAAAGTAATCGAGAAAAAAAACAACAACAAAAAAAAAAACTACAGAAAATCATTAAAAGAATATCTATAACTTTCAAAAATGAGATTTTCGATTCTTGGAATACGTACACGCACACTGACACACAGACACAGTTGAACGAGCGCACACACGCACACACACATGCACACACACACGCACACACACACACACACACACACACACACGTACACACACACACACACACACACACACACACACACGCACACACACGCACACTCATAGGTGACCGATTGTGCCGGGGAGCAAGAGCGGGTGAAAGTTACAGAGACTGGAGGTCGTGGCGTCACTATGAACAGTGACAGCTCAGGACGAGTCAGTTTTGGCACTTCCTAATCCCTTACCTGACAACCAGCATATATATTTCTTTTTTTTTTTTGTCCCACCACCAGATATATTGCCTTTCCTTAAATAAGAGGCAGCGGACTCCCATGCCGACACACACATACACACATACACACACACACACACACACACATATATATATATATATATATATATATATATATATATATGCTATTAAAAACTGTATATATGATCCGACAGAATGATTATAAATTGCATTATATTGTATTGAAACTCTTATTTGAGATGATATTCCATCATTACATGGAGAAAGTATCACTTAGCCTAGACAACGTATATAGAATAAACAACGTTAGTGCAAAGGTAAAGCGAAGAATTTTGACTTGGGACAGTTATTTGGAGTTTTGCATGGCTGGCGGCTGTTTAGCTCAACGGCTCAATGCTACGTTGAAGCAGCTACCCTATCGGTCGCGAGTTCGATTCCTGCAGCAGCCCAATCTTCTTTAATTGTTTATTCCATTTACGTTGTCTAGGCCAAGTGATACAGTTTCCATGTGATAAGGGTAGATCATTTCAAATGAGAATTTCAATATGATACAACGCAATTTGTAATCATGTATGTATGTATAATTGTTCTGTAGATGAAAATGACTATTGGAAGGTGAAGTGAAAAACTCGTGAGATATGCATTACATCTCAAAATTTATATATATATATATATATATATATATATGTGTGTGTGTGTGTGTGTGTGTGTGTGTGTATATAATACCTGATATAAAATGATTTTAAAAAAGAAAAAGCTCAGAAGAAATTTCAAAATTTAATAAGTTCTATCAAATTAAAAATGCTCACTGTTACAATAGAACGCCCCAAATTTATCAAGAATTAGTTTATCGTTCTTGGTGTGCAATCATTTTTCTCATTCTTCTCATGAGCAAAATCCAAGTAATACAATCTATTTGCGTTAAATTTTAATACTGCCTCCAAACGGAAATTTTTAACGTAATTAGATTACTGCTTGATATAATCAACCATTCATGAAAAATGGATCAACCATGAAACGTGTCGGGTGTTTTCTCTCTCTAATCTTAGATCTATGTATAATTAGATAAAGGATTCACTACATAAACGCGTTTATGCTACTGCCCTATTTGGGCTTCTTCAGGCGAATGATTCGATTTATTTCGGATCCTTATTTAGGACGTTATTGGGGGGGGGTGCTCTATTTTTCTGGGTGGAGAACCTTCCTCTTATCCTATTTATATAAACCCTTTTTTTTCTTTTCCTTGCTCAGTTGTTGGTCAATGTTTGTTTAGTTTTACACAGACACATCGGATATTGCATTATATTGTATTATTGATTTGTACTTTATATTCATATATGCTCTTCTAACATGGAATGGAGCACTCTGGTGGATGGGGAATATATATGCATAAATAAATATATTGTTAAAATTTGACTTTGCTGACCGTCCAGTTCCGTGGCGTAAAGAGAGGTTACCAGCCTCTGGGTCTGAAGCTAAGGTTTCGTCCTACCTTCTGGTATTGGATGGTATAATGTATAGTCTATAACCACACTGAGGAGTTGTCATACAATGAAACAGCTGTCTGTAGATGACACAATAATATCTATCTATCTATCTATCTATCTATCTATCTATATATATATATATATATATATATATATATATAAGCGGCTACCATATCAGTTGCAGGTTTGATTCCTGCAGCAGCCCCATTTTCTTTGATTGTTTGCCCTTTCACGTTATTTTCGGTAAATGATACATTCACCGTGTAATAACGAGATATAATTTCAAATTGAGTTTCAATATGATAAAACGCAATTTATGATGATTTCTTTGGGAAAACATCCTTTTGTCATGAATATTTGTCAGCGAAAGAAATTAATAGAATAGATATAGAAATTAATTGATAAATTTAGAATTTATAGTAAAAGCAGTTTTTGGGTCCTTTACATTACCAGCGTAATAACTCAATCATTTCAAATCGAGGGTAAAAATAATAAAGCGCAATATATATATATATATATATATATATATATATATATATATATATATATATATATATATATATATATATATGCGTAAAACAAGAAGAAAAATATACTAATCTATCTTAGTTCAGAACAAATGGGTCAAGATAGAGTTAGTTGAAGAAGATTGTGTTGCACCGAGCTATCAGGTGGCAGGAGCCTGCATGCCATTACATTCAGCTTTCAAAATCCTGGCCTTTTCCAGGTCTCGACTGACTACTTTGAGTGCAAGCCGAATACAAGCAAAGTGAAGTATATTCTCACTGTGTGTCAGTCACTCATTCTCTTGCTCTCGCTCTCCATCTATGTTTCAAACGTGTACGATGTATGTATATGCATTGAACCTCCCCAGCGTACATTGTTATAAACTGGCGCACATTCAGACAAGCTAGCAGAAACATGCATTTACACTATGTGTTTAATATATCTAAGCATGAAAGATTTGGTGCTGAGTGAGATTTCGAAATCTTTCGGAGCAAGTTATCCAAAGGCCAAGTTGGGTCGCTAAAGAATTCGTATCTCTGAGTTGAACATGAGCTGTAACAGTAGCGCGCGTTCCAATCCTTATAGTAGTAGTAAAAGTACTAGTATTGGTGTATTCTCAGTAGAAGCAGCATCAGTCTTCTTCCCGCAGTTGCAAGTGACCGCCGGGGTGGGTACAGTAGTATTAGCCCTATTAGTTTGTAAGTGGCAGTCGGTAGAAAGATCTACTTGCTCGGTGTTTTTCTAGTGATAATTCACGTGTTAAAGTTACGAACATGGAAGATAACGTTGATACGATGTAAGTGTTTTTACACCTTCGTGCGAATGTGTATGCACGAGTGCACGTGTGTGTTTTCGTGAGACTGTGTGTGTACGCGTATATGTTTACGGCTCTGTGTGTTTGTCTGTATCCGTGTGCATGTGCGTGGCTGGAAAAAAATGCTTGTGAGTGTACACTTGTTCTGGGAACTTGCACAAGATTGATGAGTACCATCGGGGGTAAATAAACGCTATTAGGAAATGTCCATAGGCAGATGCAGCTGGATAGATAGATAGACAGAGGGAAATTGACATAGATAGATAGACTGACAGACAGATAGACAGACAGACTGGCCAACAGACATACATGCAGCAAAATAAATAGATTAATCGATAGTTGGATAGACAGTTTGATAGATAGATAGATAGATGGATAGAAAGATAGATAGATAGATAGATAGATAGATAGATAGATAGATAGATAGAGATGCAAGAATTACAGATCGATATATCTGCGTGAAGAATGAATATGAATAGACTGAAAGAGAGAGAGAGGGAGAGAGAGAGAGAGATAGAGAGAGACAGAGAGAGACAGAGAGAGACAGAGAGATGAAGACAGAGAGGGTGGCTTTCCGTGGCTCAAACCATGTCAGCTTGTACGAGTGAATGGATGAACGAAGTATCAATGAAATAAACAAAAATGTTCCTGTGCCAAACAACAAAAGTTATCATTTTATTCTGCATTTCAACGTTATTGACGTCATTCATACTTATTTTGATCTGAACCCCGACTCACTCGTTCTTGAGGAAACAGGATGAATATATCTGTGCATGTAAATTAGCCTCTGTGTAGATCGGTATATTTGAAGAGTAGATAACAAGAAGCAAGTAACGCTGGAAATAGGGAAATACCGTATTCAATGATCGGAGAATAAAGTGATTTGTGTGGTACGGAACTTGAAGACCACGTTCTGATCTTCCAGTGTTCGCGAAAAGGAGGCTCGTTGTGTTCTGCAAATGTCCAGAGGATGGGGTTCACGCCGTGATCTGCGAGTGTCCAGGACATCAGGTCACGCCATGACCTGTGTGTTTGTCCAGGAGATCAGCGCATAACTTGATTCGCTAGGCGAATGGGAAAGCCGTAATCAGCGAGTGTCCGGTAGATCAGCGAGTGTCCGAAGCATGGGAGCACTTCATGACCTGATGGCGTCTTGGGAATGGAAGCCACGTTGTGATCATTAAAGCCTCGATTGGGAACTTGTAGATTAAGGCTCGGCAACCTTTTGCACCCCTGCGGGCCGGATCGCGTATTAAAGGGACTTTCGGCAAGATAAATGCCATAAAAGCTTGATTTAAGAGAATCATCCATTTAGATATATTGAACAATCGTAGCCACTGAAGATGACTATCTTTTTTTATTAGCGTGTGTTGCATGCCTGCGTGTGTATGTGTGTGTGTGTGTGTTTGTGTGTGTGAGTGTGTGTGCGTGTGTGTGTGTGTGTGCTAGCGCGTGTGTGTGTTCGTCTGTGTGTGGGTTTGCTTAGTTGTTTGTTTCAGTGCTCCTGACCATACCGTTTTGTCCACAGACTTAAAAATCCGTATCCGTACTCCACTAGACCCCTCTATCATGTTTTCATATTTATTTTTGAGAAAAAAAAAAAGCATTTTTGATCTTTTGGCGTCTTATTTTGGTGCGTTTATAAATAACATCTAGATTCTCCAGGATGTAAATGTTTCTAGGTGTTTTTCTTTTCTATTTTAAATGTTTTTCGGTGGAAAAGCAAGTCGTTTCATAAACAGAATTTATTCTGACCATATTTATTCTTCGATGGATTTTATTTACATCACTTCAAATTTTGACGCTACGGTTGTTTAATTATTGACTGTGATAGCAAGTGTAATGAAATTTTTGCCTCGAATCAATGAATAACATACTCGACTATCATTTTTGCTTAAACGAGTAAACAAAACACTCATCATCATCAGCCTTTTAACGTCCATTATTGGACATAGACCTTCCCGAGAATTCGCCACATTTCTCTATCATGGGCGTTGCAGAACCAGTATTTTCTGTATTTGTCTAGTTCGTCTCTCCATCTTGTATTCTGCCAGCCACGGTTTCGCTTGTGATCCTTGGGTATCCATGTTTTGAGTCGTGATGTCCATCGGTTGTCCGTCATTCTTCCAATATGACTAGCCCATAGCCATCTGAGTTTTCTGATAAATTCTTTGATGTGTCGGGCTCCTGTTTTCTCCCTGATATACTGTGCTGTCTTTTGATCTCTCCATGTGAAGTTGAGCATGATTCTTTCTTGTGCGCGTTGCATGCTTCTCAGTTTGCAGGGTAGTTTCTTGGTTGGATTCCAAGTTTCAACTCAATAAATGACGAGAAGTTGCATTGTTTATACGCTCTTCTTTCAGGGCATCTTTTGAATCTATTTGAAACAAACCTGGCTTCGGCAGGGTTAAACTCCACCCTCTTTCTACTCCAACTGAAGATGATTACTACAACTTTTCTATTGAATATACAATAAATAAACTCATTAATATACAAGATTTATCATTTTAGCTCAGCTAGGAAGAGGGTCGCCAGGGTAATTTCAAAACACGGTAGGGAAATGTGGATTTTATATATCTGTTTAGTTTGACGGATAGAAAAACAGTGAAGAGTACACTCTCTGAAATTAGATGAGGATTGTTACATAAGGTTAATAAAGTCAACTCCAAATTGGACTTGAGTTAAACAAAGCGAATAATCTTTGAATCATGAAAGTAAGAATAGTACCTCAGTATTTGCTCGCAAGCCGGTTGAAATCCCTTTTAGAACCAAATCTGGCCTTCGGGCCTTACGCTGGCTACCCATGTTGTAGATGTATGTAACAGAGAGAGAGAGAGAGAGAGAGAGAGAGAGAGAGAGAGAGAGAGAGATGGAGAGAGAGAGAGAGGGTTGGGGAGGGATGATTCCAATGTCATGAAACATTAAGTTAATTGGTCAAGTGATACAACCATGACACTTGAGTGCAATAAGCGAAACACTCACACACAAACATACATATCAAAAAACAAAAACAAAAAGCGATTCCCGATTTATAAGGATGAATTAACGAGACTCACTCGTTCGTCGAATAATAGCGATCCTGTTTTGGGAAAGAGAACGTAGTCGTCAAGAGACAGACGGGGCTAAGTGTTTTCTCCTTTTCTGGTCGGCTTCTTACTTGCTCTCATGCGTGAAACACTCGAGCCTCAGCGGGGGAAACCTTACTCTGCCCGCTCTGCTAGTTGTAAGGGCAGTCTCTTCCTTAACCCTTTCGTGGCCGCATTCCTATAGATTCTCCTCTTTCACCAGCTGTCCCTTTTTATCAAGGTGCCGTCCGTTTTATTATCGGTTGAGAAACTTGTACTACGAAGACGAGACGCCGACTTGTCACCAAATACATCCAACATCTCTTTTCATTAGGTCAACGCCTTTGATCCCATTCACGTGTGTCAAATCGCAGATAAGTTTTTCTTGGTCTCCAAGATTTCGGAGATTTCAAGATGGAGTACACCAACTAATGAAGCGGTTAAAAGAAAAAAAAAAAAAAAGAGAAGAAAGAAGATAGTTAGGAAACGCTGGGCTGCCTGATCTGTCCGGCACAGTTATCCAGCAATTGAAACAAGCCTCTACGGCAGGTTGGCTCGGATGCATATTTCATGGGGTATCTCCACTTTAACCGTATTGGTTAATTTGAGGGTAGAGACGGATAAGCAGGATAAGAATTTCAGTAATAGTATAGGTGATCCTTGCAAATTATGCCCTAAAAAGACGTGTGCATAGTGGAAAAAGTTATTTCTGCGGCTGAAAATGGCTGAAATTGGCCAGATTCGACTTTTTTTTTTTTTTCCATTTCGTTGTTCATGGTCCGAAATGAGTTGGTAGAAGCAACAGATAAATGACTTTCAGAGTAATTATTTTGATATCTGACATATTTTCCCTTTAAATGAAGGTAAAAAAGATACGAACGCTTTTTTTTATTATTATTATTATCATCATTATTATTATTATTATTATTATTATTATTATTATTATTATTATTATTATTATTATTATTATATATTTTTTTGATTTATTTTCATTTTTGCCTAAATATCCGTGATCATCATCAGTCTTTCATTGTCAAGGACCTTCCCCAGAATTCGCCACATTTCTCTATCGTCGTGGAGCTTGTATTTTCAGAATTTGTTAGACTCCATGTTTCAGCTCCATAAGTGACTATGGGGAGGATACATTGGTTGTAGACCCTTCTTTTTTAGGATTACATTGTATATAATTATACTTTTTGGTGCCATAGTATTTAGCAGTTCAGGAGACACCGTGTGATTTTTCTTTGAGAGTACTTAACATTTTTTGCGATAAAGTAGGTGGAAAATGAACTAAGTAGAAGAAATCTAGTTACTTTTAGCCATTTTTAACCATAAAGAGAGATAACATTTTTTGATTTTGACACACCTCTTTTTAATGCCCGAGTTGCGAGGAGAGAGAGAGAGAGAGAGAGAGAGAGAGAGAGAGAGAGAGAGAGAGAGAGAGAGAGAGAGAGAGAGAGAGAGAGAGAGAGAGAGAGAGAGAGAGAGAGAGAGAGAGAGAGCACTTTTCCCTCGGATGGGTCAAAATTGTAATTTTCAATTCTACATATTGCACAGAGTTTACATTATGATAATAGGTTGAAATTAATTTATTCCCGGTCTGTGCAAGTCTTGTACGCCTGGCACATTCATTTTGACACATTGCTGTACAAATTGATAAAATCAAAGAACCTAACCAGACTATTAGGAAGAAGGTTATGATCAATAATTCATATTTTGCTCTCACAGAAAATGTTCTTCACTCTTCCGACACTCGAGAAGAAATTCATAAACACTTGCACTTGAAATTTGAGAGCTCTGAGTTGTTATGAGACCTGGGAACTCAATTTAGAACTTCATGCAGAAGATTGTATAAAGATGTCGAGGTTGGAAAACTGAAGTAATAGCTCCACCACCTTTGATAAAGGCACTAGAGGAAACGGCTATTTCGGCACTACAAGAAGATCCCCTTAAATCATAAACGGTCCGAGCTTAAAATATAATTACTGGACCGAGCCATGCGCCCGAAATTTAAATTGTCAACTACGACAGCTGCTGCTGATCTTAAGCTAAAAAGATTCAAATAGTCGACTACGATAGCTGCTGCTGATCTCAAGCTAAAAAGATTCAAATAGTCAACTACCACAGCTGCTACTGATCTCAAGTGTATCGCTTTCAATCGTAGTCGTGACGTCGTAGATGGAAGATCGTAAACTCGAACTATCGATCAGAATTACCAAATATTCCCTGTCATAAGCAAAGTGCAAGAAGATGTATTTATATTGAAACGAAAGCTTCATCTTTGAATAGGACATTGGAAGAAACATCAATATACAGTGGTCCTAAAATCTTTGTGCACATTTAAACCTTAATAACCTCAGATGTATCATCATCAGTCTTTTAGCGTCTGTCGTTGGACATGTAAAAAAAAAACTGCATACTAACGTAGTATAAAATCCCAACTTTTAAAGATTTTCACGTAATGATTTAATTATATATATATATATATATATATATATATATAGTAAAAATCAGGTTTGCAGTAGAGCATAGAATGCTCGATGCATTCAACTTTAAACATGAAGTGTTAAGTTGGTTTAGAGAAGAGCTGCAAATATAGGAAAAAGACCAAACATTAATGTTTCTGCCCTGATTGGGTCTCTTCAGGCGAATGATTATGTTTTAGATTCCCGTTTGGGGAATTTCGGGAGAGTCCTGTGGGTGTTGCTATGGTTGGAGGAGTTTCTATTTTTGCTTTATTATTATTTTCGTAGTGTATGTGTGTGCTTTGCTGGTGGTTATAAGTTACATGCCATGGGGTGTAGACTAAGAATAGGCGTCATCTATAAGTGGATGCTTTGATCTTAACCCTGATTTTTACATTAAATTTATTGCCTGTGTTAGTACCCTTTATGACCATTGTGGATTGTATTGTTCCTAATTTACTTAGACATGAAATGGAATTGATAATGTTGATAGGACGATTGTTTATGATGATGAGTATGTGAGTAAATTGTGTATGTTACCTTTGGTGTTCTAAAACGTAGTCCACTTGACATGTAACTTGAAATCACCAGTAAAACACACACACACTACAAAAATAACAATAAAAAAACAAAAATCAAAACTCCTCCCATCATAGCAACACCCACAAGACTCTCACCGAATTCCCCAAACTGGAATCTAAAACATACATTATCATTCGCCTGAAGGGACCCAAATAGGGCATAAACATAACTGTGTTTCTGTAGCGAATCTAATATATATATATATATATATATATATATATATATATATATATATATATGTAAATAATTTTTTTTCGTAGATTTTTGAGAGATAAAATCTTCGATGGCAGAATTGAAGTCGGTAGAAGGTTACCCCACTCGTTATGGAAAAGATACTCCTCATGAAAAATTGAATGAAAAATTTCCTTGAGAAACTGATTCAATGAATGAAAAAAACAATACAGAACAAAACAACAACAACAAAATCAAAACACATCCTGGAAGGCTCAAAATCAGTGAATCTATGGCCCAAAGATTGAGAATTAAACAGTATTTTGACGAAAACTTCAAAACTCAAGTTTTCATATGCTGCTCACAATACAGTTGAATTATTTGTTTATGCTGAGTGATAATTTTTTTTCATCAGCACAAGGATTTCGCAACCACCCTGTGTATTTTGAATTAGCTTCAATCAAGAAGTAGAATGCTTAAATTCGAAACTAAATGTCAATGAACCTACCACTGGTATTTCTTTTTAAATGTTCCATGTTTATTTAATTGTATTTTGGTCAAAAGATTTTGTAAACCGTGCAAAGCTTGCATTACCAATTAATTCACTTAAAATACTTCTTTCTTGACTGTGGAACAGGTCATAATATGCCGGATGATCATTCAAAAATTTGACCCACACTACTGTTTTACCCCAAAGGTAAATCAAAGGAACAACATTGTCAAGTGTACCCACCGAGTACTCAAATACCTCGATGAATTAATTTGTTCTATTTTTTTTTCATTTCACTATCGGAAATTTTGTTATCAAAGGGAGGTAAAACATGGAATTTATTCAGGTAAGTTTTTGTTCGAAAGGAATTTACTCACATGAAATACGGTGATCCTACGGATACAGACAAATTATATGTTATTCAATCGAACAAATATATGGATTAGTTTTGGTTCAAACCATGAATAGAAAATGCAAAACAATAAAATAACAAGCTTGGTTTCCGTAAGGACAAACTTCCTTGCTTCATTAAAATATCGATAGTAAACAAAACAATTTATTTCTTCATACACCATTATTCCAAAACTATGTGTCTCATTTCAACTTCTTTATTAATACTTCCTGTGAATGGGATTTGCAATCAAGTCGACTTGAGTTGAGCTAGAGAAGTGGGAGTGAATTCGTCATCAGTTTTTACGTACGTCACTGTGACAATATTGTTCATGCACTATGACCTTGGTTTTTGTTCTGGTCATCGTAATTGTCATCCGTTATTGTTGTTACATTTGAAAATAACGTGAAAACTCAGTGGTAGGAGTTGGAGAAAAATGGAATTTCTCATTAAATCAGCTTTTTAAGAAAAATTGCTTTTAAACGTCATCACTTTCTACTTGAAAACACTTAATTATACCCAATAACAGCTCAATGCTACCATAATAGATCTTTTGATTTTCATACTTCGATTAAACTTTTTACCGTTTTCTGAAATTCACTCAAAAGCACATACAGTGGTTTGTATCTTTAGTGTGCTTAGTTCTACGGATGCATTGAATTGTCAAAATATTTTTGTGTCTGTAAAAAGCAATGGATAATTAAAATCTTTCTGATACAATACAAGAAATATGGTTGCAATTGTAGAAATTTTTGCAGTTTAATTTTGACCATCCAGGTCGTAATCGCATTGATGGATTATCCCCTTCTCTCAATGTGTACAATCTGACTGATATACTTAATACATAAAATTTCAACCGTGTGCCATCAGTATATCCTTGACCTATTGGTAAGTCGTTAGGGTGCTAAGGTCCCTATCAGAGTTCAAATCACGCCAAAATCACCTTATTTTCTTTACGAAGGTTTCATTCAGCGCGACAGAAAACAAATAAATAAACGAACAAGTGAAAAAATAAAAACTCATCCGTATTTATTATATGTGTTTTGATTACTTTCTGACAATTTATTTTATCATTTTGCTACTTTTAAATCCTAACGTTTCAGCCGATCTCTTCTTCGATAAGAAAATGAGCTGTTGGAGTTAGGGAAGAATAATTGTTGCTCTCCGTTTCAAAGGGACTTGCCGAGTCACGTGGGAAGAGCTATATTTCGTTGATTACAAAAATCATCGTAATGAGATGGTGTTTCTAATCTCTAATACTCCTGTCACCATCATTCGTCATCATCATCTGCAGCAGCAGCAGCAGCAGCAGCGGCCTTTAGCGTCTATCGTTGAACATAGACCTTCCCAAACATTCGACAGACCTCTCAACGGAACCAATACTTTCTAAACTTGTTTTACATTTGATGTCTGAGGATCCTGTGTGACCTGATGCCCAACAGATATTCACCCTATCATATTCTTATTTGAGACCATGAACGAAAACTGTTGACAAAACTGTCAACATAAGTTTCTTCAGTTCTCAAGTTGGTCTGTCTGGCTGGCTGGCAGTCTACGTACCTATGTATATATTGCTCGTACAGAGCCAATGGAGCCAAGATCTGAAATGTTCATCACTTACTCCTTATTGTCTACAAAAAAAATAGCGAAATGTTTTTCTATTCCCTCAAAGATGAATTTCTAGAAAGGGTTCAATTTACAATGTAACTTCATGCTAAATTGTTCCCTTGGTTTATGCCCGATAGCATTCACACTCGTTTGCATTTTTGTTTTCATTAAATTAGGACATTTGTAGTGCCCACGAACCAACTAAGCGCGAGACAAATCCGTAAATTCATTGATCAGCCATTTTTTCTCTCCATTTTCTTAATTGATCACCTCAAACTCAGCATGGTACAAAGAGACGTTGGTCATGTGACAGTTTCTCTTGAGTAACTAACCAGACCTGTACTTATATTTCCATTTTTGGTTTCTAATCATTTCCATGGACGCATTGGAGTCAATGTCATAAGAAAATAAAAGGGACCACACCAGGGATCTACTTATTTTTAGATTGCTACATATTCACATTTTCTATGCAATTGAGTTAGGTTGTCACCATCATCAGTCTTTTAATGTCCGTCGTTTGACATAGACTTTCCCTAGAATTCAACACACCACCCATTCTATCCATCTGATTCTCTGCCGGCCTCGGTTGTGCATGTGATCTCTGGGGATCCATGTTGTGAGTTTTGATGTCCATCGGTTGTCTGTCTTTCTTGCAACATTTGAGTTTTTCAATGGATTCTATGATGTCTTGGACTCCTGTTTTATCCCGGATATATTTTCTTGTGGAATGATACTTAATAATATCTGTTCTGATTGTACAATGCTGCACTAGATATAACAAAATCCTGGTCTATTTGGTTCAGAAGATAATTAACTTTTCGTAAACAAATTGGTAGGGATGTACTTATTTATAGGCGATCCTGTAAATATAACTCAAAAATAAACATGAAAAACTTCAGGCTATTTCTATACCTCGTATGGATTGCAAATTGCAAATGATATGGATTTTCATGCATAGATAAACTGGATTTTTAATATTCTATTAATCGAAAAATGAATAAGGAATGATTATTATTTCTTGAATTTTTATGATCCTTTTTCTTTTCATCTTCGGCTGCTTTTTATAGCAACTTTTTCTTCGAGCAATGCTGATAGGAAAATAAGCTCCAGGTGGGATTCGAATCCACATCCTTTAGGAAGCACCATTTAACCTGGCCTGCTTCACAAATTAAGCCACCGAGACTTCAACTGGAAGCAGAAGCTTAAATTCATCCTTCTTTCGGATGGGTTGTTTACACTCTGGTAGTTAACAGTATTTAATACATTTTCCGTTTCTGTTGGCTCACCGTCGAAGGGTAATCGGTCTGAGCAAAAAATTGCGATGAAAAAAAGCAACTAATAAAATTAGGATGTAGGTAAAAATATTAATGATTTATGACACTTCATCTTATAAAAAAAGACCGGAAAAATGTATCAAATACCGTAATTACCAAAATCAACCGGAAAGATTGAAAATTGGGTTAATTTCATTCAAATTGGGAAGAAAGAGAATATGAAAAAATGCCTGAATTATTCACAATTAGGAATGATTCAAATTCTTTTTTACCTTTATCGAAAATAATTCGAAATTAAAAACATATGAAACAAAAAAATGATGGCCCAAAACGAAATGATGCTAAAATAATGAAAAAATGCTGAAATAATGAAATAATGAAGGATTTTAAGTGCTGGCTGAATGAGAAGATGTAAAGAAACATTTAGCTTTGAATTCGATCCATTGTCCTGAACTTCTCAAAAAGAAATGGACGATGCACAACAAACGTGGAAAAAATAATTTTAAAACACCCACCGATCCAGATATATAAATTCTCCTGCCATATTGGTGAAATCTAAGAATATGATATATATTATTAATAAATCAAATGTGACTATAATCGTCAGCATATATTTTTTAAAAATATTACATGATTTATTTAGAATGAATTACTTATTTATTACATAAATTAGATAAAGAAATTACTCATTCTATTAAAAGTTGTCTAAACAGCAATTCCCAATATCTACATGCAACTAAAGAGTAACAAGATTCAGATGAAAGACCATCTAAATTGACAACGTTGGTGTGCAATAAAAAAGGAGCACGCTTTGAATACCCTTTCTATTACTTCCGGTCTAAATGATCATACATCTTCTATATTTTTGGAATGGTTGCAAAAATTAGTCAAGCTGTGATTCGGAGCTCACTCTGACAATATTTCAGTGCAAGGGTGGTAACAAAGAGTTCTTGATTAAACTAAATTCAAGAGTAATGAAACTAATGGTTATGAAGTGACAAAGAACAAAATTGCAAATCATGAAGTAGCGAGAAAGGAAATTGATATTTATGAATTTTTTTACGAATGTGCGGCACACATCTAGCACACCTTGAATATACATCCCCGATACAAGTAAGTACCCCAAAATAACTGAAATTGTTTTGAAATATCCAAGCTTTGGAAAGTCATTTCGATCTTGTTCCCTCCCTCAAATTAACACAATCGAATGATTGCTTTTTGATGTTCTGCAAGCAAACACAACTCCAATTTTGTGGAAAAGCGTTTTATTTTCAAATATTCGGTCAACATACCATCAGCACGAACTCCAAGACTGAGTAATCATCTCACTTATCTCATCAATGGTCCAGTGATGATCTTCATTGATTGAGTGCCGAACTTTTCAAAGATTTCTGTCAATTCGGCTTTTTGAAGGTCTCGCCACACGTGGTTGGTCTTCAAATCATGATAGACAAGTAATGAAACGTAAATATCCCTTTTTTTACGTGAGACTTTTGCTTTAATAGCAGTTCCCTCCAAAGAAAAGAAAACTTTTTGCTCACACCATGTTTTCTTTTAAATCGACATCGTGAAAACTGCCAATTGTTTCAGCAAACGCTAGATAAAAAGCCACGGGAAACAGATCAGATAATCGAGAACCAGCCCGAGGAGCAGACTGTCTCATTAGTATCAACCCATGAAACTATAATAAAAACAAATTATTTCAGGGGGATCGTCGTGATAACATGCTGAGTGTTTCATAGCCCTCCCCATCCAGAACTATGGTGTTAATTTTGCATCCCCAAATAACGTCTCCAAATAAAATGCATCAGGTTTCACTGGGTAAGCAGCTCTTGTGTATACATTTGTTTTGTCACCCGCACACTCAAAAACACATATACACATGTATATCATACAGCGGTGTACGCTGCTTTGTATCTTGGGCCTGCTGTTAGCTACGGATGCTCAAAACGCAAAAGATATTTTATGGTCGGTGAAAAGCAATTGAGAGTAAAAACCTTTTTCGTACAATCTAGGGAAGATAGTCATGACTCCAAACTAAGGAGTTTTACGTCTTCACTCATTATTCCCTGGTAATACTGTCTTATCCTAATCTTGTTTTCTAATAATTCTCTGAATTCCAACGATTGGGACCATGTTCCCTACATTGTGCCAAATGACTTCAACTGTCCATTACATTTACAGACACTGAAATATCCGTAGCACACAGCACACCAAGATACAAAGCACAATACACCACTGGATGCTTCCTTTTTCACAGCTGCAAGAGAAAGTCTGGCAATCGGGTTTAATGACTTTTTCTCTTCGGCTCTTTCTCTGACGGTATGTATAGAGCATCTTATGAAATAAACCCATCTAACATTGAATAACCGATTTGTATTTATATATATATATATATATATATATATATATATATATATATATTGAAAGTAGAAAGCATTACTGCTTTAAACTCTGAATATACAATTTTTTTTTCAATTCTTTGGATGTCATATATATATATATATATATATATATATATACATATCTTCTAGGACAAAAATATGTTGTATAAACTCGCACCGCTTACAGTTAGCTCTCCACTTGGTTATCCGACGACATTCAACGAGTCTGCATTGTGGCTAAGAATGACGCATTTTCTCCTAACATCATTGGTCATTGTCCAAGTTTAGGCTTTGAAAAGGCATGGAAGCATTTCCCTTTCCTTAATTTTGGAAATCTTGAAAAAATCTCACGAACAATGCTCTCCAATGACCTTCCTGTTATTATCAATATCTTTAAAAGAAACATCATTATTTTTCACAATTTTTATAATGCGCTCGTTACGTATTCATCTTATTTGTATCTCAACTCATCATATTTATGTTTTTGTTGTTGTTCTGGAGATTTTTTAAAACTGGTTTTGCTCGGTAATCAATGAAGTCGTTATAAAAAGTAATGTTTTTTAGCGTTTACTCAAGATTTGAAAGCGAAAGTGCTGTTGGGATGGTGATGCGTCTAGATAATGTGGTGGGTTGTTATGTACAATAATCATGTTGAGAATAAGAACAAGATAGAAGATGCAAAACTCAGCATGGTAGACTACTACATCTACCTAGGACAAAGATTCTCCATGAGACCCTCAAAAGAAGAAGAAATCAAGCGAAGAATCATTTTGGGGTGGCAAGCCTTCGGCAGAGCCAGCTCAACTTTCAAAAACTAGATGATCCCAATAATCCTAAAAAGAGGGTATACAACCAATGCATTCTCCCGATAGTCACTTATGGAGCTGAAACATGGAACCTAACCAAGAGACAGGCCTGCAAGCTGAGGAGGATGCAACGTGCGCATGAGAGAATCATGCTCAACTTTACATGGAAAGATCACAAGACGGCACAGTATATCAGGAAGAAAACGGGTGTCCGTGACATCATAAAACCTATTAAAAAACTCAAATGGGCAGGCTATGTTGCAAGAATGAAAGACAACCGATGGACATCACGTCTCACAACATGGATCTCCAGAGATCACATAAGAAACTGAGGCCGACAGAACATAAGATGGAGAGATGAACTTGACAGATTCAGGTAATACTGGCTCTGCGACGCCCATGATAGAGAATTGTGGCAAATCCTGGGGAAAGTCTATGTCAACAACGGACGTTAAAAGACTGATGATGATGATGATGTCTAGTATATATATTCAATGACTGTGAAATGGGGAAATATTCTCCAGAAGGGTAAGAAAATTCATGTAAGACGTTGGTTTAATTTATAGGTGTTCTGTCAGGTCATTACAAATAAGAAGGTTAGAACTTTGCATTTTTTTTGTAGTAAATAACTGATTTAATGTGTTTGTCAGGTTCAACGGGAGAGATATAATAGGTTTCATGACAGTTTTCTCTTGTTTGTAATTTTTGTGTATCTGGTTACGATATAATTGCTTTATAGTTCCGTTTTTAATATCTTTATTATTTGTGTTTTTGTTATGGATATTTTTTAGGCTATATATATGTCAATATATGAATATATCTATACACACACGCATATTGCGTGATATTATATGGAAACTTTTATTTGAAGTGATCTCCCATCGGTACATGATTAATGTATCATTTGGTCTGGACAATGTCAATTGAATAAACAACTGAACAAAGTAGTCCCATTTTCTCTAATTGTTTATTTTTTTCACTTTGTCTACACCGAATGATACATTTACAGGGTACCGACGGGATATCATTTCAAATAAATTTCTATATAATATAACGCAATTTATAATCTCTCTGTCGGATCATATAAGTCCATTTCTTGCTATATATACTCCATCATCACCATCAACCTTTTAGCGTCCGTCGTTGGTCATAAACCTTCCCCCCAAGATTAGCCAAACCTCTCCATCATCAGCATCAGAGAGCCAGTACTTTCTGAATTTATGAAGCTCATCAAGCCATCTTATATCCTGTCGCCACTATTTTGCATGTTATCTGCGTTCTGAGTCATGATGTCCAGCAGTTGTCAGACATTCTTGCAACATGATCAGCCCATTGTCATTTTAGTTTTCGAACTGTTTCTATGATATCTCAGACTGTCGCTCACACACATATATATATATATATATATATGTGTGTGTGTGTGTGTGTGTGTGTGTGAATATGTATATATACTTATATGTATATATATATGTATACATATGTATATATACATACATATGCTTTTTATTTGGAAGATTGCTATATCTGGATCTTCTGATCCCGTTGGTCCCTCATTAGACCTTTTACCAGATTAGGTTCAGAATGTTATAGTTCAAAAGTCTCAGATTTGGTATTGTCAACCATTGCTGACTATCAACTACCACATTACCAACAACTGAATAGTTTTTGGTACGTTTTCTGGCAGCATCGGTGAAGTAAATAGATATTAATAAAAATAAACAGCATATTGATTTATGTGTTTGAGTAAGTGTCTGCGTGTATTTTACACACACAACGCACACACTCACACACACACACACACACACACACACACACACATTAGAAACTGTTAACCAAAACTGTCAGTAAAACTGTCAAAATAGGTTTCTTCAGTTTTCAAGTTGATCTGGCTATGCATGTACGTATGTAATTGTTCGTACAGGCTGCACCAATGAAACTGGACGGCTGAAGTTTTCACTTTTACACTCTCCTGCTTACAAAAATGAGCCAGGGGTTCAATTTGCAGTGTAAGTTTATGCTAAATTGACCTCCAGTTTCACGTTTGTTTTTTTTTAAAAAATCCCCCAGCCTACCGCAAGAAAAAAAATCAGACCCGATAAGTACAATTGTATTTGTCGTATTTTTTTTTACTCACTCATTTGTTCATTCAACTATTCATTCACACTTTCACCTACCAACAAAATGCAAGGGTTGTGGCTTATTCATTGATCAGCCCATTTTCTAATTTTTAATTGATCAGCATAACACGGCACGCTGCCAAAAGATGTTGGTCACATGACGTTTCTTTTATCGATAGAGTAACCAGACCTGTATATATCTTTTTCTATTTTTGGTTTCTAATCATTTTTATGGACGCGCAAGCGATTTTCAGCCTCTCCTCGATTTTAAATTGCCAATGTTTATTTATGGACCTAATTACGACAAATTGATTTCAATTTGTGGCCAAACTGCTCGAGCTACGTTGGCGACTCTCCTAATATGCGCAACAAACAACTCAGTTTAACATTTATATCAATTCTATCGCTTTAGCTTATTGACCACAAAGTACATATAAACAATAACATTTGCGTTTCACGCAGGATATATTTGCCATTTCGAAGGCGAATTAGAACTCTCGTTCTCTTATTTGATGTAGGTCATCAACGTCCCCCTTCCCGGCAAACTACTGTCCCGCTCAGGCAGTCGTAAAATAGTGAAATTAAATTCTTACAACCATTTTGAACCTTGGCAGGGACAAACAATATTTAAGAAAAACAAAACAAAACAAAACAAACAAACAAACAAAAAACTAGCGTAAACCGTACCGGATACCAACTAAGGGATGAATTTAGCATAAACTTACACTGCAGATTGAACCCCAATAAAATCCTTTTGGAGAGAGGAATTTTAGAAAAACGGGAAAAAATTATTAGTAATGAGTATTTGGATACGGTATATCCGACATGTATCAAGTTGACAACCAGGAAGAATAGTTGTATTCAAATTGAATTTATATATGCATACCCTTTTGGTTCTGACATTCAGAATATATGGATCCATTTTCCGCATTGCAGTTCTTTCGTGATGTTAAATACTTGGCGTTTGCCGCTCACTAGTTATGATACAGCAAAATATTTTTACTTTGAATTGACGAACATTTCGGTATTGTTTCATTTGAGATTCCAACTTTGATAAAGCTGAAAGTTGGAAAATGTTATTTTAATAAATTTAATCTATACAAATTATTTCCCTGATTGTCAACTTACCATAAATATGCACACATTTTCATTCAAAAATCTTTTTCAATTAAAAAAGAATGTATAATCTGTAATGAGCCATTAAAAAAAAATTCCTCTCATTTTATGACTGCTCTACTAATGGTATTGAGCACTTTTTAAAACCAAGATCTACTTGATACATCAATTAATTTATACACGTTTGTTGTATATTTTATCATAATTATCATTCATATATATATATATATATATATATATATATATATATATATATATATATATATATATATATATATGTACACATATATATATATATCTTTGGACACTACAGATGTAAAAAAAAAAATTCAAAGTATATGCCATTTCAGTTGATCATTTCCAAATACCTGTTCATGCAGTTTAAGTGTTTTATGTTTTTATAGTCGTTCGTATTATTTCTATAGAGAGTTTACACACACACACACACACACACACACACACACACACATATATATATATATATATATATATATATATATATATATATATATATATATATAATATAAATCATAAATTGCGTTATATCATATAGAAACTCATTTGAATGATCTCTCGTTGTTATACGGTTAGTATATCACCCAATTTAA
Organism: Thysanoteuthis rhombus; assembly: GCA_963457665.1. Classification (NCBI taxonomy): domain Eukaryota; kingdom Metazoa; phylum Mollusca; class Cephalopoda; order Oegopsida; family Thysanoteuthidae; genus Thysanoteuthis; species Thysanoteuthis major. The sequence goes on along the minus strand of OY735226.1, from coordinate 40,935,248 downwards.
ACAACTTAAATAGGATGATTAATTTAAGAAATTGGGGCTGCAGCAGGAATCAAACTTGCCACTGATAGGGTAGCAGCTATATGGTTCATAATCTGAACAGCTTGTTATTATTGTAAATAGGTGATCGGTTAATGAGTAACCACTTCTGAAGCTTGTTTGTTCGCATGGTTGATTTTCATCTTGGGTGCTTGTTAGTCTGTTAGTATATTTGTGAGTGTTAGGTAATAGTGTAATAGGGCGATGGTTGCCATGGTCATTGTCATCTCCTTTCTTGTAGAATAAGATGCCTATTCATAGACAGCAATTTCGAGGGACTTTCTCGTATGCACTTTGTGAAAGATCTTCCTCATTCTTCAAGGAGGTCTGCCATATTCCATCCTTGTATCTCGTAATGCAAGCAGTACTCCGTCTTCTGTTATGTCTGGGATATTACTACTATCTATCAGTTTATCAGTTTGTACTACGTCTGCCTTCGAAGAGAACACTTTTATTAGTGACATTCACTTCAAATGCTTTATCGACGTGATCATCAGCTTGAGAAATACTTTCTTTTTGAAACAACATTTTAATGAAAATATGGCCCATTTTAAGCAATAAACTTTTCCCCATCGATTTTATAGCTATGATCTGCCATCTCTAAAACATTCTCGAGGTTTAGTGGTCACAAATTCAGTAAAGCATGAATTATGGCTTCCCCATTATTGAACCTTTTATAACAGCTATGAAGTTCAAAATGCTTGAAAAGATAATGATGTGAAGGAGAAAAGTCAGGTGATTGCGGATGCTGCAGTGAAACCTGATACCCCGATTCTCTTAGCTTAGACATTATCAGATGAAAGTTGCAGGGTGTGACACTGTCCTGGTGCATTTCATTCAGTTCGTGCGAAACCAATTTTATCAAGTTTTTGACCTTTCCTATTGCTTTGAGAAGACGTTATATGGTTGCTATTAAAGTCCCCAAGTCTCCAGGAAGCGCATTGGCTGTTGGCCATTGTCATCAATAATACTTCATCATGAAGAACAGAACGAAACCTTTGGTTTTATCTCGGTATTGATAATTCCAGACCTAAATATGTTAACCACCGTAGAGCAGTTCGCATTGTAGTAGTGTTTACTCCTAATGTTGTGTCTTTGTTATCTGCATCTTGGAAAGCATTAGGTCAGGGATGGCCAAACCTGGTCTATTCTAGAGCCGCATATGATAATCTTCAGATGATATAGTGTTGCAATATATAAGCAAAGCTTACACCCATTTTTAACATACACATTTTGTTACAAATATTCTATATAAGTATCAAAAAATACATGTACGCTATTGTATGTATTCATGTATGCAGTTTTTCAAACTGTTAATTTGTAATAGTTCAATCATCACCATCAGTCTTTTATCATCCGTCGTTGAACTTAGACCTTCCCGAGGATCCGCCACAATCGTGGGCGTTGCGGAGCCAGTATGTTCTAACTTTGTCTTGTTCATCTCTCCATCTTATGTTCTATCGGCCTCGGTTTCTTATGTGATCTCTGGGGATCCATGTTGTGAGTTGTGATAACCATCTGTTGTCTGGTATTCTTGCAACATGGCCTGCCCTTAGCCACTTCAGTATTTTAATAGATTCTATGAGGTCTCTAACTCCCGTTCCCTCACTGATATAGAGCTATCTTGTGATCTTTCCATATAAGGTTGAGCATGATTCTCTCATGCGCACGTTGCATACCAGTGATCGCTAATTACATATATATATCCCTGCCATTACCTCAGTCCTTTGACATTCCTCTGTAAACTGTAAATTTCGTTATTCCCACTGATTCCATAATTCCTCCTCTCCTTAATGAATGACCATACCTCACTCAATGAATTCAGCCTTAGAATTAAGATACAAGTCGAATCATTGTTACCCTGAAATGACCCCTCTCTGACCAACCAGACAAGTTGGCTACAGATTCTTCTCTCTTTGGGTCTGTGTGTATTTCTAGGCTCTATTGGTCACATTTTCGGAGTTAAACCTTGAAAATTAGCATGAGTACACCAAGTAATACTGTCTAAAAACATTTCTTTTTTCAAAAAAGTGCTTTCTGGGATCTCTACGTTCATTTTTGACCAACCATGCCAAATTCCTGAATTGGTATTTTTAAAGATGATTTTAGATAAGATTATCTTTAAAACAGATCTTTTAGGTCTGTATTACTGTTGGGTTGTTAGTATCATCCTTCATCTTATAATTAAAAATATATATTTTGAACTTCATATCTATATAAATATTCGATAATTTTGAAATCATAAGTTGCTCTCCACTGAATGTGGGACCTCTAAACCTGAATAATTCTATAAAGACCACATATCATCATTAAAAGATCATTGGAAAACAGGTTTTTGCTTCAAATTCGTCACATTTCTATCAATCATATACCATTTTGGGTCATTTCATTCTCTGTCTTATTATTCTCGAAATGTATTTTGTATTTCATATCCGTACAAAAGCTTCAATAATAGGGGAGCCATAATTCGCTCTTTACTGAATTCGTGACCACCTAACATAAATCATTTTTATGGAGATGGTATTTTACCATTTGAGGGTAATTGGATAAAGTTTCAAATTTGTCATATTTCGATTAAATATTTACAGCTTTCTGTTGTTTATGTCATCGTTCATTTTACGGTTCGAAAAACGAAATCTCCTCAAGTTTCTATCAATGATCTACCCCTTCGTCTTACTATCTAAAACTCGACATTACGTACGTGACAACCTGATTTATTTTGATGAAAGGAATGTTTGTTTTGTTTAAGTAGTATTTCATTTTCCCCTATCAAAATTTGACACTGTTTATTGCACAACTAACTACAAATGCTAGCAAACTCAGATTCTATTCTAGATATTTGCTTCTAGCGAATGCTTAATTAGACAAACGAGGTCTGTTTGCCAACATACGCTCCCAACCAAGGCAACAAATAACTCCAAACCCACCACGTCTATTTGGCTAACCTAATACTTGTTCATTCAGTTATAGTTTTTTTATTTTGTTGTTCACTTGTAATTATTCGTTTCTCTTCTTTCAGTAAGTCCAATTTTTTTTTTTACTTGTGGGGGGGTGTTGCTTTCTCAGCCTACTCCGTGTATGCATGTGTCTTGCTTTTCCATTTATTTATTTTTAGATATGTACAAGCTTTTTACCAATCGTCGTGCCCATAGTCCCCTCTAAGCTGTGTGCGTGTGGGCTCTCAAACACATTTTGCAACCAGCGCACAAAGGAAATTGATGTGCACACAAAATAATAAAATTTTACTGGTAGCTTCCTGAGTTTTTACCGAAAAATATTGTCGAATTTAAAACTGCGCACATACTTTTGTCACAGAAAAAAATTGCATAACATGAGTTTTTTGTGAACACTGACAACAAAGAATTAGAAGGGACATAGACGTGACAACCTACCCGAACTTCCTAAGCCAAATGCTATGATCCGTTTCTTACCCTGGGAAAACAGAAAACTGAAACCCTATTTTGCCCAAGATACTCGTGATGGGTACCCCTACGAAATGATACTGGAGACAGAAAAAGACCTGTGTATGGAGTTACGAAATCAGGATCAAACTTTTCACATAACATCGTTTGCTAACATACATTCGTATGTGGATCTGTCAAAGGTCAAAATACGTGATTTTTTTTCAATCTAAAGTATAAGGGGTATAGTGCTAACGTTTAATTACGAAATGTAAATGCATTGTTACTTCTAACATACGATCAACAAAAATGGAGGATAAATTAAGTATGTAAAAAATATTTTATGAATAATTCTATCTAATCTTTGAGTCACCAAATCAAGGCAATCATATCCTAGAATATCTTCATAGCCTCCAACACACGCACACACACACACACACACACACACGTGCATATATATATATATATATATATATATATATATATATATATATATATATATATATATATATGGGATTTTGTTTTTTTTAAGAATACAGTTGGTGTTTGTGTACGCAGTATCATTTCGAAGTTATTAACTGTATAATCCAATTATTGAGGTCCTGGTCCCAAAGTCCTCTGGGTAGGAGCTAAGATAAGTTCTAGCAAATATATTTGAAATTCTGTGTTCCGTAACCCTGCGTTCTTCCCTACGACATGAATCGAAGCCAGAAAATTGTTTGACAAAGAACAAACAGTTTGAAGGGCTGAGGCACTTTTATTACTAATCTAACATCATAGAATATCATGCACGAATATTTTGATAAACTATACTAATTAAGAGTTGAAAAGAAATCTGAAGTGAAAGTCCGAGCTACTTTACCAGCTGTAACCAAGTAAACTCGGAGCATAGTCATTTATTTAATTTTTATTCACTCTGTGGCTCACTAACGTCAACGTAGGACATGCGTAAAAAATCGTGGAAAAAACGTAAGTCTATTTAATCACTGTCCCACCGCAGCAATATCTGACACAAGGTCGGGCTTAACGTGGGAGGAAACAATAACTTACCGCCAAAAAATGGCTCCAGCCGACGCAGTTACCTGCGAAAGCTGGGCCGAGTAATGATGGGAGAACCTAAGGACGAGTCCAAAGGCCTCCAGTTGCGCTTAGCAAACGCAGCCTCGGTATAACCTCATTGGCCAACGTTTGCACCGGCGCACTCGGTCTTTGATACCATGCACACAATCTCTGGCCCACTCAACGGACAAGCGTCAGTACCGGCTCCTCGGTCTATGCCGTGGAGCAGATACTACACTTTAATTCCGAAGATTGGGCCAGAAACCTCTTTCAATACTCTTTTGTAATAATCACGATGTTGCATTCTTTATTACTAAGACAGGGAAATCAGCTGACCGTGACGTTGAAATTTTCGTTCAAATCAAATTAGGGATTTTTAAAAAACAGATTTAGCTTTACGTTTTGAAGATTTGTGTTTTCTTATTTTGTCGGTAATTCAAATCTTATAATCATAATTCAAGCTTTACGAAAAAGATTTGAAAAGTTTTGTTGATGCAATAACGAATCAAATATAAAATTCAATCAACTGCTCAAGTGTAATGAATATTTTTGCTCGATTCTGATTTTACTTAAAATATTATTATTTCAACGATGAGGAATTTTTCGGTTCGGTGAACTGCGATTTCTTTCCAATCAAAGCATAGTAATCTAACAGATTTATGCACCGATTTAATTTTTTTGAGAAATTATTAGAACATATTTAAAATGATAATAAAAACCAATTAGGGCTTTGAATGGTGGATAGAGGATTAAACAAAGATTATACATGGAACGAAAAGACTACAGCTATATCACGCTGAAATTTCATAGATGATTCTCAATCACCAAGTTTTTAAAAACAAATTAGATTCATTAAAAAAATATTGTCGTCGAAACGCCCGTTGAATATTTGCCGACCAAACGGCCATTGACTGCCCGTCGGCGAAAAGTGCTGGGCCGTTTATTGTGATAATTTTTACCTTAACCAATATGACCTAAGATGACTACTCCAATGAAATTGTTTCTAACTTGGTTATGCTGACTTAGCTAGCAGTGTTTTCTATCAAACACTGAATATAGTCCATAGTCCTACGTATATGTGCTTGAATAGCCTATAATTCATATATTATAAACAATTTTTTTGCAAAATATTTATATGTTTGAAATCAAGTGTAAAATTATTTAAGCTTCTTTCATAGATGATATAGAGTTTTTATTGAATATTGAAAAAATTGCAGGTCACCAAGCTGAGAAATTCTACAATAAGATTTTATATAAGCAAAATTGCAGCTGGCTAATATAGAATACCAACCATGGATTTTTTTGTAGAATCAAAATTACTTGAGTATTTGTATTAACCGATCTTAGATGGAGAAAAAACGTTGAGGACGGTTGGAATATCCCCGTGGAGAGAGAAAAAAAATCAGGTATTCCTTTCAAAGACAGAAAAGTGTTTCAAGCTGACTGTCATACTTGAAGTTCGTGCTGACAGTCCGTCTGTGCTGGAGTAGGCTCTCAAATACATAATAATTCGATGGCGCCAGAATCTCAAGATGAAACTCATGAGTTGGCATGTGAAGGTAGTCGGTTCGACAAGGCAGGTACTGGGGCCTTGAGTTTCTGAAAAAAGAATTTCATTTATAACAGGAAAATATCCTGATCGTTTAACCAAGTCAAGAGTAAGGGATAGATTTTTCTTCGATTGCATCCAAGATGATAATCATCTCATATATTCACCGAAATCATATATTCAGGAGAAAAATGGTTCTTGGCGTTATTAGTTAACATAGAACGAATCAAATAATTCACTCTACTGCACAGTGTGTCCTGTAAAAGGGTAGAAACACGGAAGTAATTCGTGTAAAGAGGGCATGAAAAACTGGTGGTATTTACAACAGAGGATTTATGAACATGAAAATAACAAACACCAATATTATTGCACAGAAACACTCATTCTTCTAACCATAAAAACTATTATTTACTGATCAAACATTTACGAGTTGAGAAGAAAATGAAAATATTGGGCAAGTAACGAAGAGAATCGAATGATACCGATTGGGAAACGCTACCAAGGCAGAAGTAGAACAATATCAGCTTATACACTCGATGATTCATTGATAGACTGGGGATTACCTGATGATTTTCAGGGGGAGGGTGCAGGCATCTATTTTGCCTACAAAGTGAGCATGCATCCAAATGAGGGTTACTAAGTATTGTTAGTAATTTGTAGCCCAAACTGTCTTTTGTAATGTCTCAAATCGGCTAGATTCTGTGTATTTCATGTATTTTAGAAAAAAAAAAAAATTCTTTTAATCTAAAATCATCTAAAAAAATTCTTGACTAGAGCTATGTTGGTTCCAAAATGACCTCAGGGACCCAAAAAACATTTTTGTAAGGTTATACTGAATTGATTGCTTAGTTTATGCCCGACAGCATTCACGCTAGTTTTGTTTTGTTTGTTTGTTTTTTTTGAAAATTCGGAGAGAAGAAGCAGACAAATTTGTAAATTCATTGATCACCCCATTTTCCAATGTTTTAATAGATCACGCCCAACGTGACACGCTGTATAAAGACCATGGTTTCTATTGAATAACCAACCAGACCCGTGCTTTTTCCTTTTTATCTTTAATTCAATCTCAGTTGATCACACCGAATATGGCATGCTGGACACGTGACGATTTCTATTGAGTGACTAACCAGACCCGAGTTTTTTTTTCCTCCTTTTTTAATCATCAATCCCTAGTTCATTCCGCACGGGTAGTATTTTCATCAAGGTAACCTAATTTCACCACCACCACCACCACCACCACCACCACCACCATCATCACTACTTAATTAATGGGGTAGGAAGAAGCATATAAGGGTGGCGGTGATTCATGAATTTCCTTGGAATGCTATTCATTATGTATCCTTATTTACCATATAGATATTTGTAGTTCATTAATACAGTTGATGGTGGTTGCATTTTTTGTCCTGTTTATCAAGCATAAACTAAAAGACCAATTCAGCTATTCAACATGAAAAAAATATTTCCAGATGTGTATACTTAAAAAAACGTGACAATGAGCGCCCAGACACGGACAGACGGACGGACGGACGGACGGGAATGTACAGACGGATGGACAGACGGATGGACAGATGGACGGGAACGGACGGACGGACGGACGGACAGACGGAGAGACAGACGGACGGACCGGAGTGGACTGACGGACGTGCACACACTCATAGGTGCATGCTCAGGGGAGCAAAGAGAAAAGAAAGCATTTAGAGGAAATAGTAAAGGTTTCCCGTACCCCGTATGAATTGATCTTACCTAACACAGCATGCTGCCTAAAGACATTGGTCACCTGACGCTTTTTATTGAGATACTAACTAGACCCATATTTTTTTTCTCTTTTTATCATCAATCCATGGTTCATACTGCACTAGTAGCATTTTCATCAAAGTGACTCAATTTCTCCACAACACTCATACGTGCACGTTCTGAACAGCAAAGACAGAAGAAAATGTAGCCCACCTGGCTGGTTGGTCGGTTGTGCAATTTGTTCGGTGATTCAAAAGTCCGATGCCACATAAATCAGCAGCTGATATTTGTTTTATAATGTACTAACTGAATCAGTGGGAAAAAAGACTATTAAAAAATTTTAGTAAACGCTCTCTTCGTTCTACATGTCACTTCATCCGAACTTTTAATCATTGGTTATTTTCTAAGACGTTTCTTTTTGTCTTACTCCTACTATAGTATTTTGACTTTATTTTCCTATGTAACAACAATGACGGATCACAATGACTAGACCCAAAACCAGTGATATCATGCACAAATAACAGAAAGTTCAGTTCTTTCATTTGATCTTTTCTACCATTCTTCTGCGTACAACAATATGTTATTCCACTTTTGCCTTTCTTTTTCTTTTTAATGTTCTTTGTTTCCAGTGTAAATTGCTTTCTCAACTTTTCCTTCCTTTCTTCATCCCCTCCTCAGTCTGCTTCAATTAGAAACCATCTACCAAAACTGTCATAAAAACTGACAAAATAGATTTCCCCAGTTGGTCTGGCTTGTTGGATATATATATATATATACATATATATATATATGTATATACACACACACACACACACACACACACACACACACACACACACACACACACATATATATATATATATATATATATATATATATATATATATATATATATATATATATATATATATATACTCGTAAAGGGCGTACCAATGAAGATAGAGGGTTGAAAATCTGAACATTTACTCCTCATTATATCTAGAAGGAATGCTTTTTTTTCTCGAAAACCCACCCGAAATGATTCTTTGGGGGGGGGGGCAATTTGAGATGTGAGCTTTTGCTAAATTGATCTCTGATTTATGCACGGTTGTGTTCTTAATTGAAAATTCACCTTTTTTTTCTCCAAATATTTGATAGATCATCCCCAACACGGCATGCTGCCAAAAGACATTAGTAATGTGACAGTTTCTATTCTATTTGAGCGAATGAACCGTTTGACTCTTCTTTGCTTTCAGTGTAAATTGCTTTCTCAATTTACTCTCTATTAATCTCTCCTCTCCATCGTTCGATTTAATTTTCAAATATTTTGAAATTCAGCATTTTATTCTTGGATAAAATAATATTTTGCCTGTCACTTTTACAATTTTACAGTGAGTTCGGACCGCCTTGCTGATGAGGGGCAGCGTTTTACCCTTCAGCAAAATAATGTTTAGCCTGAACCGTGCCCATTTTTACGGTTGGTTGGGGGTTGCCGTGCTAATGGGGATGGGTGCCTCGCACAGTTGTGACTGTTATCGTATTTCCGTATCTGTTTCCCAATTATCTCCAACAGCATGATCTTCAGAAGGACACGATGGATAGAAGTAGTAGTTACCCGTATCAATAAATCGATTTAGAAAAATGTGTTCAACTTATTTATTTGATTGACTGCATTTGGATATAACATCATCATCCTTCAATAAAGATTATCACATCATATACCAATATCTATATCAACTTCTATCGTGTGATCGAGTTATTATAACTTAATAATTTCAGTTTTATGGAAAATCAAACAATCTTTTTATTTCTATATGTACGCAACTTAATTTAATAAGATCACTCTTATAAGATTTCAACTTTGTTTGATGTATTCATTACTTCTATATACCTATCCGTCTCTCTCTCCCTTTCTCTCTCTCTCTCTCTCTCTCTCTCTCTCTCTCTCTCTCTATATATATATATATATATATATATATATATATATATATTTGAGTATTTCTTACCTTATATACGATTTTTTAAATCTGCTGTTTAGATTGGAATTTGAAGGCAAATGTGAACAGTTCAAATACAGAGACGTAACATTGCTACTTCAAATCACATTAAGTAAATATCATAATAACTCGCTATAACAGTCAATAATTGAACAACCATAGCGTCAAAATTTGAAGTCATGGAAAAGAATTCAATCGAAGAATAAATATGGACAAAACAATTCTGGCGTTTAAAGCGAAGAAAATCTAAAATGGAGTAACCAAAAAATCTAGAGATATCTACATTTTGGAAAATGTCAAAATACCCCCCAAGTAGGCCGAAAAAGCTCTTTTTTTTTCCTTATTTAAGTTTAGAAAAAAAAATCAACACAGAAAGGGTCTAGAGGGCTACAGTAGAAAAACGATATGGCTGGAGCGGACCACACAAACACAGACTTACATAAACAAACGCACAGGCACACCAACATATGCATAGAAAGGATAGAATCCTTCACTTTGGTGTCTCCGATTGTTTAAGGTTTTCTTTCCTTTTTCTGTATCGCCATCGAGACCAGCAAAAATAACAGTTCTAAAATCCAATACATTCTCGGATTCATCATCATCATCATCATCATCATCATCATCATCATCCTTTCAACGCCCGTCACTGGACATAGACCTTCCTCAAGATTCACCACACTTCTCTATCATGGGCGTTGCGGAGCCAGTACTTTCTGAATTTGTCTAGCTCGTCTCCATCTAATATTCTGCTGGCTTCGGTTGCGCATGTGATCTTGGGGTATCTATGTCGCGAGTCGCGATGTCGATTGGTTGTCTGCCATTCTTGCAACATGGCCAGCCCACTGCAATTTGGGATTTTTAGCAGAATCTATGACAATTAGACTACCTAGTGTTGAATCGTTGAAAAAATAACTTTATCCAGTTTTTTTTATTCAAGAACTGTTTTAATATCTATTTAATATAACCTCAGAATGTTTCTGTACTTGGTCGGATATAAAAAAAAAATTGTTTGTTTTGGCAGAGGAGCTTACAACATCCCAAACATCCAGTTGTCACTACCCTCACTGGAATTAAAGCACACATCAACTCATTCAAGCCTGTTTCTAAAGCAAGGACAGCAAAGTTTTTCCTTTTTAGGTAACCCTACAAAGTCATTAATCACTGGACTCCATTTAGGGCTAAATCATACTGATATGATGGTCATCTGACCTCATAAACCAATAAAATGGCCACTATATTCAAAATGCCCAAAAGATTTTGAGGCCACCTACTTGTGCTCCCGGTCTGATTGAATTAATGGGCTGATTTTAGGTGTTTCATTTCCGGCATCCCAATATGCCTCTGTATTCTACGGTGGTTCCACCTGGAAGGGGAAGTAACCCCTGCTTCGATATAAATTGTAGCGCTTATATCTGACAAACAGTTTAATACAACTACAGTTTAGAAAAATAAACTGAATTTCGTTTGGATATTAGCCACGTTGTTATCAGAGAGAATTCATGCTTCAGTTTCGTACATGGATTTAAGGGTTTCTTTCACAACACACTGTGGAAAACGAAAGAAAGAATCCATGGTAATGGTGGTTCCATCTGGTTGTAGGAGCAGGTACTGCTCTAAGAAACGCCAACAGAGGAAGGAACAAGAACAGATCTGTTGAGTCTTATGACCAACGTCTTTCGGCAGCATGCCGTGTTAGATATGATCAATTAAAAATCTGCAAAAGGGGATGATCAACGAACAAGTTACCTCTTTTGCACTTTGTTGGATTACTAAAAAATTTGAATATAAAGAAAATCAAGCGGGCACCAAGAAGTAACACGATTAGAATAAACTTACATTGTAAATTAAACCCTCAACCAAAAAATATTTCTCGAGGTTTTCCATAGATATGATATGGAGTACACATTTCAGCCTTCTAACTGCATTGGTGCAGCTTGGATTCGTGATAAATACATATATGTATACAAAACTAGCCTGACAATCAGCTAGCCAGACCAGCTTCAAAACTGACTAAACATATTTTTATACCTTTTAATACTAACTAGACAAAAAGACAATCAACATTAACTGTGTTAATCAACTACACATATTTATAGTGTAAATAAGAATGCATAAATGATTAGTACTCTGAGGGAATTTTTTAATTCAAGGCCAACTTTATATATTTTTTTTTTCAACCCGTAAATCAAGCGATGATGGTGGTAAAATAAGATTTTGATGAAAATACACCCAGGGTGGCATGAACCATGGATTGATGATAAAAACAGAGGGAGACAAAATCCAAAGAAGGATCTGGATAGTCAGTCAATGGGACCATCATGTGACCAATGTCCTTAGGAAGCATGATATGTTGGGGATAATCAATTAAAAAATTGGAAAAAAGGGGTCATCGATGAATTTACGAATTTGTCTGTTCAAGCATGAATGCTACTAGGCATGGATTAAAGAACTAATTCAGGATAAACTTACATTGTAAATTGAACCCCTATTGAAAACCTATCTGGAGGAGGAATTTTCAAATCTTAGCACCATTGGTTCGGCCTATACATGTAATACATACGATAGGTTCCTTTACCCATATTCCCCATTCACAAGAGTGCTGTACTGTTCCTATACTGGAAGAACATATATATATATATATCAAATTTTTGCTCAGCCCTAACTGTTCGTAGTAGAAAATTGAAATTCTTCTCACACACTCCCCTAACTAAATACGGAAAACAATTGTTTTTGTTTTTGGTTTGCTTCTTGTTTTTCGTTTTTTGTTTTGTTTTTGTTTTTTTGTTTTGTTTTTTTCATTCTTCACTTAAATAGGTTTCAGTTGGTGTCCGGCAGCATCCACTTTTTTTCTCTCTTTTTTTCTAAATTCAGACTATCATCATCATCATCATCATCATCATCATCATCATCATCATCATCATCATCATCATCATCATCAGTCTTTTATCGTCCGTCGTTGAACGTGGAATTTTCCAGGATTTGCCAGACATCTCTATCATGGGCGTCGTAGGGCCAATACTTTCCCTACTTGTGTAGTTCATCTTTCCATCTTGTATTCTGCCAGCCTCTGAGTCTGAAATGAAGGTTTCGATCTTACCTCGTGGTACTGGATGGAATGATGGATAGTCTACAGCCACCCTGAAGAGTTATAATACAATGGATGACACAATAATATATGTGGTACTGGATGGGATAACGGATTGTCTATAGCCACACTGAAAAGATGTAATACAACAAAACAGCTGTCTGTGGATGACACATAAATATATATATATATACATATATATGTATCACTCTCTCTCTCTCTCTCTCTCTCTCTCTCTATATATATATATATATATATATATATATATATATATATATAAGCAAAGGTTCCAATCCTGCCTCGTGGTACTAGATGGGATAACGGATTGTCTATAGCCACACTGAAGAGATGTAATACAATGAAATAGCTGTCTGCTGATGACACAATAATTAATGCTCCTCTATTCAGGGTTGAGCACTCTTTAAGCGAGGTAACTTATTCATTGTAACCATTATGCAATGCTCTTCCATAAGAATAGAGCACTCTGGTGGATGAGGGATTTAAACAAAAATAGGATATATCACTTAAATTCAGCCTCACTGTTCGTGGTAGGATATCGGCCCTCCGGGTCTGAGGCGAAGGTTTCAATCCTGCCTCGTGGTACTGGATGGGATAACGGATTGTCTGTGGCTACACTGAAGAGTTGTAATACAACGAAACAGCTGTCTGTTGATAACACAATATATATATATATATATATATATATATATATATATATATATATATATTTCTATTGATATTCGGACCTTCCTTATCTTGGTTGTTTTTCATACAACGTTTCGGTCCTTGCACTCTACGGCCTTCGTCAGGTATCATCTGGTAGATTTGGGGAAGTAACGAACCGAACCCTTTATTTATATGACGGGAGTATATTGACCGTACTCCCCTCTTAGCATTAGTAGTATTGTTATATTGTCTCACATCAGATTACTTTACAGTAATTTGTCTGATGTAACCACTGCGCTATGTGTCCATGTGGACAACAGGTGCTAATTTTTAGGAGCCTTAAACCTCAGGTGACAGTTTTGATGTTTTTGATGTTATTGTTTTCTGTCTTTTATTATTAGAGGTTCCCATATGGTATCCATCTCAATGCTAGGATTACTGAGGCAGTTTTGCTTGCCTAGCATATGGGCCGACTCTTTCAATTTTCGAATTTTCCAGTGTTCTTCCTGGTCAATTATCTCAACCTTGTTCCAGAGGGGTAGGTGGTCGCCCTTTTCTTTCCATACATGGTCAGCTATACCCGATTTGTTGGTTTCACCTTTACTCACCGCTTTTCGGTGTTCTTCCACCCGAACCTTCAAGGGGAGACATGTTTCACGTGTGTATTCGTGCCCACAGCTGCACAGTATTGAGGACACACAGTTTTTGGAGTTCAATAACTCAGTGGGTGGTTTGGTGCGGGAGAGGTAGCTGCGTAGCGTTGATCTGCTTCTGCCCGGATATTATATGGGGCGCAGATCTTCTGGATCTTCTCAGACTCATTCTTAAGGTAGGGGAGACAGACTGTAGTTGGTTTATGATTGTCACCCTCCTTCTCCGTCACTCTCCTTTCTCTAGTGGTGACAGTTAAGCCTTTGGGGTAACCATCAAAAAATATATATAGAAATTGCTTTAACCGATCTGTTGTTGGTTGTTGTTAGTGGTGATCACTTTATTCAAAATGAGAGGGAAATATTGAGAGAAAGAAAGAGAGACACGAGCTAATGGTCCTCACCCTCTCATTAAAGATAGTTTTATCATTAATTAACGACCTTTCATCAAGATATCTTAATATAAATTGGGTGGAAATAAAGCGATTGCTAACAGCTTTTTAGAACTATTTATTTTCAAGAGAGTTGATAATCGACAAGAAGGCGGATGGCAGTGTATTCATATCTATTTTCTCTTTCATTTTTAATAGAAAACAGGTCTGGTTAGTCACTCAATAGAAGCTATCATGCGACAAATGTCTTTTGGCAGCACGCTGTGTTGCGAGTGATCGATTAAAAAAAAAGGAAAAGGCGGTGATCGATAAATAAGTTACTTCTCCCGCCTTTATTTGGTAGTGATCACTAAATAAGTCAGAATCACCCCCCCCAAAAAAACGAGCGTGAACACTGCCCGACAAAGAAAGGGGTCAATTTAGCAGAAATTTATAATGTAAATTGAACCCCTTCTGACAAAAAACTTGGGGAGTTTGAGAAAAAAAAACAATGTATTTTCTAAACGTAATTAAGCATAAATAGCACTATAGGTGTGGCCTGTACTTATAATACATACATACATACATACATACATACATACATACATACATACATACATACATACATACATACATATATTGGTCTGTCTGATTTGCTATATATATATATATATATAGCAAGTCAGACAGACCAATATATGTATGTATGTATGTATGTATGTATGTATGTATGTATATATATATATATATATATATATATATATATATATATAGCAAGTCAGACAGACCAATATATGTATGCATGCATGTATGTATGTATGTATATATATATATATATATATATATATATATATATATATAGCAAGTCAGACAGACCAATATATGTATGCATGTATGTATGTATGTATGTATGTATGTATATATATATATATATATATATATATATATATATATATATAGCAAGTCAGACAGACCAATATATGTATGCATGTATGTATGTATGTACGTATGTATGTATGTATGTATGTATAAGTAAAGGCCACACCTGTAGAGTTATTATATATACATGTATATATCCAGCAAGCAAGCCAGCCTGTCAGCCAAACCAATTTGGCAAATGAAGAAACCTATTATGTCAGTTTTGGTTGACGGTTTCTAATGAAAGAAAGCCGTTTTGTTCTCAAATGTTGATAACCTTTTATTAACTATTCAGGTCTTTTGAAGGAAAATCCCACCTGAAAGGAGTCTAACACATGATTACACTTTTGAAAAAAGCTTTGTAAAATCATTTCTGGGAAGGTCATTCACGCACGCATGCACACACACACACAAACACACACACACACACACACACACACACACACACACACACACACACACACACACACACACACACTCATTCTCGTAAATTATTTGATTTGAAAATTATTTGAAAAGCAACGATAACAGGCGAGTCCATCGTCACGAAAGTCAAACTTTCTGTTTCATTAAACAAGCATGAAAGTCAGACCGTAGATGCACTAGTCCAGCCTTTCGTGTCTCTAAAGATCCCTCCCATCAGAAGCTCGTTCCTTTCAAATCCTCCATCTTTAAAAACCCTTTCTCATGAAAGAGCCTTCATTTAACGCTTATATTGTAGTAAAATAGAATTTCATCCATGTAACCAATGCGTATCTTCTGACGTAGTTAAATGGATTCTCCTATTTCTGTTGATGTAATAAAGAAATATCACTTGGACGACATCATAGAAGGATTAGAAGGGAATACTTTGAGGAGATGGTGTGAGTCATTTGTTATGTCGATTTGTCAGTCAGTGACAGTACTCATAGCAAGAAATGCTAGTACATCTGAAAATATATGAGGCTTTATGCGGAAAAATGCAAAACTGCCAATTTCAAATGATTTTCATCGCAGACTTTATGGTGTAATTCTGATTCCATCTTGTTAGCAACATTGGAAAACTAATCCCCATGGATGATGAACCCTTGATTATTGCCGTGTCTACCCCAAAGACTAGACACGACTAATCCCTGCGAGGAGATTACACTTGTTATGGCTGAGGGGGGGGTGTTGATTAGAAGACAGATCTCCAGGGATGAGGCATCTTTCATTTATACCCCCCAAACTTGATATGACTGATCCTCGCCATGGAACTGGAAAGCTATAACTACCCTTTTTTCGCTGTTAAATTTCAATTTCCCTGACAGATCGAATCAATAAGTATGAAATCGACACAGTTTAAATGAATTTGTTCAACGCCGAATAACTGGATTTTTTGATGAAATGAATTTTGAAACATTGTTAGGAAAACGTTATCTATTCAATCAAAATATTAGTAACTCATGACCAAAACTGTCAACAGAGGTTTCTTCAGTTTTTTAGTCTATTCAGCCAGATTTATGACTGGCCGCACCGATGGAGCTAGAGGGCTGAACATTTAAACATTTACTCCTTATTATATTTAAATCTTTGTTTCTTTTACCCCTTACCCTCAATACGTTTTTAGTGGGTGGATTCAAGTCACAATGAACTTCTATGGTAAATGAGTTCCTTAATCTGAGACTGGCAGCGTTGGTACTCGTTTCTTTGGAAATTCCGACTGTTTTTGTGACCAATGCTTTACAAAAGGCGAAAGAAGTAACCTCTCCATTGATCACACCAGTTTTAAAAATTTGTAATTGATCACTCCCAACACGGAATGATGCTAAAAGACGTTGGTCCAGTGACGGTTTCTAATGAGGGATTAACCAGATATGTTTTTTCTCGGCCTTTAAACTTACACTCCACCTTGGCAGAAGGCAACTCTCATAGCGCTTTGTTGAAAAAGCTCGTTCTGCAACCCTCTCCGCTTATGGAAAGAGTTCAAGTCCCTTGGATATTCCATCATTGAAGTCTTGTGTACCACACTGTACTAAGATCAGTAAATAACTTTTCCAACTTACAAGAGGTTGCTGAAGAATTCTTGGTCCAACCAGAGAATGACCAAAAAAACAAATTCAAAATTAAGTGCAAGGTTCCTGAAAATCAGCCCTTTACATTATGGAGGAATACTCTCCCCAGCTACAGTGACAAAATGAAGCACGGATTTTGGGTAGTGGGTGTGACCAAGAACAGCCATTGTTTCTCAAGCCGGGAAGTTTGCGGTGCCCCTTCGTAGCTACAGGTTATCTGTTCCCTTCTAAAGAGTCACTATCGAGAGAACAGTTGTTGTCTTTGAAGGTTTCTTCTGCTTTGATCTTGATTGGAAATGTGTTTGCCTGTAAGGGAGAAATTTAGTTGTATCAATTACCTCTGCTAATAAAGTTTGTTAGAGATACAGTGTGTGCAAAAAAGAATCCGATACTTTTCAAAAAGTCTATCTAACATCTTTTTACAACTTCCAAATTGAAATCATACAAAACACGATTGAAAATAAGAAGTTATGTACAAAAATTCTTGGTTCCTAAAAAAGTTGGATGAACATCCAGTGATTCATTATTTTTGCCATGAGTGAATATGGAGTGTGAAATGATATCAGTATAAAATGCACATAAGACTTCATATGAAATGACAAACTACATGTATGGCAAAAACTATTCGATTAAAAAGGGGGGTGGTGTTGGATCAACATTACTGGGGTGCCATGTTGATATAAATGTTTTGTTTTTAGAATCACTGAGTCGGTTACATGTTAAACATCTGATGATTCCAACGAGAGACAATTTATATATTGTACCATAATAACATAGTATACGTGGAACAGGGTAAAAACACTGAAAAAATTTACGTAAATAGATTTGATGGATATTTGGAAATAAGTGACTGAAGTGACACAAAATATTTTTGAAAACTTTTTTGATAATGTTTAGAGTTTAAAGCTGTAAAGCTTTCTAGTATATATATATATATATATATATATATATATATATATATATATATATACATATATATACATATATATATATATGTATATATATATATATATATATATATATGAAAAAGCTTTACTCACACACACACAAATATATATATAAGGTGCGTAGTCTGTAAGCCAGTGATTCTCGAACTATGTGCTGAGGCACTATAATGTACCTCAACAATATCCTGAGTGTGCTGCTTAACTTTTGCGAATACGCAAACTGCTATTTCGAGCATTAAACGTGTCCAGTACGAGTATTGTGTCCGTCTCGCTTCCACCATAGTTCAATTCACTTAATCTTTACAGTTCATGATTCGGATAATCAATTATGTTTTTTTTTTAGTGTGCCGTCATATGATCAAGTTTGAGAACCACTGCAGAAGGCTGATAATCTCATTAGCATCCTTGCCTCAAAACTTAGCTACTGACAGGGCCGGATTTACCATTGATGGGGCCCCAGTGCACAATATTTCTGGGTGGTCCTTATATTTTTGTATTCAGTACTTATTTTTAAACAGGCCAAATTGAAAATGAAATATTCATAAAATCATCATGTTTAATCTAATGCAATGTCCTGTTTGGATCTATTATCTAAATCTAAATAAGATAATGAATCCCTAAACAAATTTAGTTGGGAGAATTCAATTTTTTACCGGCAAAGAATTATGATATTGAAATATTTCAAAAACACATTTTTGGGGCCTCAAAATCTCGGGCTCCTATGCAGTTTCCCTGTTTGCATTGTCTCAAGTACGGCCCTGGTTAGCAAGCATCCTACTGTATACTACACTTGTAGGTTGAACTGACCGCCTTTTTATTATGTAGCTTGGTCAAACTATCACTCATTATAATAGGCACTTCCAATCAGGCTCCATTCGATAGATTAACCAAACGACTTTAAACCCATTATGTCATGTTTTTCCCAAATTAATCATTCTATCCTATATTTGATTTTAGGGAATAATGAACTAAACTGGCCCCTTCTCATTACGACAGATTGTATTAATGTATATTTATACGTATTTAATTTCAGCCTTTATCGTTACAAATATCACTTTATTAAATGCATGTTTGGGTTGTTTATCTAAATACTCGTATATATCTTCATTACAATCATCCATACTCTGTTTAATCTCCGCGCCCACACTCATACTTGGCTCACATACTCTCCATCTTGTCATGTCGACTATAATCTCTCTTCCTCATTCAACATCTCCACTGACGTGGGCGTGCAGCGGGGAAACCAAATATGTGAAGACAAAATCCTTTATCTCCCATAACAACACAATGTCGTTATTGCAAAAATCAACAAAAATTTGCCTCGCTTACTATAGGAAACTAATGACTTTCTGACATACATAGATAAAATAGTATCTATAACTGGTGACCTCCATTGGTGACCTTTCACCAAGTATAATTTCAATAGTATCTATACTGTCTTTGAGCCTCCCTGTTTTTTTTACTTAGCATTCAATTAATTCAGCAATTAGGAATTTTCTTTATCGGTTTGATGAACTGCAATTTTAAAAATGTAAAAGTACATCAATCTTACTGGCTTATGCAACGATTTAATTATTTCCTCTTTTAGAAATTAGCTGAATGTACGTACAATAATAGCAGGTACCTCACGCACTTATAACAGAAAAAAAGTGATAGATGGCTAAAAAACGTCCAAAACGTATATGATAGTTAATTTTATTGTAAATTTTTTCCAATTTATTAGAACAATGATTGTAGAAAATTCCGATTCAAAACTTATTCGTTCCCAATGTTTAGAATCGGGCGGTTCAGTTTTCAAAAAGTTATTTACACTGGATAAAGAATGCACACCCTGCATCAGATCATTCTTAATCGAAACAGTTCTTCATTTATGAATTTATTCATTCATGAAAAGTTCATTTTGTGGGAGAAATTGGGGAATAATCTCAAGACAATCAACCAACAGTTTATTTGATTTTATGAAATCTCTATAAAATAACACATGTGATTACGAAAAAGTATGCGCTGGAATTAAATATATGAAAATAATATTCGAGCCCACCATCGGAAATTTAGAAGATGTGCCATTAATAAGAAAATTGAAAAAGAAAATACTAAAGAAATGTCTGTGGTTCCCTTTGTCTTTTATTAAGATATATCGTAACTTTTTGGGTTTTGAAAAGATATTTGTCCAAAAATTATTCTTAGAGATTTTCAAAAAATCAAAAACTTAATTTTTGATACACTTTTTAAAAATATTTAAAAATGTTTCATCCCATGTGGTTACTTCTGAAATTTTGTTATGAAATTAAACAGTGGATGTGAATTGAAAAGTAAAGTTTTTGTTAATCTAATGATCCAAAGGTATTTGATTAAATTATTCAAGTCTCCAAGTTGAATACAGATGAGGCGCATTAAAGATGTACGGAGACCCGGAACGCAATGATTTGCTATCTTGTCAGACTCCATATTATCAAAGTCACACATTCAAGTGATAAGACGACGAATTGTCTTTTCCAATCAAGACAATAGAATCCTAGAATCTTTTTTTTTACTTGTTAACTTTAATGACAGGTTACACGGACAAAGAAAACACAACTCTTCCGGTTTATGTCATACAATCCGGCACAGGTGACACTAAAAAATAATGATGTTGGGTCTGATTTCGTTCTCTCCCGATAATAATGATCTGATTCCCATCTATCTATCTATCTATCTATCTATCTATCTACCTATCTATGTAATACTAAAAACCCGATTCTGTTTATCTATGTGTAACCTTTGAGTAGCCAAAACAGTTTATAGTAGTCAGAGGTATATAATTAACCCCCCACCTAGTTCTCATTTTTTTTTTATCAGGGCCAAAAGTCCAATTTGGGGGTTCTACGGTAACTGGTACGGAAATCCCACCGTTTGATGGGTTCTCAGCTAGTAATCATACATCATCATAATCAGGTCCAAAGTAATAATAAATTTCTAGCTTGGTCCGCAGAAATCCCACGAATATTGACAATTAAGATTACCCATTATTTCATGCCCCTGCCCATCTCTCACTCTTTGCCTACATCGCTTGATTCTCTCTCTCATCCCTTCCAATCATTCTTACCAATTCATTTAAAAAAAAATTAAATGTCATACGAAAAACTCACAGTTTCTACCTTCTTATTAAACTACCTAACTTTCGGTCCTCTTTGTTCCTATCCTCTTGTTCAACTACCAAATCTTCTCCTTATGTTACTACTGAAAGTGCAACACCTGAAAGCAGGTAGAAACAATAATATTAATATTTGATCATATCTTCATTGTCATAAAATCTACAATAATACAACCTTGTCTGTAAATTACTCTCATGATTGACTTTTGTCTAAAGGTCAGTTGCTTCTAACAAAAAGTATATAATGAGAGAAATGATTAATTCTATGTATTGGATTTTTGCTATTCATTCATCAATATCTAATCGTGTGTAGCATAAGAATTTTCCTGCTCAGCAAAACGTTTCTTTCTACCAACAAATTTGGGAAAGGTATTTGCATTCTCTTGATCTGTCTGTCTGTGCTCAGAATATCTTCAAAAGTTTTCAATGAATTTCAATGACTTTTCGTGGAACGATCAGCCATAAGTTTAAGCAGAATTGGTAAAATTTTAGGACGGATCGAATGTTTTTATAGTTATCTCACCTGTATCGTGGATTTATACGAACTGATATTCTTACAGTTTTTAGTTGGTGTATGGTGTTGGCAGAGGAATGTGTTCCGTCTGTAATTTTTGTTTAAATGTCCTCACAAAAGAAAAAGATGACTCCTTCTAACAATGCGATTGAAAAGAGATTATATCGAGTGTATCGAACCTTGAAAACGTTTGCGATATGATAATTATATTATCAACCGATCAAAAAACAAGTTTCAAGTAAACCAGGAAGGACATTCAGAGAAAGTAGGTCGTAAAAGCAAAATAATTGATGCTTGATTATTCGTTTTTATTATGGTTGATAGTGCTGTATTTAATCTGAGAAAAAATAAAGATTATATCACAAGTCACGCTTAGCTTTTAGAAAACATCTTCCCGTTTCTCAGGTGTATCTTAAATCAAATACAACCACGTACGCGGGGCTTCAAAGGCGCACCTACATCATCACAATGGTTGATATTGTTCAGAGTCAACTTATTGAGAATTAACAATCTCTGCTTGTAAAAAAATGAAATAAAATGATCTCTCATGTGTAAAAACGTATTACAATAACTCCTAGGTTAGCGCTCTGGATGCATCACTAAAAATACAGCCCTAAACAAAAAATCTGAATAACTATAACGGATTATAAATCGAGATTGGTCAAGCAATCATTAGAAAAATATATGATACTTTTTAGCCTCAACAAACTAGAAATGATTAGTGCTGTTTATCTCATCTGGAATCTACTTTCTGGGGCAGGTGAAATAATACTGTCGATAGATATATATATAAACTAAAAAAATGTATAGCTTAAATTCAGCGTTATTGGTCGTCCAGTTCCCTAGCGCAGAGTTAGGATATCGGCCTCCGGGTCTGTAGCGAAGGTTTCAATCCTGCCTTGTTGTACTGGATGTAATATAACGAAACAGCTGTCAGTGTAAGACTATATATATATATATATATATATATGTATATATATGTATGTATGTATATATCGCTTATCATTGTATATTTGTATTCCGTTTTGGTTATTCACATACATTGCCATAAGTGTATGATATACATTTACTCAGGGGTCCATAAGCGATGCTCTCTTTTCTCATTGTTAATCCTGGAAATTTAACAGCACTTTAACTATTGCAAGTGAATGTCTGAATGAGAGAGAGTTACTGTGAAACTGTGCTACTTTGGGCAGCACTAACCACGGTATTAATGTATTTTACAGTTGAAAAAAGAGGAATTATTTCTGTAAAACGTTCTTGTACACCAACTGCTCGATCAATCGATGTAAAAAAAGAAAAAAAAAAAGAAAAGAAAAAAAAGTCGAGTGAGCGAGTGTGCAGACTACCAAATATAATTGATGTTTCAACCTCTGTTTTTCTCTCACGAATTTTCCTCATACTCGATGTTTTAAATGACACCCAACAGTCGTGCGCTCATTTAAGCATCGAATGAGCGAATGTGCGCAAGTTAACGATTCACGGTCGGGGTTGCCAATTCATAGTACACAAAAATTTGGCCACGTATAAGTAGGGACCATTCCCATTTCATATGACCTGTAATATGTTCCTATAATTATTCAAATTTCACAATTTCTTTTGGGTTTACTGCACCTTTGAGCCCTCCACCCCATCAATATTGAAATGTTCGGTTATTTTAAGTAACAACCTCTCACGCTATCATAAGGCGTGAACGACAATTGATCGAAAAAAATGCAATCCTCGTATGGATCAATTTATCCAGAAAATAAAAATAAGGGGGCATTAACAAAGGTTGCAGAGGATTTTCAGGGTTAGAGCAAAAAACAAAAAACAAAAAAAAGCATAACCCTGAAAATCCTCTATAACCTTTTGGTATCTTGAAAAACCTCGAACTGCTGAACGGACAAAGAGTTTTGTATCGAGCAAATCAATCGAGCGTCTGAAGGTGAAATGTTTGAACCATACAATGAAAAAGGAAGAACTTCCTTACCCCAGCCCCGTGATCGTTTGACAGACGACTTGTCATTGTTGAAAGAAAAAGTCTTTTCTTCTTCGTACAAGCCAAGAAAATGGGTTTTTTTTAAATACAAAAAGAGTTATATCCCTTGCAAACGTCATGAAAGTAAACAATGACGTGGATGTCAGCAGAACTTTTCTGTTTGTTTGTTCAGTGAATAGATTGAGTCAAGTTCCTTCAAAATCAGGACAGAAATAAATAAAAAATAAGTGGAACCTTTAACATTAAGTTCCGTCAGACTTTGATTCATGATTGACCCCGCTTCCTTTCAAACTCCTTTTCTCTTTCTCTTTATCCCCACATTTCCTTTGAACCTTTCTGTCCGATGTTTATCCCATAGAAATATTACCGCTAGAATGCCAACCCAGTCATGTGACGTGGCCAACGCATGGGGGATTAAAAATGGAAGCCAATAGATGGCAAAAGAAAATGCTTGAAAACCGAAATGAGGCTTCTCGGGATTTGGTAGTTATGCGGCTTATTTGAATTGAAAAGAATTGTTTTAGCGACATCTTGAGTTGGGTGTTGATTATATATATATACATACATACATACACACACACACACACACACACACACATATATATATATATATATATATATATATATATATATATATATATATATATATATATATATATATAAAGATCGATTGCGTTATATTACATAGAATCTTATTTTAGGTGATCTCCTGTCCTTACAAGGTCAATGTATCGCTTACCCTAGACAATGCAATTGATATAAACAACTGAAGAAAATGGAGCTGTCGCAAGAACAGAACCTGCCACCGATAGGGTTGCCGTTTCAAAGTAGCAATGCTCTTACCATTGTGCTAAACAGCTGCCAGTATTGCAAAGACCTAAAGGTTCGATTCCTGCAGTAGACCCATTCTCCTTAACTGTTTATTCTATTTACGTTGTCTAGGGCGAGTGATACATCAACCATGTAACGACAAGAAATCATCTGAAATAAATCTATCATGTAACCCAATTTATAAATCATTTTATTGGATCAGATATTTCCATTTCTTGATTCAAACACACTAACACGCATTTCGATATTGCGTTATATTTTACTGAAACATTTATTTGAAGTAATCTCGCGTTGTAACACATGAGTGTATTCTTTGGCTTCAAAAATGAGGATAGAATGAAGTAGTGTTGCTCTTACCATTGAGCTAAACACCCACTGGTAATGCAAAGGCCTAAATAACTGTTTTGACTCCAAATTCTCACGGTATATATCTGCTCTATTCGTTTTTTTCCTATGCAACAATTATATTATAAAGAAATGGATAGATGATCCGACAGAATGATCATAATTTGCGTTATAATATATTGGAACATTTATTTGAAATGATCTCCCGATATAACTCGGTGAATGTATCATTTTTCCTAGGCAACCTAGATAAAATTACGTAACGTTGCTCTTACCATTGAGCTAGACAGCTGCTGGCAATGCAGAGGCCCAATTAACTGTTTCATCTCCAAAGTCTCTTCTCATTCACTCACGGTTTATATCCACTCTATTTGTTTCTTTCAATGCAACATTTAATAAGAGCAACGCTACATTGAAGCTGCTGCTGTGTCGGTTGCAGGTTCGATTCCTGCAGCAGCCCCATTTTCTTCAATTGCTTATTTTATTCACGTTTAGTGGGTCAAATGATACATTCCCGTATAATGACTGGAGATAATCTCGAATAAGTGTTCTAATATAATATAATGCAATTTATAATCATTCAGTCGGATTATACATCCATTTCTTAATATATATATATATATATATATATATATATATATATATATATATATATATATATATATATATATATGTATATATATGCGCGTGTGTGTGTATGTGTGTGTGTGTGAGTGAGTGTGTGTGTTTGTTCTTTCCTGACTTTCTGATTAGCTCAAGTTTAATAGACTTTTCAGTTCTCAGACGTAGACTTTTACACAAAAAAATATTGATAAAATAAATTAATCAAATTAACCTAGAATTTCCTTCAAATTTCGAGAAAACAATTCAATTTTCGTAAATAATTCGCTTTACATCCAGTTAGGTTAATTTTGTTTACAGACTTATTGCCGATCGGCGTTGGATACAGAAGTTACGTTTGCACTTAAACTAGTTGGCATCTGCTAAACCAGGAATATTTTTAATTTTGGTAATGAATGTATAAGTGAGAACAATGTGGATCCAATCTCACTGGAAAATTAACATCTGGCAAAAGTCAGCGCATTATTTTTTTTTAAAATTCTCGTTACTTATTCATCAAAGGAAATTCTTGAAAAAAAATTTATTTCAAATATCGGAAAAATATT
Source organism: Thysanoteuthis rhombus (assembly GCA_963457665.1). Lineage (NCBI taxonomy): Eukaryota > Metazoa > Mollusca > Cephalopoda > Oegopsida > Thysanoteuthidae > Thysanoteuthis > Thysanoteuthis major. The sequence continues at coordinate 40,908,853 of OY735226.1, read as the reverse complement.
TGTTTTCATATAACTCTTACAATTTTGATGATTTATCTTATCATTGTTGTTTTTATTGATTTTGACTCATTTAAAGGATAAATCCTTCGAGATATCAATTCTGTTTACCTTTTTTTTTTTAGAAATGCTCTCCAGAATTGCTCTTACTAGAAGCTCAACTTTGGGAATTACAAAACAGGAAAAGTAAGTAGAATATTTCTCTCTTCAGCAATTTTCTTTAGTTTTATTCAATTAATGATAATTCAAGCTTTTGATCTGGAAAAACAAAATTTCACTCAATATTGAAAGAAAAAAAGACGATTTTTCATAACTTTTATTGATTCCTTAGTGCTTTTCTAAAAAAAAATTAAACATAATTAATATCGCGAGGGATTCATCTGTTAGATGTGTAGAGATGATTTAAAACACCAATGTATAGATAAAATGAATCATCAAAACAAAAAATATGCGATACGAATCATTAAAAAAAATCTCCCAATGTTTTGAATGGAGATTCTTTCAATGAATAAGCATAAAAAATCTTATCAAAGTCGAATAATATGCTGATTTTCTACAGATTAAAAAAAATCCCTCTAATGCCGATTTTATCATTGAAAATGATTTTATCGTGAAAATTCTTTTCATCTTTTTCCTACCTATAGATTAATAAGTTCAATGAATATCACTGAAATTTGAAGGGTTTATGATTCATTTGATTAAATAAAAATCGTTTTTAGCAAATTATTGAAATGTCCAACCAATGGTTACTCGGATCACTGATTTTTTAAATACTACTAAGGAGAGATGCTACATTGTTGGAAAGAAAAGATTGTCTTAGTTCTTTAGTCTACTAAAATTTTCACTTCAGATGGTAAATTACAATCTTGAGCTTGAAAGGTGGCCATTTTATCACGGCACGTCCGTCTATTGAATAGGATATGCCTGTATTTTACCAAAATATGCAGCAATAAATTTAGAAAATGTTCTTCTAGGATTCTTTCAAAGTTATTTCTGTTTACATTTTTTTTTGTATCTATTAACATAACTTTCAAGAAATCATTCCATGTTAATAAAGGCTTATGTTTAATTAAGTCTCTTCTATATTTTTCTTTCATTTGTGATGTATATATAAAGAGCATTTTGATGTATTTTCTGGTATTTATAAATCTTTTTTCTGTTTGGAGCGAACCAAAACATTAGAACTAAACGGTAGTTTCTGATTTGTAAAATCATGTACAAACAACGTTTTAAAAATATGTTATGTTAAAGGATTTATGATTTTTATCCACCTACTTGAAAAGTATAATCTCTTCTGTCTTTTTAGAGCAGTCGATGGATATCATAAGTTCTTCGTAGGAAGCATAACGAATATTAATTTAAAAAAGAGATTACTCTGGTTATGATATTCCTATAGAAATACTGGGTACATTCTGTTGACACAGCTAAAAGCTTAGGGCTGTGAAATTTCGTTTTGGGATTAATTTGAAGCTTGAGAATAGTTTACCAGTTCTAAAGAAGACATTTTCCCTCACCTACGATCGCCCCTGAGTGAAATCCGTCGGTTCTATCAATATTTTTCATATTTTGTAGTTCTTGTCGATATGAACGAACAAGTTATCATCGTTTCTATGGATGACATTCACTTCTTGACATGTATTTGACACCATCTTACTTCTACATGCGTCGGCCATTACATCAGGCAAAGACATAAGACCACGTAACTGAGCTGGCCTTCAAGTAATAATTCTATGCTTTATTTTCTTCTTTCCAACCATTTTCTTCTCTTTCTTTACCACTTCATCCTGCCCTCTCTCACTTTTCTGCCTTTAATGCTCTCACCCACACCCGTCTTCACTTTGTTTAACTCATTTATTTCCCTTAAATAATTGAATTTCCTTCATTGTTTTTTCTTTTTTCTCGAACTTATAAATGTTTCATACAAGAAGTCAAGGAAAGAACATCCAATTTTTTCTTCGACCATTAAGTGTCTTGTTTTTCAAACATTCGTAAAATGACCATCGTTAAAACAAAACAATCAAATGTTGTGAGATTTATCATTATCTACTCGGATATACCCATGGTATGGTTATTCACATATGGATCGACATTTTCATTGTCTTATCGAAACAGGAAGATAAACTAACCAGAGAGCTAAATGCACACACAAACACAGAAGAAATTAGTACATATGCTTATTATATATTTGGACTAGACTTTATCCGTCAAATGACAGGGTCATTCAAGTATGAACCGGAACTAAGAGGACTGAAGCCTTTTCTCAGGTAATTCATTTTTGATTATTCAAGTACCCTCGAGACTCAACTTAACTGAAGCTATTTTAAAGAGTGATCGGACATAAAGTCTTCAGAGTCTCTGCGACGTAATCTTCATTGTTATATCGTAATTGGAAGATAAATTAACCAATTGGATTAATGCACAAACAAACAGAGAATAAATTTCCCACATGCTTAATATACGTTTAGACTGGAATATACCCATAAAAGATACCGGTGTTATTTAGGTATAGATCAATACTACGATGTCTAAAACTACTTTATTAAGTAATTTATTTTTGATAACCCAAGTATCCTAATTTTATTTTTTTTTTATGTCTCCAACACAACTAAAGGTTGATAAGGTCTTAAGAATTCATACAATGTAATCTCTTACGTCATACTATTATGTCATAATAGTGAGTCAAATTGACCAACGAAATCAATGCACAATTAAGAACAAATTTACTCACAAGTTTATTATAGGGTTAGTTCGTTGTTCTTTCAATTGATATTTACGAGGGAGATGACTTTTTCGTGAATTTTTACAGACTATTTTCTCAGAAAGTATCCTTATCTGTTTCAAAAATGATCAAAGAGAATTGTCAGGTTCATCTCTAATTAAAGAAAAGTCTTTTTTGCAACATCCCCCTTCACAAATTCTAATAATTCATCAGTTTTCAAGTTCTGAGATCTTCAACAGCATCTTTTGTCCACTGTTCAAAATTTCCTTTGTAAACGTCGCAGATAATTCGCGACAGGTGCCTACGTTCGCTGCATCATCACCATAGGCTTTAGTGATCGATTATGTGGTTTCTGCTACCCTTTCTCCAAGATCAAACATCAAAGGAAGACAGCACCGAATAAGTAGTTTATAATTAGTCATGATTTTCGTCGAATCAAATAAAATTCATTCTTTTTTTTCTTTGGAAAAGGTTCGTAAAGACCATGCATGATGAAGTACTAAAGAGGGGAATGACATTGAAAGACATTTCTAGGAATGATCTGCGCAAAAGTTGGCGCTAAATAAATATATTTTTACATAAGCACGCACACATACACACACAAACACACACACACAACACAAACAGAATTGGTTTATACACTCGATGATTCATTAATAGACAGGGGACACATAAAGATTTTCTGGTGGGGAGGTGCAGGCATCTATTTTGCCTACAAAGTGAGCGTGAATCAAAAGAAAAGGGTTACCAAGTATTCTTTGTAATTTTTAGCCCAAACAGTCTTTAGAAATGTCTTAAATCGGCTAAATTCTGTATATTTCATATATTTCGGACATTACGCACACACACACACACACACACACACACATACACACAAATATATATATGTATATACCCTTGGGAATAATGAGCGCTTACTTTCATATAAAAGTTTCAACATCATAGGGAACATGCATTAGTGCCAAACTGGTTGGAAGGAAAGGTAGGAACACTGATTAGCGATGGGAAACAAGAAGAGATGAATGGAACAACATTGAAGAGCGCACTGTAAACAATCGTCAGACAGTATGATCAAACGACCCAGTTTTCTGAGAAGAGACAAGGGAAAATCTATCCCATACTAAAACATACTCTGCACACAAAGACTGCATGCACTTTTAACGTAGACGAATATCTCATCTATAATTGGTTGAATGAAAGAGTGATTGCAAAAATAATCATGAAAAAGCTTAGCTAATTTTTTTGCCCTGAATATATATATATATATATATATATATATATATATATATATATATATATATATATATATCTGATGCATTAGGCGCCGAGTGATGGTTAGTTAATTAGTTTTCTATTCGTAGACTATTGTTGGGATGTGAGTTCCACCCTCACACATTACCTCATTATTGAAGTCAAAAGCCAGACAAAGCTATTGTTTGTAAAAAAGAACAACACACGCGTGAGCGCACACACATACATGTGCATGTGCGTACGAAGGCAAGCACACATACACATGATTGTGCACACACGTACATATCTACTACAAACCGTCAATCAAAAGTGTAAACATAAATTTTTTCAGTTTTTAAGTTGGTTTGGCTGGCTACCCATGTACAGGCCGCACCTATGGGGCGAGAGGGCTAAAAATTTTAACATTCCTTATTATGTCTGGAGAATCTTTTTATCCACAACCCATCCATAAGATAGTTTTTAACGGATGATCTGATTTGCAATGTATGTTTATGCTAAATCAGTCTGCGTCCGGCAAAGTTGACTCGTGTCTTTCGGAAATTTAGACATTTTTTTTATGATCATTGTCGAGAGAAGTAACTAATTTATTTATTATTGACACTTTTTTCTAACTTTTCAATTGATTCCTCTCAATATGGCATGCTGCCAAAATACGTTGGTCATGGGTCGGTTTCTATCTAGTGATCAACCAGACCTGTCTACTTGACACTTTATACACGGGTTCATGACCGATCTGCGATCAATTTGGCACTTTTAGCGCTAGATTAACATTTCGGGGGTCAGCCACTCCCCCATCTTATAATACAAACTGCACTGAAACACACCGCCTTATAACGAAATTTGTTCGGCACTGGTATTCCATTTGGAGATGTGCAACCAACCGTCGGGATAAACAGATATTCTGTTTAATTGCTGGGCCCTTTTAGGGATGTTTGTTTTGAAATAGGTACAGTCGGGGTATTTCATCCGATGTAGAGCTTTCGAAACGGAGAGAAAATCAGGAGATGTAGGTTCCCTGTGAAAGAAAATTAAAAAAAAGTAAAAAGGCCAAAACACAGACGCATTAAATCCGCATAAAAGACGCCTGGACAATCCTCCGTGATTTCCTCCTCAAGATTGACAGGTATCTGCAAAAATCATAAGCAGAAATATCTATCGAATCACCTACAAATGGCCCGTTGGCTACAGATTCTTCTCTCTTTAAGTATCTTTACGGATGTGTAGGTATCTGTACGCGTGTCTCCAGTCGCTCCTGGTCACATCCTTCGGTTACTCACTTGAAAATGTGCATGTGCACACCATTATACACCATCTGAAAACATTTTTTTTCCTTTAAAAAAGTGCTTTTCTTGTCTTCGTGATCATTTTTGTCCAACAATACCCAATATTATGCTGGTATTTAAAAAAAAATTGATCTTAGATAAACGATCTGTTTGTTTTAGATAATTCTGGATATTTTTTCACAGATAATGAGTTTTGATACACGTACAGGCTATTGTAATTCACTTACGCAAGAAACGGATGTATTTATTGGTCCATCTATTACATATTTTTTTAGACTCTATAGTTATTATGGGACCAGCAATGCCCAAGTCTCGTGCTGGTATTTTTAAAGAAGATACGAGATAGAAAAGCCATTTTTTAAAAGATAATTTCAGATAAAACATCCCTTCTTTAGTATTTTTTCAATAACATATAATTAGTTGTGACACACGTGCGGGCTACGGTGAATCACTTCATCTGTAAAAAATTGTCAACCAAAACTGTCAACATTGGAATTTTCAGTTTTCAAGTTAGTCTGTCTGGCTTGCTATGAAAGTATGCATATATTACGCGTACAGGCTTCACTGATGAAAATTTAAGCACTTACTCCTTATGATGCTAAGACAAAAATATATTTTATTCATCGAAATCCATTCCC
>OY735226.1:40880465-40897965 GCA_963457665.1 Thysanoteuthis rhombus | reverse complement strand
TTGTCGAAGACTATCTATGAAACCCCACAAATTATGTGTAGACATTTACTTCGTTGATTTTTTAAAAAGTGGAAATGGTTCCTGAAAAACTAGATTCATAGTCTCCCTGTAGGTGTTTTTCAGAGCCAGTCTGATGCATGAACGAACAAAGGCGATGAGGGCCCCCCAAAATCGAAAAATTGCTTTGGGCCCTATAAAGGCTTAGACTCGCCCTGGAGTTCGTCACCGAGACATTCTGTGCGTTAGTGATGTTACAGACAGCGAAATGAGGCGTAAAAGTGAAAGGATTACTACTAGCAGTCGTCTATGAAGCGATTGAGAAGAATTTTCAACGTGGGTATCGGGAGATAGATGTAAGATTGAAAAGTCTGGGTGCTACAGGGTTGAACTCCATACCTACTTCTCTTCTGATTGAAGATGAAAACTGAAACTATTGTATTGTGATATTCCGAAGGTTATGTATCGAAGACGAACATTTAAAAGATGCAACTCTCCACTGATTTCATTTCCAATTGTTATTATTGGCAATTAAATCCGAGTTGTCTCCCCTAAATGAGGTGAGGATTGTTCTTGTTGTTCCTGTTATTCTTGTTCTTGTTCTTATTTTTGCAATGGAAAAGATACAGGGTTTTCTAGATGAATAGTCAGCTCAGTTAATAAAAGGGTGCAAGTTCGACATGATATAATTTTGTTTTTAGATATTTGATTCCCTATCGTCGCCATTCAGGTTTGATATTTTGAAAACATCACTCGGACGTCAAACTTGAGATAGTTTTCCAAAGAAGTATCCAGTGCTGTATGATAATGAAATAGATCAAGAATTGTACTTAGTACATAGTACTACTACGATGACCAGTAGTCAACCCAATAATTCACATGGAAATATGAGAACAGAGAACAGAGATATAAGGGATCAAACACGTAAATATCATGGCTCCCATGTCTAAGATACAATAGGCGTCATTGCACGAAATAGGAAGCTCCTATTGTTATAAAAAACATACATATTCAAATCCCGCCGGCAAATGCATTCTTGTATCGTATTTCCGTAAATCTTTTCAAAATGTTCCTATGTAATAAATTGTACCATACTTTACTACAATATTATATGCTTATTCACGCACTTGCACACACAAGCACGCACACACATACACCCATCATTCAGTGATAGATATAGATCTACGCTTTTTGTTATGTTATCAAATTCATTCTTACAAACAACTTCACTGAACTTTAAATCCATTTCAAATGATTAAAAAATCATTTCAAATAAGGTGTTTGAAACCGATTAGTTCTGATGATAAAAATATCATTATGTCAGGCCTTCGTTATATATATATATATATATATATATATATATATATATATATATATATATATATATATATATTACATATATATGTTGCTCTTACCTTTGAGCTAAATAGCTGCCGGTAATGCGTAGGCCCAAATAACTGATCAACTCCAAATTCCCACTCTTGCTCATCCACGGTCTGCATCTACTCTGTTTGTTTCCTTCAACATGACAGTTATGTATTAAGAAATAGATTTATGATCTGACTGAGTTATTATAAATTGTCTTCTATCATATGGAATATCTTTTTAGAAATAATCAGATAACTATTCGGACATGCTCAAAATCTATTTTATTGCCTAAGATTGCAAGTTCCATTTGGGATTTTGAGCAGATGGGGATTCATATTACCTTGCTAGTTTGGTAAGTCTTTCAAATAGCAATGTGAGTTCGCCTTTTCAATCTTCTTAATCGATTCTGAACAAAAGTTTGTTGTAAAATCCGGTTCTTTTGCGTAATTTTTCTGTTTTTAACTATCAAAACCAAGCAATTAGAAGTAAAATGTCTGTTTGTTCAAATACTTATGACAATATATCTCTGAATTTTTGAGATGAGGTATTATTATCATTTCTATTATTATTCGGACTATCCTCATCTTGGTTGTTTTTCATACAACGTTTCGGACGTTGTACTCTACGGCCTTCATCTGGTAGGTGTGGAGAAGTAACGAACTGAACCATTTATTTAACCGACGGAGGTATATTGACCGTACTCCCCTCTTAGCATTAGTATTATTATTATTGTTTCACACTGGGATTGAACCTAGAACCGTTAGATTACTTGCAGTAAGTCTGTCTGATTCTGTAACCATTACGCTATGTGTCCATGGGGTGCTAATTTTTAAGTGCCTTAAACCTCAGGTGACAGATTTTTGGTATTTGATGTTACTGTTTTCTGTCTTTCATTACTAGAGGTTCCCATATGGTATCCATTTCAATACTAGGATTACTGAGGCAGTTTTTCTTGCCTAGCATATGGGCCGAATCTTCCTATTTTCGAATCTTCCAGTGTTCTTCCTGATCAATTATCTCAACCTCGTCCCATAGGGGTAGGTGGTCTCCTTTTTCCCTCCATACGTAATCAGCTATACCCGATTTGTTAGTTTCACCTTTGCTCACCGCTTTTCGGTGTTCTTCCACCAGAACCTTCAAGGGGCGACATGTTTCTCCTGTGCATTCGTGACCACAGCTGCACGGTATTGAGTATACACAGTTTTTGGTGTTCGATAACTCAGTGGATGATTTGGTGCGGGAGAGGTAGCTGCATAGATCTACTTCTGAAAACAGCCCGGATATTATATGGGGCGCAGATCTTCTGGATCTTCTCAGACACATTCTTAAGTTAGAGGAGATAGACTGTAGTTGGTTTATGATTGTCATCCTCCTCCTTCGTCACTCTCCTTTCTCTCGTGGTGACAGTTAAAGCTTTGGGGTTACCATTTTCCGGAGATTATTGCTGATGGTTCGCGTCTCACAGTTGAACAGTTGTCAATATCTTTTTTAAGGTCTGAAGATCCTTTATATCGGGAGTTCTTTTTGGGGTCACTGCCCATTTTCATATGGAAAATCTTTCCATCGCCCACCTGTTTAGCAAATATTTGAATGAATACCAGAACTATTTCAACTCTTGAAAATAATTCAAATGAACAGATTTTGTTGTTTCTTCAAAAAAGAAATGTAATATAGTAACATGATTTGTTTGGCACATTCATACTGTTTTCAGATATCATCAATACGACCCCAGCGTCTGGTAAGACGCAGCCAGTGAAGAGAAATTAGGTTTACATAATGTGCAACATTACAGTAATGCTTGGTGATAGAAAATGCCGCCGTTGACTCAATTTATTATTGGTAATTACAGACTATAGAACTCAAAATCCTATACTGACCACCAAATTCCAAAACGTCTTTCATTTTCTGCACTGTTGCCCACCTCAGTTGAAGTCACCCACCGATGGACGATATCACCCAGGTTGAGAAGCCTTGCTTTTTGGGATTGAAAGTGCTTGTCTCATTTTTTGTGCTTAGGATCATGTGTGTGCATGTGTGCATGTGTATGTGCGTGTGTTTGTGTGTGCACATGCGTGTGTGAAGTGTTCAAACTTGTCATCAATATAAAACGGTTTGAATCAAGCGAGGGGAAAGGGCATTAGTGAGATGTAATAGAAAGATTAAAATCTTTGGCTGGGCGTCAGAGTCTTCGGTAATCAAGATTGTTTTGGCGTCGCTTCATGAAGCACTGGTCTGCAATCTCAAATCTTTTTCTAACTACTAAATTTTCGCAATTTAAATGTATGTATATGTATATATACATATATCTCTTTTGTAACGACTCTGTATTCATGAGAACAGATTGATAAGCCGTATATTTATGACCAACTCTGTCTACAAGAGTCGAGCCAAAAATAAAGTTAAAAATAATCTGAAAAAGAAAGGAAGAAAAAAATGAAAGAAAAAAGAGCAAGAAAAGAAGGAGGAGCAAGAAAGAAGAAAAAAAAGAGAAAGAAGGAAAGGACAAAATGAATAAATAAAGAAGAAACTTTACAATTATAAAATAAAACTGAGAGAGAAATGAAGGGATCAAAAACTTTACAGTCAGCGAAAAAGATGGAAGGAAAAAAAAAAAAAAAAGAAGAGACTCGAAAATCAGAGGGGAAAGGGAGAGAAAGAAAAAAAGGACTTCCAATAAGAAAAGAAGAGAGAAAAAAAGCAAAAAGGAAGAAAGAGAAGGCTTTACAGAAAAGGAGAGAGAAATAACAGATAGACACAGCTAGGGAAGGAAAGAAGAAAGGAATAAGGAAGGAAAGGAAAAAGGAAGAAAGAGAAGACCCCACAATGAGGACAAAAAGGAGAAAAAAAAAGGAAAAAAGAAAGAAAATACTTTACAATCAGAAGAGAAGAGGGGAAGAAAGGTGGGACTTTGCAATCAAAAAAAGGGAGAAAGAAAGCCAGGAATAAATACAGAAAAGACTTAACAATCAGAGAGAGAGAGAGAGAGAGAAAAGGAAGAGACTTTGCCGTCAGAAAAGAAGGGAAAAAGAAAGAAAAAATACATCCCAGTCACAATAGAAAGGAGAGAGAGAAAGGTAGAAAGAAAGAAAAGACTTTGCAATCAGAAAAGAGGGCAGAAAAAAAGCAAGGAATAAAGACATAAAAGACTTCGTAATCAGAAGAGAGAGAGAGAGAGAGAGAAGGAAGAGACTTTACCATCATATAAGAAGGGAGAAAGAAAGAAAGGAAGAAAGAAGAAAGATTGAGAGAAAAGGCATTGCAATCACAAATGAATGGAGAGACAAAGGAAGGGATAACACAAGAGAAGACTTTACAATCATGAAAGAGAAAAAGAAGGAAGATACTATACCATCAGATAAAAAGGGAGAAAGAAAGAAAGGAAGAAAGAGAGAAAAGACTTTACTATCTCAAATGAAGGGAGAGAGAGAAAGAAAAAAAAAGGGAGAAAAGACTTTACTATCACAAATGAAGGGAGAGACAAAGAAAAAAAAGAAAGGGAGAAAAGACTTTACTATTACAAATGAAGGGAGTGAGAAAGAAAGAAAAGAAAGTGAGAAAAGACTTTACTATCACAAATGAAGGGAGAGAGAAAGACAGCAAATGGACTACAGGAGGAATTGTCTGACAGTTATTGGTCGGTTTTGTCCTCTTAATTTGCAGATAGGCGAATAATCAGGCTTTTATTTCTAGTTTCCAACACGTAAATCACGGATTACAACGTCGTCTTTCATCAATAAGGAAAGTGTACAGCGGCAAACTGTACACTTAGAGTAAAAAGTGATTGGAAACCAGAGAATTGTTGACACTACGGACTTCGGACTTCAGCCAAGACTGTCAACATCAGCATAGGATTTGTTTTCAGTTCTAAGATGGTCTAGCTGCCTGGCCGAGTGGCGCGTACAGACTGTACCGAAAATTCAAATATTTACTACATATGATGTTTAGATAAAGGTTTATTGCTAGTCTCACTCCCCCAACATCGATATTTGATGGAGTTCAGTTTGCAACGAAAATGTACGCTAAATTGGTTTAGTTTGGGCTTGGTAGCGTTCACACTTTTTTTTTTCCCTTTCGAAAACTTGGATTTTTTCAGTGATCATTTCCCAGCTAGAATCGAGATAAGTAACCATTTTTTTGAATCGATTTTTCCCAACACAGCATGCTGCCTAAATATGTTGGTTACATGACGGTTTCTATTGAGTAACTATCCAGACCTGTTTGTATTCATTTCGCTCATAGTCCTTCGAGAAGAAGACAAACTTACTTTTCCCTTTGTTTAGGCTAGGAAATAGTAGTGCCAAGGTAGATCAGTTGGCAAGTTCCCACAAATTTTCGGGGACCTACCCCCGATAGAGGCAAACACAATTGTTATGTACTGCTTCTTCTTACAGCGCTGTAGTGTATTGTTAAAAACTGTCAGCCATAACTATGAACATACGATTCTTCAGTTTTTGTGTTGGTCCGACTTGTTGAAAGGCTAGCAAATATATGTGTATATACTACGAATACGGGCTGTGCTAATAAATATAGAGGCTGAATATTCTAACATTTACTCCTTATAATGTCAGCGAAAAAACGTTCTTCTTTGTCTTTGAAAATTACCTTCGCCTTTTTGTAGATTTTTTGAAGGAGGTTTTATTTGCAATGAGAGTTTTACAAAGAGTGTCGAATCGCCAAGCCGAGCAGCTAACAGCTCAAAAGTAGCTTCCTTTTTTTCATCGGTTGACCCTCCAATCTAAGACACCTTGATCAACAGCTTCAAGTTGTATTGCAGAGTGGCAGTTGGAGGAAGACACCAGAAACGACAAGCCTGCTGGAGAGATTTGGTGGAAGTACTAAAATTAAATTGGAAAGTCAGTGACTAAGGTATATAAATACTTCGTCGGAAGGAAGAAAAAAACCGTTTAGCGTTAGTCTAGTCCTGTATGATTTAAACACTTCATTCCCCCCCTCTAATCTCCGTCCAACTCTTTCTCGTATGTCGTTTACGTCTTTGTTTTTTGGAAGCTGTTCTTCAACCAGGTTATATATTGGCAACGTATTATACGTTTTTCACGTAGTTATACGACATAGCAAGCCCTCTTTCAATTACTTCTGTTTGATCCCCCCAACACAGCACGCTTCAAAGAAAACATCGACCACATGATGGTTTCTATCGTGTGACTAACCATTATATACATTTTAGAACAAAATGAATTACCATTACTTTTTTAGTTGATTTATATTTTTCTGATCCTTGTCGGGAGAACATATACACAACGTGTTCATGTATGTCCATGTATAAATCATATGTGCTTAGAAGTGTTTACAGAACATCCCATGGAGTGATCACAAGACTGCACAGTATATCAAAAAGAAACAATAGTCAGACATATTCAATCTATTAAAAACTCAAATGGCAATTGGTCATATTGAGAGAATGCCAAACAACCTCAAGACAAGTTCAGAAAATATTGGCTGCTCGACGCCCATGATACGTCTAGCGAAACTTGGTGAAGGTTTATGTCCAACGAAGTACCTTAAAAGGCTGCTGCTGCTGCTGCAGCTAAACTTGATGATAAATATATCCAATGAGCCATTTGAAATGAAGCTGATACATACCATCTAAACTGGGTCTATTACCAGCTTTGTACAGAACTGCTTAGGCTATCACACGTCAATCACGATCAATGATGAATACTCGCTCATCGTACAGAGCCCTAGTGATAAGACATCAAAGTCATAATTGGTGAGAATGAAGAGTCAAAATCGCAGCTCTTAACAGAGGATTTAATTGATGCTGACTATCGGAGGATAAATCTACATCGTAAGCTTATGAGAGAGAGAGAAACAGAGAGAAAGAAAAGACCTGTTGGTTAAATGATCGGTGAAATTAATGGTCTCTTTAGTGTATCATCCGGAAAGAATTTCTTGGATGGAGCTAAAATTTGAATAATACATTCACTAATTTCTGTTTACAAACGGGATTGTCTCAAAATTCCGGAAAAAAAAATCAATGTAGGATTCGTTTAGTTTCTTTGAAGTAATTCTAAAAATATATTTGAACATTTTGAGATCAAATTATTCATCAATATGCTTTTGCAAGAAAATGTATTTATTAAACCAACGAGTGCCATTTGTCTTTGAATTCAGATATTAATAAGTAATATTGCATGGAAAATATCGTTCCTAAAAAACAGTTTTTATAACTGTAACTCAAATAAAGGCTATAATTGAAAGAAGAAATTTACTATTTTCTTGGCGTATAGGAGATTGTACGGACGTCTACCGTTATGATGTGGGTATTATGGCAGAAGAAGACCGACTACATTATAATCTTGCCTCAATGAGCTGGGTTGTCAATTTAGTAATTTTGGAGCTAAATTGCGTTATGCCATGGACTGTGCTATAACGGACCGTATTATAACGGGGAGACCTGTGTTGTAAACAGTTGTTATTCTTTAAATGGAGATTTTGTGCGTTTGCTGGAAAGTGGACTATTACATCTAACTAGGATAACGAATCTCCATGAAACCCTAAAAAAGCTTTCGGTAGAACAAGCCCAACCTTCAAGAACAAAAAAAAAAAAAAAAGATTGACCAGCGAATTGAGAATCACACGAGGTGTACAGAAAAGACTCATGGAGAGATCACAAGACGGTACTGTATAATAGTGGAAAAACAGATGTAATCCATTAGAAAACTCAAATAGCCATGATTTGACCATGTTTCAAGAATGTCAGACAACTGCTAAACACCACGCCTCACAATGTTGATCTCCAGAGATCATATGCGAGACTGATCACAAAAATGGTATGACGAACTAAATAAGCTGGCTCCACGACTACCATGATAGAAAGGACTTGAGAGTCATGAGGAAAGTGTATTTCCAACGACGGATCTCAAAAGGCCGCTGCTGCTGCTGCTGCTGCTGATGATTATATTAGAGGGATAAATGTGGATAAAACTTAGTTTCAAAATAATTTAGGTTCCTGCTGTTGTCATGCTGGTTGATAGATTGGTCACGACAGCTTTGTAAACAATCAGTCTGTTATGTCTGCTTCAATTATCAAGGTCGGGATTTTGAAAACTCGACTCAATGGCTGGCACACAACCCGCTTCTTTGAAGATTGGCGAGTTACAATCTTCTTCAGACAAAACAGGAAATTCCAATCTTCAATCTGTAGTCATTTATTATCTCTAGGAAAGAAAAACACGTCTTCCCTTTCAAAAAGGGATTTCATTGTCTATTTCACTTACACAGAGCAGATTATTTGGCCATGTGTGTTTTGAATGAAACGTACTTTTAAAATCACTGAACGTCTTTGTCCTTAAGCTTAAGAAATCCAAATTTTCAATTTGAAGTCATTTTTTTAATCTTGAGCCACGAAAGTCTTCCTTAGAGAGGAGAACACTCATTGTATCTTGCAGGTACTTATAAAATCATCGAGTGCCACTGTTCTTCAGTTAGGACCAAGAGACTTTGATGTTGAAAAGTAATATTGTATGAAAAATGTCAATTTAGTCAAACTCCTGACCAAGTTGAAAGCTGAAGTCGATTCACTTCCCCCCAATTGTAACAACAAGTAAAAGAACAATAAAAACAAGAATAATCCTCACTTAATTTAGCAGAGTAAACTTTTCTCTCTCTTCTGTTCCGTCCAAACCAAACCAATATATAGAATTATCGTCTCCCTAACGTGATTTGATACTACGACCAAGTTAGTGATAGGTGACCGACTGAGACAAACTCATCTACAAGAATGTATATACATTACAAAAGTTGTCATGATCATCTTTGGTTGGGATAAGAGAAGGAGTGAAATTTAACCCTGCAACAACCAGGTCCGTTATTAAAATTCATGATGTGAACCTGAGTCTCTTATTCCTCGTTTCATTGTTTGGAATCAGTCGTCTTAATTTTTTTCCAGGTTGGAAGCTTGGCGCTTCTAGTGAAACCACAGTAGAATAGGCTATATTTTAAGCCTTGTTATCAACTAAGCTAAAAAAAAAATCTGCTCATGCGATCGGCTTGGGTGACGGAGACCATCTCGTTTATTCTCACTGGCGACACTGGTCGGCATTTGAATCCAGTAAAAGCCAGGATGTTGAATGGTGATATTCGAGAGACGACAGAATGCCCTATCCACAACTGTCGTGAAGGACTGGCTCAACACTATTCTCTATGGCATTTGGAGTTGGGTTACGCTGAAGTTATTAAATATTCATATAGAGATTGATCTGCAGTGAGAAGCATTTTTGTTAGAAACTGTCAACCATAACTGTCACAAAAGCGACAAAATAGCTTTCTTCAGATTTTAAGTTAGTCAGGCTGACTGGCTATCTTCATACGTGTTTGCACGCACGGGTGGCTGCAATGGAGGTAGAGTGCTGAAAATTCAAACATGCTGTTCTTCATGTCTTGAAAAAAAATGTTCCTTTTGTCTCTTGAAAATTCCCACTCAAAATTGCTTTTGAGTGGGTCATTCGATTTACAATGTAAGTTCATGCTAAACTGGCACCTAAGTTTGAGTTTGGCTACGTTGACGCTCGGTATTGAAAATTCTGAATTTTTTGGCGAGCATCGCCCAACAAAAGGAGAGGTAAATGACTTATTCCTTGATCATCCCCTTTTTCTTATCTTTTGATTGATCACCCTTAACACTGCATGCTGCTAAAAGACGTCGGTAGCGCGGATGGTTTCTACAGAGGGTCTAACCAGACCTATTTCGTCTCAGGCTTAAAAACAATTCGTGTTGGAGAAGTCAGACGTTTGTCCATTATGAAGTTCATGTTTGTCAGCAAAATAAAAAAGAGAAGATGTTTCCTCGAGATCTAAAACCAATTATTTTGAATAAGCAGACATGTCAAAAGGAATAAAAGTGGAATGATATCTGTAGCCCAACACGTAGTTTTTAGACGGATCTTGATTTGTAATTTTCACTGTATAATGTTGAATTTATGTTAGAAACAGCCAATAAAAACTGTCACCGAAACAGTCCCATGATTTCTATTATCATTTGGACCATCCTCATCTTGGTTGTTTTTTTATACAACGTTTCGGCCGTTGTACTCTACGGACTTCATCAGGTATCATCTGATAGGTGTGGGGAAGTAACGAACCGAACTCTTTATTTAACCGATGGAGGTATATTGACCGCACTCCCCAGTAGTAGCGCTCACTCAGCAGTAGTATTATTATTATTGTCTCACACAGGGATTGAACCTAGAACTATCAGATTACTTGCATTAATTTTGTCTGATTCTGTAACCACTACGCTATGTGTCCAAGATGAGGAAGATCCGAATAATAATAGAAATAATAATAATACCTCATCTCAAAAATTCAGAGATGTACTAACTGTCCCATTGTTGGTCTGTCTGTCAGACTGGCTATGTATGTATCAAGGGTACAAGCTGATGAAGCGTGAGGGCTGGCAATTTGAAACATCTACTTCTTGATAGGTTTACAAAAACTTTCTCCAATCCCCCATCCTAGATATTTTTTCATGGGATTTTCAATTTTCAATGTAAGTTTATGCTAAATTGATCCCTTGATTTGCCCCCGGCAGCGTTCACGCTTGTTTTGGCGGAGGCTTTTTAGTCAAACTCAATGATTGATCACCGTATTAAAAAAAAAACTGATCATCCCAACATGACACGCTGCCAAGAGAAGTTGGTCACGTGACAGTTTACATTGAGTGACCAACAAGACCTGTCATTAACATTCGCCACTGAATTACTGAATTAAATTCATTGACAAGAAAGTAGATCATGTTGAAAAACATATTTGTTGTGTAAATTCCTTTTTCATCATTAGGCTTCGGACAGATCGATACAATATATATATATATATATATATATATATATATATATATATATATATATATATATCCCTAAAATCTACTTCCATGCCAAATGCTAATTTTTGTTTACTCGTAGACTATATCTGATGAAGAAATAGATATACGATCCAACAGAATGATAATAAATTGTGTTATTTCATATTGAAACTCTATTTACAATGATGTTATGTCATGTAAATGTATCACTTGGCGTAGACAGCATGGATAAAATAAACAATTAAATATATGGCTGCAATAGGAATCGAACCTGTGACCTATAGGGTAGTTGCTTCAACGTATCATTACTCTTATCATTGATATACATACATACATTTGGTTGAGGTACACCTATGTTTTTGAAGTTCCTACAGTGTGATGGACAAACAGACCGATTGTGTAACACCTCTTATATATATACTGACTCACTCACACACACACACACACATATATATATATATATATATATATATATATATATATATATATATATATATATATATATATATTATCAAGGGTTGAGCACTCTTTAAATGAGGTAACTCATCCATCGTAAGCTTATGCAATGCTCTTCCGTAGGAATAGAGCATTTTGGTGGATGAGGAATTTCTGTGTAAATAGATATATCGCTTGAATTAAGCCTTACTGACAGTCCAGTTCCTTAGTCCAGAGGTAGAATATCGGCCTCCAAGTCTGAATTGAAGGTTTCAATTCTGCCTTGTGGTACTGGATGGGATAATGGAAAGTCTATAGCCAAACCGAAGAGATGTAATACATCGAAACAGCTGTCTGTGGATGACACAATAATATACATACATATATCTATAAATCTTCTTCTCCAGTAGTAATATTCAAAATAAGATGTTACACCCATTGTCTACTTTGCCATGTAGAGTTGGTTACGCACACATGCACACATACACACGCATATCGTAGATCAGTAAATCCGTAGCCTGACACCTAATTTTTAACTGAATTCTGCTCTGTAATTCTCGCTCTTATGATATTTGACCTATGTGACTGATAGTCATTGACAAAGAAGTTGATCATATGAAATATAAATATTTGTTGTGTAGAATAAATTCCTTTTTTCATGATTGGATTACAGATTGATCCATGCTCTTACTTACACAGGTTTTTATTTCGTAAACAAATTCTCTTATCTCTGTCTCTTTCTGTGTGCTTTTCCATTGATTACGAAATCAGCTGTCTCTGTCCGGGATTTACACATCACAAGTTTTTCTGTCTCAGCTATTTCTTCGAGATTTTCAATGCGTGAAATAGACTTACTGTTGACAAGCACTCCAAGTGGCATCACTCACTTTACCATTCTATCAAATAAAGAAATGGAAATATCTGGTTTGGGCTTTCGAGACTATGATAAAATTATTAAAAAAAACAATCACGCCGCAAAAATACCCTTTGAAGTGTTACGTCAGGCAATCATTGAAATAAACCAACTTTGGTACAAATCCATATCTATTGACGACAGAAATTATTGCCTATGATCTGTGATATTCACGATGTAAAACTTGCTCTTCAAGAAGTACACATTGAAAAAGTACGTAAATCAATAAATCTGTATCCTGAAGATAAGAAAACATCTATTTTACTCAATCTGATTAATCTCTTCCCCTGACAATGCCCTTAATCTAACTTTTCTCCATCTATCACAAACTTTATATATTTGAAATTTTAGATAAAAATAAAATAGATTCGGTTGATCCAGTCTCATATAATATATTTTCTGGATCAAAATAACTTTGTCACAAGGCCACTAAATAGGGAATGAAAACACTGGCAATAGTTTGCGTGATAATCACAGAAAATATCATTCCATTATTGGTGCAGAGGTTGCATTTGGTGTAGCGGTGACGGCATGAACTGTGGAATCGGCAATATGAATTCGAACTCCAGATCGGTCTATTTATGTTCATTTTCAATAATGCCATTGGGAAAGGTATGAATCCATAGTTTCTCCCCTCAGCTATGGATAAAACAACAGGTCAGAATGGGCGCTCTAGTCTGGGAAGATAATCAGTTAAGAAGGACAACTCTGATTCCATGCCAATTGGTGGAGTCCTCTTTGACCGTTTGACGACTAATTTCAAAGTTCCTTTAGCCAACCTGATGCCAGATGAATCGCTCTCAGCCTCCGTCATAGTATCCCATGATCTCCATACGTTTTGTTCAAGCCTGTGCCCTGAAGCGGGAGTACCCTTGCCTGTAGAGATAGAATGGATGCCATTCATTCATCGTTGGTGCACTCAGTTGTTGAAAAGTTGCTATTGTCTAAGACTTTATCTGGCACAAAGTCACGAGTTTCAGGCACCTGTTGGAAGTTCAAACTTTCTAGCAATGGTTTTGGAGTTATCAATTTACCCTTTGTAATTCAAAATGCTTTTTAAAGAGCTTATCAAATGTTGGCTGGTGACAGAAAATTACATGGACGCCTAGCCTGGCGTAGTTATAGCTGAAAGCCCATTTTGCCGAACAGTTCCTATCCTATCTCTATTATTGTTCAGACTATCCTCATCTTGGTTGTTTTCCGTACAACGTTTCGACTGTTGTACTCTACAGCCTTCATCAGGTATCATCTAGACACATGGCGTAGTGGTTAGAGATTTGGGCAGAATTACTGTATGTAATCAAATGGTTCTAGGTTCAATCCCAGTGTGAGATAATAATAATTTGAAAATACTACTACTGCTAAGAGGGGATTGCAGTCTATATACCCGCGTCGGTTAAATAAAGGGTTCGGTTCGTTATTTCCCCCACGCCTGCCAGATGATACCTGATGAAGGCCGTACAACGGCCAAAACGTTGTATGGAAAACAGCCAAGATGAGGATAGTCCGAACAATAATAGAGATAATGATAAAATCTCATCTCGAAAATTCAGAGAAACAGTTCTTATCCTTTTGTTAGTTCAATCCTCATTGGATGCACTGTTCTTGTGCCTGATGGGGATGAGCTTAGCGAATATCAAAGATGACCCATCCAGTGAAGATCAATTTAACCACTGTATACTAAATACATAGCGTTCATTACAAAACCATGGTGATGAATTGAGTTAAAACAACTGAGATTATCTCTTGCTAATATGTAGATTGTCTATCGACGATGAATTCATATAGGCAAAAGTATCAGCTATTTTTGTCGGATCTGTATATAAGTCGAACTGCTGATTTGGGACCATTTTTTCTCATAAAAAAATCTTACCTTATATAAAAAAATATGTGGTAGATTTTTAACCGAGAATTTTAGTTGAAATGTTTATGTTGATTATAAATATTTCCAATTGGGGATTGGAAAATAATAATATTTTTTTGTTTTCCAAAAACTAATTTCTCGGTTGAAAAATTGGAAGAAAAAAGAAAAATAAAGATAGAATAAAAGGAAAGAAAAACTGTTTATATATTTAACAACTTCTGTTTGGTAACAAAATTTTCTCTAAATTAAAAAAAAAAATCAATATGGGAATTATTGAGTCTCTTTGAAGTAATTTCTAAAATACATCTGAACATTCCGAGATCTCATAGGAGCGTAACCAGAATAAACAGAATAAACACACACACACGCACATACGCGCACGTGCACTCACACGCACGCACAAACACGCGTCTTGGGAGTATTGCATATATATCAGCAAAATACTTATCAAGAATTACGGAATTATTTACCTACAGATACACACCACTGTCTAGCATCAGAGTAAATGTGTGCCTTGCTATTTATAAAAGTATAGCTCTTCGGTTCACGGCCTGGGATCAAAGTGTAGTATATATACACCCATTGAAAAGTGTTTCAAGCACAGAAAATATCGTTGTTTGCATTTTCAAATTGTTGTTGACGGGCAACGATTCACGTCATATTAACAGCTGACGTCATAAAGTCATTGAGTTACGCTGATATAAACCCCTATAAGCATTCATATATGTGGAAAACGTGAATGTAAATTTTAAAATATATAGGTTTATTCAAAATATTCTTATAAACGGATTTGTGTAAATTATAACGTCCATGTATAAATGGAAATATATATTTCCTTGCAGTCACTTTAATAGCTTATTAGTCATTTTACAATACCCTTTTAAAACTGTTAGAGTTAATTACGATATTATGTT
This sequence comes from Thysanoteuthis rhombus, assembly GCA_963457665.1. NCBI lineage: Eukaryota > Metazoa > Mollusca > Cephalopoda > Oegopsida > Thysanoteuthidae > Thysanoteuthis > Thysanoteuthis major. The sequence continues at coordinate 40,882,654 of OY735226.1, read as the reverse complement.
TTTCAATGGCCGACTTACAAATGTATTATCTTGTAAGATGCATAGTTCTTGCAAAATTCATTATACTCACAGAACTATTAAAATGCATAAGAACACCCAGAGAACACATTACTCTTTTTTTTAATATACAGGGCGGGTCTAAACCTTTACAGGACCCTACGCAGAATTTGATCTGGGGCCTTCACTACTCTTGGGCATAGTTGTCCCATCGCAAAGGTAAACTGGACAGTTGCTTGGAAAGTCATGATTTTAGGGATTCTAAAGTCAATTTGAAAAGAAAAAAATATAATTTTAATGTTTTGGAATGAGGTAGATTAAGGGCTTCTATAGATTGCCTGACGACCTTGAAGGGCCTCAAGATAGCCCTATCTCCCAATTGCTCTTGGGAAACTCTCTGGTGATCCTGGGGCCCTAAGCAGCCCCTTAGTCTGATTAAGACCTGGAGCAGACAGGTTTTTATCTCTATTAGAGATTACGAAGATCAAATTGGCGGCCATCTTTGAAAAATAAGGCTATTCCATTGATCAAATAATAAGCTAATGGAATGAAGTACATAATATTGATTTTGTCTGTAGATCTCAGGTTGGGGATGGTTGGTCTACAATAATGTTTGTCCGGGCCGTTTAGGGGATCCCAATATACCCCTGCTTGAGATAAACAGGTCGATCTTTTCTATGGAAATATAACGAGTACACATTTTAAGGCAACTTTCTCTAATAGAGGTTATACGAAGGTGTTCGGCAGAAATACCCTATCTCCAAACTTCGATGCTGTCATTCCAGCTCCTGACCACTTTTTATACTTCGTATCCAAATCATCAAACCGGCTCTTCTTGGCACTTTTCTCGAAGCGGTGGACGTCTCTCTCGTTGATACATCTCTGTCAGTCACACCTCGCTCGTCCAGATAATATTCTGTTGAGAAACTTTGACATGGAACCCTGGGAACAATCAGCATTTTCAGCTGTAACATTTGCAGTAAATGATGATCTCTCCAATGATTGCAAAGCTAAATTTCTTCCTTCAAGGAAGTGAATAAATGCACCAATCGATTATACGATAATTTGTTTTGCTGGTTCAAATATTATGTTATAACATTTTGGGGTGCGTGATTTTTAATAAATATCCGATGGAAACCACTGTAGCGAGATTACACCAACAACGTACAAGAAATAGATCAGTTCAGGTCTGGTGAGTTCAGACTTACCTGATGTTCTTTTTTATTTCATGAATTTCTGGTTTTTTGAAACATACCTGTAAGTTGCAATATAACACTTTCGCAACACCTGTTCATTGTTTTTTTTCGTCAAGAGAATGTGGGTTTTGTTATTGTTGTATCTCATTTCAAAATTTTTAGGTTAAGGATTGCTTAATGTGTCTCTGCACATCTCTAATTGACGCTTTTCGGTCGGTTGATCCGTCTGTCAGTCGACCCCACATACGTTAAACAATAGAAATACGAAGGGAGGGAGGAAGGATGAAATATGACGTCCTTAAATGCATGACGCCATTATGTCATGATGTAATTCATTGAATGAAAGAGTTCAGCTTTTTTGTTTTTATAAAAAGAAGTCATTCACGACTTTTTCCATACTGCTATATTTTACATCAATGAAAATCAATTTACTTAAAGAAAGACAACTCTGTCTTGATCCTCCTCCTCCTCCTCATCCTGTTACTACTACCCATTTGTTTCATAATATTCTATCTTTTTCAAACATACCTCTACGTGGTGACTAGTTTCTCTTCAATAATATTTATATCGTAAAACGCATTTCACCAAACATGAGTCTTTTTTTTTTCGATTAGAAATATATGTGATGGACCGTAGGAGTAAAGTAGTGCACAGGCGAGTGTTATGCAGGCTATTCATCTTGTTCACCACTCTAGGGTGAAGGTTCACATTTCATAATCGACGTAGAAGTCGACCCTTAGTCCTGCAGGGATTTCTGTAGGCTTCAGGTATCGACATATGCGGCACAATTCACACTGATGAACGTATTATCACTAACAAAGAGGCCACCAACGGGAATGCTGAAAAGTTTGCTTCCGGTGAGGCATATCTATCTATCTATCTATCTATCTATCTTTCAGAATCTTTTTTCTCTGTGTATTTCAGTCTGTTCCCATCTATCTACCTCGGTCTGTTTCTACCTTTCTCTCTCTCTCTCTCTGTCTCTCTTTCTTTTTT